>CM034155.1:368137777-368737777 GCA_019776745.2 Taxus chinensis
ATTTCAATAGATCACCTTTACATTTATTTGTTGAATATAAAATCATTATTTTTGTTTAGCTTCTTTAAGGGTTAACCGACTCATTTTACTTTGCTTATAAAATATTGTCGCTAAGTCTTAGAAAAGATTTCACACTTAATAATTCTATCTTCAAGATCACAGTTTTCCAATACTCATATTCAATTGTAAAGATTGAATGCCATTTCTCAAAGGATAATTTCAAGCTTTAACTACACACGAAACAAGACACTTTATTTCACCATTACCCAAACAATACAAGGCACGATGTCATATCAACCTCTTACAAGCAATGTTACACAATTTACAACCACATTGGACATTTTTTACAGACGGAACTTCATAATGGTACGATTGAAACTTTTACACTCCTTGTCTTCTAGTTACTCGCATTCATCCATCTGCACATTTGTTAGCACATGTCAGTTCGCAAGAACTGAGCCCGATAAAGCTATAACATTAAGACACATATGTTGTTATCTAACTATTTCAAGGAAGAAAAGCAATGTGAAGAAGAAAACAATAATCCAAGAGTCTAAACAAGAGCAATTAAAGAGCTGTCCAAAAACATAAAATGCCTAAATAAAAGGGATGGCACTAACTCTATTCAATTATCATTTTCACATAGGAGCAGTTAATAAACATCATAGTGAATTACACCCCATATCACAATAAGACCATCATTTAAACAAGATAACATTTCGAAACAAAAACAATTACAGGAAGAGAATTAATTTCAAACGTAATCCATCCCTATTGTTTAAGTTAGTTCACCAAGCCAAGGATTCACTATGCCACTGGAAGATCCCAAACAAATCAATCGACATGAGGATATCTAAACCAACATGACTTATTAATATTAAGATGATGTGCCTATAACAGTTAATTTTTATGTCAGTAAAGATTAAAAAAAAAATGGAAAGAAAGGGATGAAACGCACAAATGACCTCGCATGGGTCACATCGGATCCTAACAATCCTTCTATTAGACTTTCTTCTAATCAAGAGAATGTATTAAGAAAAAGGACAAACTTGACAAGACCAAACATATCCATTATAAATCTTACAGGAGGGTTACTCAATCATTCGCAAGACACGACACAAGATACACTAGCTTCCAAAGGATCTGTCGTCAACAACAAAGTTGACTTAACCTTTCTGGTCAATACATAACCATTCTACTACAATGACGCAAGGAGGTCGTATCACAACGATCACCACGAAAACCAGTCAACCAAAGAGTTTCCAAACACACCAACCTATGAGTCACAGGAGGATGAAATTTAAGCATCTTTACGGAGCAAACATAGGGTAATTTCTTATGCATAAAACCAACATCCCAATTTAAGATTTGAAAATTTCCTCAATAATGATCCAGTAGATCTCGTATCCTCCAACATGTGTGAAACACAACAAGGTACGAAAAAGAGTATTTCCTCTAACATTTTAAGCTATCCAAAAGAAATGTGAGTATCGTCAAAAGAAAACATTCCATAGGTTCAGCTACATTCCTCAAGACATACAACAGTCACCAAGGGAGAGAAGGTGGTTCCAAAGACAACAATCTCCAAACGGTGAACTTGAATTGATATCAATTATGAAAATCAAACATGACACTTGAAGAATAAAAGTATTTCTTCGAGCGATTCAAAACAAAAACAAAAGCAACTAACCTAGTTGAAAGTAATATCAACTTAGCTCAAATCGATAATCAGTCAAGCTAAGCACACACCAAGTCAACCGGGAAGGGTTACTAGAAACTAAAAGAAAAGGATAGAGGCAGGAAAAAGCATCATTCACCTATACACAATGCCAATTGCAGTACTCAATCCCTAATTTGCAAATACTCGACATAACCCAGAACTAAGATCTCGAACCGAAACAAGAATAAGAACAAGACAGGAACTATAAGGTTGAGTCCAACAACAATGTTTGATAAAACATTCAAATCGTGAAACCAACATAAGGAACTAGGGGGGTGTTCATTACAGGACCCCCACCTCTTTTGTTTTATTAGACTTAAGAACAAAGTTCACCCAACTAACATTTATTAAAACCCAGAAACAATATAGAGGCTTCAACCAGCGCAATCATTTCTAACGCCAAAAAAAGAATACAATGAGCAAGGGAACTGGAAACCAAACAGTATACCATCACACGAGACAATAATATGAAGAGTAGAGTTATTTAGTGATTCAATTAAATAACAGCATAAGAATTAATGGTATAGAGAATATCGTGCCTGATTAAGCTCCCGCAGTCGATGACAAGATGAACGGGACCTGCAACAGCAACCGAAGCCTAAATCCATTTTCTTCAAGCTCGTTGTGCGCCCAAACATCGAACATCTTCATGTTGGCACAGGTAGGAGTTCACAGCCAGGGTGGGTGGTCTAAAATGCTTGCCATCATTCTCCCAACACCGCTCCAAGATCAGCCCTAGAACTTCTGTAGGTCCATTTTGGCAATGAGCTTAATCCTTCGTCATTCATCCAAACACCTCCACCATCTCCATATTCATATGATTGTTTCTAATTTGGACCTCGTAACCTTGGTGCTCTCATATTAGGAGCAGCCCTAGTTTGAGACAAAGCAAAAGGAGATGGCTTATAACCAAAAACAATCTCTTGGTACAGACTCCATATCCATAAAATAGTCCTTAGACTTAGCATCCTCAATTAAGGCTGACCAGTCACTAGATTGCTTCAATGCAGCTGCTTTGCGAGCTCGTGCCAGTGCCAAATTCATGCGATGAATATCATCTACAAAGCCAACCCCATGATTTGAAGCTTGGACACAAAATAAACTGATTACATCACACTCCTGGCTCTGGTAGGCATCTATCTTATTGATGGATAAACCTTTTCCTTCATTAGATTTGGGGACAGCATCAAAATCTCGGTGCAAACATTGCAACTGTAGCTTGTAAGGTGTGATAATTCCAACAGCACCCTTTATGCCTGCCAACATAGTGACTCGTTGAAGATGCTCATATCATTGCAAAGCAAAAAGTGCTTCATAAATACTCTGATATGAAACAGATCTGCCCTTATCAGATTCTCTTCCATGAGTTTCATCCTACAACAAGTAAGATCTCAATAGAGGCTCTTTGTAAATAAATTTCATCAGGCCTGTTGGTAACACCCTCACTGTCACGCATCGGTTTTGGAGAAATGACTCAGCGCAAGCTCTGGATCTGAGGAATATCCTGCTACCTTCATCTCCCAAGACATTTTCTTCAACATTGCATAGATCTTCTGTGCCTGTGGGTGTGATCTGTCACCAACACAAAAAGCATGCGCCATTTTATTGGCTTTAATCTAACTACACCAAGTTCTTTTTTTTTTTTTAATTCCTCTATCCTTCATCGACCACCTACAAGCTCTCTTGCAAGCAAACTGTGCTTCAAGATTATTCCGATATGAAACAAATCCACCTTGATGAGATCCTCTTCCATGAGTAACATCATGGAACAAGCAAGATCTCAGTAGAGGATCTCTGTAATAAATTTCATCGGGTCTCCTGGTAACACTCACACTGTCACTTAATCGATTTTGATAAAAAATATCTTAAAGGAGAAATCCCGATTTGAGGATGCACTTAAAACTGAACAGAAAACAACATAGTTGGGCGGACTTCTTGTTGGAGGCGCTCCCAAAGGCTTCTACTGAACTGTAGCTCGCCAGTTGCCTAGCTCTTTACTGTTGCAGGCACTGCTGTGGATCCTCGGCAAGAACACACCCTGCAGCATCCAAAGAAAGGGGAGGAAATGCGCCTACTTCACCAGCTTGCGGCTTCATCTAAAACCACCATATCTAACCCATGGCTAGGCGTTGGAAACAAAAACTTCCGGACAGCAAAAGAAAATAGTAGTGAACGCAAATCTCAACCTCACCAGCAAAACTTGCCTCAAGATTTGATCGAGCTTCTTCCATGTTGGATCCGCCACCTGGACAGAAGCGACTTTCCAAAACGAAAATGCAAGATAGTTCAACAAAAAACTTTATTTCGTTCATTCTACTACAGCTGCAGGATTTTGCAACAGTCGATCATCGCTGTGGTCGCGTGCAACCAGAACAGACTGGACAGAACACCCACGGCTCCTTGGGATCGCCCTATGGCAACTGCAACACCAGACACCCCTCATGGCTCTTTCCTAGGAGGATTTCGGTCCTACGCCCACGGATCTCGCCTGTACAGCACGATTTTTTTTTGCGAACCACACCCATTTCGCGTGGCAAATACGTCTGTTTCAGCATTGATGGGAGCGCAGCAAGCATCCGTGGTTTTGGACAGAAACCACAGGCAGACCACGTGACGGAAAGGAGACATTAGGTGATTTGCAAATCCGAAAATCAGTGGGTGCGGCCACCGACAGGGAGAAAATTGAACACGCCAAGCAAAATGGTGCAGGGTTCATTAATGCCATGGCGGAAGGGAGATGAACATAAGGAAAGTCAAATAAAAAACAGATTCCATCACATCGCACAGTAAAATCTCCACCTGCCACGCCAAGGAGATGAAGTTGGCTGAGTCCAGGTAAGTTAGGGTGGGGGCATTACATTCTCCTCGCCTTAAGAAAGCATCGTCCTCGATGCGACATTACACAGAGGAAAGGAAAAAGGTAAGCAACCAAGAACAGACACAGGAGGAAGTACACTCTATGGTTTAAAATTTTAGTTGATTTAAAGCATGGCCACAGGGTAGCCTTAGGAACATTTGGTAGAAATTTTAACTTTAAATGTTCTGTGAAGATTGGCAGTTCTTTCTTGTTTGTTATTTTCATTAGTCTCTTTCCGTTAACATTATTCTTAGTTTAATTCCTTTTAAAATTTTATCATTGAAGAGTTTTGGTTTATTCTTTATTGTGGGTGCCCAACATGAACTGCTACCACAACACCCTATCAGGTTCACAAGACACGACAGATTCACAAGCACACAAGTATATACTTCAAGATTGTATTACACCACAAAAAGGTTACTCAAATTACGGAAAAGAATAGGCACACTTCACATAACATAGGCACTCATCACACATCAATGACTGACATACCAAATACTCAACCAAAAGAGTACTACAATCCACCAGACATTTCCTCAATTTGCATCAATGAAGGACTCATATAACAACAAATCATGCTACAAGTACATAGTGTCCACAAGGGAATCAATGACATGTCCACAACATCACAACACATAACCATCTGACATGAGTAACACATACATCAAAAGACCATTACCAAACATCACAATAACTCAACATATATCAAGAAACATCAACCATATAGACAAATATCATAAGCCTCCCTCAAACTCTTATGCCTCCCTCAAGTCTCTTATGCCTCCCTCAAACTCTTATGCCTCCCTCAAGTCTCTTATGCCTCCCTCAAACTCTTATGCCTCCCTCAAGTCTCTTATGCCTCCCTCAAACTCTTATGCCTCCCTCAAGTCTCTTATACCTCCCTCAAACTCTTTTGCCTCCCTCAAGGAGGCCGGTTGTCTCTCATGTGCCAAGACGACACATCAGAGTTTGGGACACTCCTAACCCAAGTGACATAATAACGCGTAGTTCTCCATAACCCGCTAGTCATATGTACCCCTTGGGGCGTACCCCCATACAACGAAGCGGGTCCATAGGTCCAACCAATCCATGGTGCATCCCATGACCTTATTCCACACATCACGACATTAGAACCAGCACAACAATCCAGTCAAAGTGCCAAGTGGCAAAGTACAAGCCTTGGGCAAGGCGGTAAAAAAATTCCCAATTTAAAAGAAGACCCCAAAATCAAGCTAAAATAAATGGCCAAATAGCCAAAGTTAGTATCAAAATCCCCATGTTAGTGCCACAAACCACAGGAAATGCCCAAAATTATAAAGCATTGCAATCAAGAAAAGATGCTGGGTCCTTGCAAAAATAAAATAAAAAGCTCAATTTACAAATAAAATCAACTTATAATAATGTCACATTACGATAACTGTCTAGCCTTATCTAGCCACCCAAGGGGGTACTCAACGAGTTGCTGGCACTCGGAACATCGAGCCTCAGCTCGTAAAATATATATATCAATCCCGCCACTCTTCGACAAGGCTAACATAGTCATAGATACACTAAGGTTGCATACATACAACCACATAGGGAGAGAGGAAAGAGTCACATGTAATCTACTAAATCGAGTTTTGGCTCGAGATATTGACCCATGGTACACCGTTCCTCACTCTTAACATACACTTCTACCGATCTCTCTCAGGGTCGGTTAGTGTAAGGCTCACAACATAACATGTAACTACATCACTAACACCATGGTGGTACACACATAGCTACCATAACGTCTCACGTATGGTAGGCATACGGGGTAGATCACAATTATACATTCACAGGGCACAATACATCACTTTACTACATTCTGCACCCAAAGTGCAATCACAATACGATAGGGTTCATACACTCACCGTATGACCCTAATTCACGACATGAAGCATTAGATATTGCACAACTTATATATACGATGAACATAATAACATCACAACATAACAATAATTGCTTCATAACAAGGTAGCACACACATTTCTTCAGAACATGGTAAAAACATCATGATACAACTCATTTCTTTTAACATCAACTAGTCATACAACACATTGATACACCCACATACCACAATATGCCACAATGCTCCAACACTACGTCATCCACATTAGAATTATTTTCACACATCACAAACAATAATTCACAAGTGAACTCTTCATAGAATCCACAAGAGGGAGAGAGAATACTCCCATCCACAACACATCAACATGATGACAAATACGCACTGAGTGACATACACATCACGTGTGTTCACAATATCACAATTACGACAATAATCACATCACGCTTAAAGCACATTACTCTTCCAATATAAATCATCATCATGCAGTATCATCATCATCAGTATCATCATGTAACACCACCACCACCACCATACAACATCACCATACAACACCAATCCGGCCCATAGGTTCGAGAGCATGAACCTACGCTCTGATACCAAAATGTAACGCACCAAAATTACCAACACAAGAACAACACAGTGAAATACAGGATAACTTTTTTTTTTTGACTTGCTTTGACTCAACACGACACAACATGTCGTCACAAGGTTACAATCATCACTTGGAATCATTTGTTACGGGGAAGACTACAAGGTCAGCACGGAAACGTTCACACTTATCAAAGACAATTTATTTTTCTTTTGACAAGACAACATGAAAGTCCAATCCACATGACACACTCACGGCTAGGGCAAGCCACAGTAAGAAATGGTTAGGGTTTATTTATTTTTGTAAGACGCCCTTTAGCTCATGACTTAAGTTTTCAGAAGGAAATCAATATATGGTTTGCACAAATTCATCTCACCAACTAAGTTAATTTCATAAACACTGTAGAGTAGTTCACTTAAAGTCTTCTCCTACTTACTAAATCTTAATATCTTCCAGAAACTAACCATTGTTTTCCTTTAAGCTTGTTTAAGAGTTCACCCCAAAGGGATAGTGTTCGCTAGTTTAGCTAGGGGTATCGATTAATAAAAGTTTACCTCACAAAGGATGTTTTCATTTTGATCACTCACGGAATTATTTGATTTCAAATAGATCACCTTTACATTTATTTGTTGAATATAAAATCATTATTTTTGTTTAGCTTCTTTAAGGGTTAACCGAATCATTTTTCTTTACTTATAAAATATTGTCGCTAAGTCTTAGAAATATTTAACTTAATAATTTATTCTCAAGATCAAAGTTTTACAATACTCATATCAATGTAAAGATTGAATGCCATTTCTCACAAGGATAATTTCAAGCTTAACTACACAAGAACAAGACACTTTATTTCACCATTACCAAACAATACAAGGCAAGAGGTCATATCAACTCTTTACAAGCAATGTTACACAATTTACAACACATAGGACATTTTTTTTTTACAAGGAACTTCATAATGGTACAGATGAAACTTTTACACTCTTTTCTTCTAGTCTACTCGCATAATCCATCTGCACATTTGTTAGCACATGTCAGTTCGCAAGAACTGAGCACGATAAAAGCTATAACATTAAGACAATATGTTGTTATCTAACTGTTTCAAGGAAGAAAAGCACTGTGAAGAAGAAAACAATAATCCAAGAGTCTAAACAAGAGCAATTAAAGAGCTGTCCAAAAACATAAAATGCCTAACCAAAAGGGATGGCACTAACTCTATTCAATTATCATTTTCACATAGGAGCAGTTAATAAACATCATAGTGAATTACACCCATATCACAATAATGACCGTCATTTAAACAAGATAACATTTCGAAACAAAAACAATTACAGGAAGAGAGTTAATTTCAAACGTAATCTATCCCTATTTGTTTAAGTTAGTTCACCAAGCCAAGGATTCACTATGCCACTGGAAGATCCCAAACAATCAATCGACATGAGGATATCTAAACCAACATGACTTATTAATATTAAGATGATGTGCCTATAACAGTTAATTTTATGTCAGTACAGATTAAAAAAAAAATGGAAAGAAAAGGGATGAAACGCACAAATGACCTCGCATGGGTCACATCCTATCCTAACAATCCTTCTATTAGACTTTCTTCTAATCAAGAGAATGTCTTAAGAAAAAGGGCAAACTTGACAAGACCAAACATATCCATTATAAATCTTACAGGAGAGTTACTCAATCATTCACAAGAACACAACACAAGATACATAGCTTCCAAAGGATCTGTCGTCAACAACAAGTTGACTTAAACCTTTCTGGTCAATACATAACCATTCTACTACAATGACGGCAAGGAGGTCGTATCACAACGATCATCACAAAAACCAGTCAAACAAAGAGTTTCCAAACACACCAACCTATGAGTCACAGGAGAATGAAATTTAAGCATCTTTACGGAGCAAAACGTAGGGTAATTTCTTATGCATAAAACCAACATCCCAATTTTAAGATTTGAAAACTTCCTCAATAATGATCCAGTAGATCTCGTATCCTCCAACATGTGTGAAACAAAACAAGGTACGAAAAAGAGTATTTCCTCTAACATTTTAAGCTATCCAAAAGAAATGTGAGTATCGTCAAAAGAAAACATTCCATAGGTTCAGCTACATTCCTCAAGACATACAACAGTTACCAAGGGAGAGAAGGTGATTCCAAAGACGACAATCTCCAAACGGTGAACATGAATTGATATCAACTTATGACGATCAACCATGACACTCGAAGAATAAAAGTGTTTCTTCGAGCGATTCAAAACAAAAACAAAAGCAACTAACCTAGTTGAAAGTAATATCGACTTAGCTCAAATCGATAATCAGTCAAGCTAAGCACACACCAAGTCAACCGGGAAGGGTTACTAGAAACTAAAAGAAAAGGATAGAGACAGGAAAAGCATCATTCACCTATACACAATGCACTTGCAGTACTCAATCCCTAATTCGCAAATACTCGACATAACCCAGAACTAAGATCTCGAACCGAAACAAAAATAAGAACAAGACAGGAACTATAAGGTTGAGTCCAACAACAATGTTTGATAAATCATTCAAATCGTGGAACCAACATAAGGAACTAGGGGGTGTTCATTACAGGACCCCCACCTCTTTTGTTTTATTAGCCTTAAGAACGAGTTTACCCAACTAATAATATTTATTAAAACCCAGAAAACAATATAAGGGCTTCAACCAACGCAATCATCTCTAACGCCAAAAAACAGAATACAAACGAGCCAGGAAAGTGGAAACCAAACAGTATACCATCACACGAGACATTAATATGAAGAGTAGAGTTATTTAGTGATTCAATTAAATAACAGCATAAGAATTAATGGTATAGAGAATATCGTGCCTGATTAAGCTCCCGCAGTCGATGACAAGATGAACGAGACCTGCAACAGCAACCGAAGCCTAAATCCATTTTCTTCAAGCTCGTTGTGCGCCTAAACATCGAACATCTTCATGTTGGCACAGGTAGGAGTACACAGCCAGGGTGGGTGGTCTAAAATGCTTGCCATCATTCTCCCAACACCGCTCCAAGATCAGCCCTAGAACTTCTGTAGGTCCCATTTTGGCAATTGAGCTTAATCCTTCGCCATTCATCCAAACACCTCCACCATCTCCATATGCATCTGATTGTTTCTAATTGGACCTCCTAACCTTGGTGCTCTCATGTTAGGAGCAGCCCTAGTCTGAGACAAAGCAAAAGAATATGGCTTTACAACCAAGAACAATCTCTTGGTATAGACTCCATATCCATAAAACAGTCCCTAGACTTAGCATCCTCAATTAAGGCTGACCAGTCACTAGATTGCTTCAATGCAGCTGCTTTGCGAGCTCGTGCCAGTGCCACATTCAGGCAGCGAATAACATCTACAAAGCCAACCCCATGATTTGAAGCTTGGACACAAGATATATTGATTACATCACGCTTCTGGCTCTGGAAGGCATCTACCATAATGATAAATAAACCTTTTCCTTCATCAGATCAGAGGACAACATCAAACTCTCGGTGCAAGCATTTCAGTTGTAGCTTGAAAGTGTGATAATTTCAACAGCACCCTTTATGTCTGCCAACATAGTGACTCGTAGAAGATGCTCATAAGTTGGCAATTTGTGCTTTATGAAAACTCTGATATGAAACAGATCCGCCCCTATCAGATTCTCTTCCATGAGTTACATCCTACAACAAGTAAGATCTCAAAAGAGACTCTTTGTAAATAAAATTTCATCAGGCCTGATGGTAACACCCTCACTGTCAGAATGTTTTGGAGAAATGACTCAGTGCAAGCTCTGGATCTGAGAGAATATTCTGCTACCTTCATCTCCCAAAACATTTTCTCCAACATTGCATAGATCTCCTGTGCCCGTGGGTGTGATCTGTCACCTTACACAAAAGCATGCACCATTTTACTGCCTGCTAACATAGTGACTCGTTTGAAAATGCTCATATAATTTCAAAGCAAAAAGTGCTTCATGAATATTCTGATATGAACAGATCCACGCCTCTATGAGGTTCTCTTCCATGAGTTACATCAAACAGCAAGCAAGATCTCTAGTAGAGAATATTTGTAAATAAATTTCATCAGGTCTCCTGGTAACAGCTCACACTGTCACTTAATCGATTTTGATAAAAAATATCTGGTAGGAGAATCTCGAATTTGAGGATGCATTCAAAACTGAACAGAAAACAACATAGTTGGGCGGACTTCTTGTTGGAAGCGCTCCAAAATGGCTTCAACTAAAACTTTATCTCGCCAGTCTGCCTACGGCTGCAAGATTTTGCGATAACTGTTGCACGCACTGTTGTGGATCGTCGTGCAACCAGACACTTCGCAGGATTCAACACCCATGGCGAGGAAAATGCGCCTACTTCGCCAGCTGTGGCGGCAGTCATCTAACAACCACCATCTCTGGGCTCCACGAGCTAAGCGCTGGAAACAGGAACTTCAGGACAGCAAAAGCCACCAGTAGCGAAGGCAAATCTCAACCTCACCAGCAAAACGTTCGGCCTCAAGATTTGATCGAGCTTCTTCCCATGTTGGATCCACCACAGCTGGACAGAAGTGACTTTCCAAAACGAAAATGCAAGATAGTTCAGCAAAAAACTGCGATTTCGTCCATTGGACTACAGCTGCGGGATTTTGCAACAGTCGATCATCGCTGTGGTCGCGTGCAACCAGAACAGACTGGACAGAACACCCATGGCTCCTTGGCATCGCCTTATGGAAACTGCAAGACCAGACACCCTTCACGGCTCTTTCCTAAGAGGATTTCCATCCTACGCCCATGAATCTCGCCTGTACAGCACGATTTTTTTTGCGAACCACACGCATTTGAAGTGGCAAATTCATCTGTTTCAGCATTTGATGGAGTACAACAAGCATTCGTGGTTTTGGACAGAAACCACAGGCAGACCACGTGACGGAAAGGAGACATTAGGTGATTTGCAAATCCGAAAATCAATGGGTGCGGCCACCGACAGGGAGAAAATTGAACACGCCAAGCAAAATGGTGCTAGGGTTCATTAATGCCATGGCGGAAGGGAGATGAACATAAGGAAAGTCAAATAAAAAAACAGATTCCATCACATCGCACAGTAAAATCTCCACCTGCCACGCCAAGGAGATGAAGTTGGCCGAGTCCAGGTAAGTTAGGGTGGGGGCATTACACATATAAAGGATCTTATTTGGGTCTTACAATTTTATCTGTGTGATAGGTGTGGTACATATAGCTATTTAATTTTCACTATTTAATTTCCATCTATCCATTTATTTCTTCGCATCTTCTAACAAATCAGACCTTTTCTATTCGAAAACGTTGATGGTGTACAAAATTGAAATAATGTGGTCTACATGTCCTTCATATAAATAAAAGTTGCAAGGGCTTTATTTTCAATGAATGTTTATGCCTCACCTTTTTTCTTGCAATTAATCCTGCATTTAATCAAGGTTAAAACCATAAAAGGATGGTACTCAGTACTAAAAAACTCTAACATACTGAATTTTATCCATTTCTAATTTTGATGACTTCAACCTCAAATTACACTCACATAAATAATCGATCCTAAATCTAAAACATATGTTAAAAATTTACAATTTCCCTCAATTTATTACTTAGTCCCCTTTGAACGTATATTGCACTCAAATAAATAATACGACCAAGATAGAGAAATTTCAGTGGAACACAATGCACTTCTCCTCCCTCTTATCCCATCTTATTTTCCCCCCATCCTCTCCCTCTTGTTCACTTCTTTAAGTTTTAATTGTTCGCTCTATCCCCTTTGGTGTTCCCATCGTACATTTCACGTACGATTGCTAGTTAAATAGTTTTGCAAATTCTTCCCCAAAGATTATGATAATCAGTAAGAAAGGAGGTATCTCATTTCTTCTCTTATCGATTGGTACATTGCTCTATACTATATTTTGTTTGTTGGGTGTTTATTTCTCAGTAAAGGATATCGGAAATAAATATTGGTTTTAATGATGTTTCCCTCCATCTTCTACATGTCCTCAACTATATTATAATTACCTTTAATACTAGCAATCGTACGTGACATGTATGATGGAAATTCTGAAGGGGATGCATGTAAGAAGTGAAGCCAAAGGGAATGGAATAATGGAAGAGGAAGAGGTTCAATAAAGAAGGGGTAGAGGGATGATAAGTCCAAGGACAGGAAAGTGTTGTGGGGGATTGATGGTGAAATTTTTTATCCTACAACCACATGCCATTCTTTGTCAATTGTTAAATGGAGAAAATGGATTCAATGTTCAAGATATTGAAGTAACGTATTTTGGAGATATCTTAGAAGGTAAGGAGTAGTCGATCAATGCTACTAATGTCAATAGTTGCTTGTAATTTTATTCCATATGTTTTTAGGGTAGTTGGAACACACATAAGCATAATGGGAATTCACTTGCGCATATCACGGGAGACTTTAGAGATGTCGATGTGTGTAATGGAGTTGACATCCAAGGGTAGCGATTTCATGCACATTTGTGATTAGGGAATATCTCTACCTTCATAGGTATTATTTGAGAAATCACATCTTCTGTAGAGTCTCAGGCTAATAGGCGATAAAGACCCTTGAAATACCAAATACCTAAGAACGTGGATCAACACATTCGATATGGCCGAACAAAGATTTGTGGACCACTTGCAATCTAAAAGATGCGATCAGGTGTGGACCGTGGTGCCTTTTCTTCCCAATGCGGCCAATGCAACTCATGCTTGCTGTAGTGACGACTGGTTAAAATATTTGAGCAATCTCAAACTGTGCACACAACAAATTTTTTATTATTGTGCCATTGATGCACGAAGTGTCATGATGAGAAAGATACATAAGAATGCCGCTCAACACATTCAACGTAGCCGAAGAGATATTTGTGGATCACTTGCAAGCTAAAACTTGCGGTTAGGTGTGGACTGCAGGGCCTTTTCTTCCCAATACGGCCAATGTAAATCACGTTTGCTATAATGACGACCAGTTAAAAAGTTGAACAATCTCAAACTGTGCTTGAAATCAATCATTTATTATTATGTCATTGATGCATGGAGTGTCAAAATGAGCAAGGTTGGACTTATATATAATCTGACAGGAAACACACCTTCAACATAATAATAAATATCAAGGGTTGACATAAAAATTTGGTGACACATTCATACCTTTCTCTACATCTCTTAGGTTTGGATCCTTCATGATAAGACCAGGGTCTACGTGCCTTGCGCTCTTGATTGCCACTGTTGATATAAAACACAACAAGATTCCATATGTTTACATTGCAGTTAACTCCTTCCCATATATGTTTTATCTATATTACACTGAAACTATTGAGGATATGAGGTCAAGTACACAAGTCCCTCCACAAATTCCTTTCTTAGATTGATGTGAATGATTACAAACCTATGTGACCCGCTTGCCCTTGCACTACGATTTCACAGAGTCAGACAAATGACATATTTTCTGAAAAATATATTAGAATATGGTTTTTCACGCAACCACTTTTTTACTATTGTGTCATTGATGCAAGTGTTAGAATAAGCAAGCTTCACCTCATATATAATTTGACAGGAAATACGCCTTTGACGTAATTAACAAATTACAAATTCAAATCATGATATAAATTGACAATGTGTATTTTTTACTCACCAAAAAACAAAAAAGTTTGATAATGGCCCAATTAAAATATTTCATTTCATTTCATTGAGTAGGAAAGTTAAATATAATAAAGCTCAAATTTTGAATTATAGTTTAGAAAAAATATAATTTTCTTAAAAAACTAATGTCAACATAAAATATAAAACAAAATTCTTGTTAAAATTTATTAAAGATAAAATTAAATCTTTTAAAAATTGAAAGATTCAAAAGTATAGCACCTGAGAAGAGACGGGTTATTATAAATTACTCATAAAATATAGATTAATAAAATTTTTCCAAAAACTACGCAATAAAATCCCTGGATAAAAATTACATGAGATTCCCAGACCAAGGTTTCTAATTTCATTTAAGTTTTATGCAATCAGTAAATAATGCTCCATGTAAAAGTTTCCACATTTTGTTTTGGAATTACAACTGTACAAAAATTGACAGAATTCCTGCCATATAAAACGATGCGCAAGGAAACTCCACACTTTCCTAATTAGGAAAACTCAAAAAAAATTGTAAAGCCCACAAATTTTGACATTCAAAACAAGAATAAAACCTAATTAATTTATTAGGGAAAATTACAGTAATTTTTTTAAAAAGAGTGTAAGGGTTATAATCATCCACCATGTTTAGTTAATTGTCATTTATAAACATTACTCATTCATAAGGTGGTTGCATTTAAATTAATAATTATATATTATTAATTTATTTCTAACAACATTCTTTAAGGTTTAAAAGTCTCCCATTTAGTTATGTCCCTTAATTAGGGTATTTTGAAATATTTAATAGTCATGTCCCATTTGGTTAAAAACTATACCCTTATCAATATTTATTTAAAAACCCCTTTATTTCATTACTTAATTGTCATGCACCATGTCTAATTTATTTCATACCACAAAAGTTTAACAACTTGCCTAGCCACTAAGTGGCACCATTCAACGCATTACCCATAAAAATTAATTAAATTTCATTCCCATAAAATTCTCATCGCTTAAGTGATGTAGGGTTTATTTTCAACCATTAGATTTGATCTATTTGGGCCATTGGATTTAGATTGCCCTAAATTTCCTAATGAGTTTGTTTTATTCTTTCTTTTACCCAAAACTCATTCATTTGTTCCATTTTGTTTTGTAAGTTGGAAGAGTGGAAGCCATGGAAGGTTACTCCTTGTTCTTGTAATGCCCACTCCTCTTCAACATTGAATGAACCGTGTTATCAATTTCGAATTGAATATAATCTTAAACCTTGCTGTTGTATTCTAGTTAGCATACTAATAAGATGTGTGGTACATCATGATTACTATTGTGTTTTGATTATCATTTTGACTGTATGGTTGTATTGTGGACCTTGATGGGAATCTAAAGATATGATGATGATCTAGAACAACTTCCTTGTTACACACTGATTGTGATATTGTTACTATTTTTATATTGTTATGTCTCTGCTCACTCTGTATTGGATCCCTAGACCTTGATATCATACTAGATATTAGACATTGCTAGATGAGCATTGATACACTTGTTTTACTTATTTGATAGACGACACAAAAGTGTTAGACTTGTGATATGATGTGACTATTGTGATGAATGTTATATGCTTGATTCATATATCAATATTCGATGTTCTAACTGTTACTACTGTAATGACATATTAGATGTGATTTATGGATATCTCTAGATGATTGTTGATGTTATGATCTTAGTACAAATTGATGGTTTGATAGGATCAAAATGTTAGAAAATTGAACAATTGGTGAATTACTTGATTCTAACACTGGTTTAATTATGATATTCAATGATGTAAATTGTTATGTATAGATGCACGTGTTTTATGATTTTGACATCATTAATATGGCCACAAAGCCAGAAAGATATTGTTTGATTTTACAGAAAATTATAGCACAAAAAACTACGGGGGATAGGAGACCAACAATGAAGGAATGTGGGGTATTGGCTACAGGTCACCATGATAACTCATGTATTCATATGTTGTGTATTGTTGTTAATTATTTAGAGGTCCCCATTAGGGGCTGGCATCAACAGTAACATTGGGTAAGTTTGTGACTTTGTCTTGTTGATTTTATTTAATTGTGAGTTATTATATTTTTTTAAGTATGTGGAGTCATTTTTATTATTTTTAGCACCCCTCTTAAGTTAATTTAAAATTGTTTAACTTGTGCTAATTAGGATGTGACAAAAGGGGGAAAATAAGTGTGATTTGGTAGCTTTAATGTGTGTTGGATTGGAATGAATTAAATTTATTTTGGAGTAGTGTGTACTCAATATTTCAAGTGAAATTCGGATTTTGACGTTCTAAGCAATTTTGGAGACTTGTGGGACAAGCTAAGCTTGTCCCATACCTCTTAAAGTCGCCCACCCACTATGCCTATGATGTGAGAAGCTTATTTTAGGTATTTTTTTGTGTTTTAATGGAGGAAAAGAACAATTAATTGCACTTTTCTTACATGGGTATTTATTTGTGTCCTTTGGGGGTGTGGGTTTGGGTTGAGTATGTAAGAGGGCGGTCATTTCTCCCAACCACCAATTTATTATGATTTTGGGTTTGGGTTTGACCTTGGCGATGTGGAATGGAGGAGAGATGATGTGGCATCCTACATGGAGCCACATCACCCCTTTCTCCCTCTTTTATATTTATTTCAATTTGTGTGAGGATTTGGGGGTTACTTGTTCATTTTTTTGGGTGGATGCTTGTAATTTTGGAGAGCTTGCTTGAGAATTGTGACTGGATCTTGGAATGAATGGTGTTTGCTTAGGATTTTGGAAGGCTTGGAACTTATTTTTGTTTGATCCTCTTCATTTGTAATGTAGATCTTCACCCTTGTTTTTACCTTTCTATTTTGTTGCACTCATATGTGTGTATGATGGTTGTTGTATTGGTTATGATTTTGGGAAATAGATTTGATCCTTAGGTTGTGGGAGAAATGGAAATGGGGGTAAAAATTGTGGCAGGCATAAGATAAATGTTATTGGATATTTTAGGAGGGAGTTGGGTTGGGGTGTCCATCTTGTTAATAAATATGATTTGTGTCTATCTTGTTATTTTCTTGAGGGAGGCATAAAAGTGAGGGATGCATAAGAGTGGTGTATCTTCTTGGAGGGAGGCATAAGAAGAACCCCCATGTTCCTTTCTCCTCCTTGACTTTAATATGAAGCCTTTGTGTTTGGAAACTTGTTGGTTTTGTGGTAATTTTGGAAATGTTTCATTATTTTGAGTGTCTTAATTAAATGTGATTGTGGAATCCATTTAGAGTTTCCAATGGTTGTTTTATACCCCTCATTTCTTCTTCGTTGGGGCTCGGGGTCTAATGAGGAAGAAGGTTTATCTCCCTCATTAGATATTTGGTTGGGTGGAGAGTGTTTCCTACTCTCCCATTCTGTTGTGTGCATTACCTTGATGAAGATGGTGGAACTCACTGGATGAAGTGCTCTTTTTGTAGAAAGACATGTGAAGTTTTGTAGTGCCGACATTTTCGTAGCCTTATTTATCTGTTGACTTCTTTATTCATAGACATGATTTGATAGGGAATTAATATATTTTGGATAATATGTTATGATATTTTAACTTCTTGGACATGTATGGTGATTTGGGCACATAGCCCCAATTTGACTTAATTAGTATGTTGAACCTTTTCATCTGATGTTGCGGATAATAACTTATTGCAATGTTGTTTGGACCTAATCGATATATGTTAGATACTTAGTTTAGTCACATGTTTGGATTATATGGATGCATATCATTTATATTTATCTCTATGGCTAACTCATGGTAAATTGTGTGTAATTATGCATGTTTTCACATTTATGATTCTATGATGATGATATGATATCATAGATTTCATTGATTGCTTATTGAGTAGTTGATTTACATTGTATAGGATAGGTGTGTTTAATGTGTACAATGAGTGTGCAGGTGACAAGTCACAGGAGAACGTGGGTTTCAGGGAGGCTACATAAATTGTGCATAAGCAGCCCATGGGGCTAAGCCCTAACCATGTTAGTTGCATGAGGCATTATTATTAGATCTCATTATTTTGGGCACCATGAGTGACTCTCTTTTGTAATATAGCATGTCATGTAAAATTAATCTTTGTTTAGGATGTGTTGATTTTGTTAAGTAAACTTGTTTTGGGGATTAAATGGTCCCCATATGCATTTAGTTGTGTGTTTGGGTAATTGTGTATTAATTAGAGGGGATTAGGGTCACATGTGAACCCTTGGGTTGGCCCCACATCTTCTACACTTGTGTCTAAATGTGTCAAACCCGAAATTGGGTTATTTATGGCATTTTCAAGTGACCTCTTTTAAGTTTGGCAATTCACTTAGCCTGGAAAAATAAGTCCTTGGATCCTACCTAATAGGTAGTGGGGCTTAATTTCAAGGCATAAAGGGAGTTTCCTTCCCATTTTTCCTCTATTTGGTCACCATCCATGTAAGATGGATTGGTATGTGTGTCTTGTCATAAAGTTGCACAAGTCTTGTTTTGATTTTCATTTTGGACAATTTGGGAGAGGTAGTGTTAAAAGTTAGTTTATCTTTTCTCCCTTTTATTTTGAGAATCTTTGACTTGGAGGAAAGAGAGGGGTGACACATGTCACCCCCTCATTGGTGAGGAAATTTTTTGGCTTCTCTTCAAGTCCTCCCTCATGGGGGAAGAAGAGAACTTTTTGTTGGGAGCTTTCGCTTGGGGGCTTGGTGATTTTGGGGAACTAGAGATTGCTTGGATAAGGAAGTGGAAAAAAGCTAGAGTGCATTGGAGAATTTTTGGAGATAGGCTCCTTTGAGCTCATTTTTTGTTTTATAGTTATGTCTAGATCTTAGTCTTGTTTTGTTTGAAATATGTGTGTGTTGTTTCTTATGTGTTGCTATTTGTTGAGTATTCTTTGTGTTGTTTTATTTTTCTCCATTCATCATATGACCCGATGGATTTTAGAGTTTATGGGGGGAAGAGAGAGAGAGGGATTTTCCCTCTCAAACTTCATGGCTTGAATGGGAAAAACATGTAGGTTCTTTTTTTTTCTCCCATCATATGGTTTGAGGTGGGGAAGGTGGTTCATATGGTTTGAACCCCCTTCCCCATTCTTGGAGACGAAAGCCGAATGGGTTTGAAAATTCCTCCCAAGAAGGATTTTGGTGAATGGATGGAGTAATAAGGAGGGTTTGATGATTTGGAGGAATAAGGAGGTTGTGAAGATTCTTGTTTGGTGTGCATCCAATGTTTTGACTACACTTTCAAGGCACCTTTGATATATCTTCTTCTCTTCCCCATTTTGGAGGTAGAATATGGATTTCTCCTCATTTCATTCTATTGTAAAAAATTTGGTGTTCATCTTAGTGTTTGGATTGTCATTGATTGTGAAAATATAATGTTGTTATGTCTCCTTTTATCTTGTGCACAAATTTTTGGAAGCTAGCTCTCTCTCCCATGGGCTTGGGGGAGACTAGACATGTCTTCCAACCTTGGAAAGGCATGTAATGATGCTTAAACGTTGGGTGGTTAAACAAGATTTTTCTCCTTGTGTTGGTTCTTTGAAGGACATTCGAAGTTAGAGCTCAAGTTGGAAAATAGTTGGAGACTCTTGATCATCTTGGATTTTCATTGTCTTCTCTCCATCTTTTTGTGGACATCACTCTCATTGTAACTTTATAGGGTATTACTATGTGAGAGCTTTCATTATCTTGTAAAATCCCCATTTTGTATTTGGTATTACTTGTAAACTAAGAGTCACATTTTGTAGTTGTAATCCTTCTTTACAATTTTGTAAAGAAGACTTGTAATATGTTGATCTCTTGATGTAATGTCAAATATTTTAGGAATCATGGTGTGATATGTGATCTCAAACTTCCTTGGAAAGGAAATATTGTAAAATAGATGTTTCCCTTAAAATGAAATTGATTTGAAACTCCATTTGTGAAAAGAATGTCTATAGATTTGGGAATATGATTTATTGGAAATCATTGTATATTTTTTTTGTTGGATATCTTCCTTCTTGTAAAAATATGAAATAATCATTTAGCATTACATTTGAAAAGAAAATTAGTCCAACATGGATATTTAGAATCAACATTGTTTGGAAACATCACCCTTCTTGCAATGTAGCTTTCCTTGTAAATTTTTGGTAACATTATGGAATAGAATGGAATTAGCTTTACTTCTCTTTCCCATGTGAAACTTAAGGAAATGGATTGTATTAGTTAAATCAAATTTGAATCATGTATTTCCTTATTTGCTATGTATTTATACATATGCTTCAAAGTCCTCTTTTCTTAATTAAAAAATTTTGCTACACTCATAATTTCTATTTACATGAATAGAGTAAGCATTATTTTTAATCTATGATTTGTTGGAAAATATATATATTAGGTTTCATACTCCTCAAGAATACCAACAAAAACAAAAAAAAATAGAATCTATCATTTTACCAATTGATAACATGTGTTATTTTCATAGTATGTGATATAAATATAATGCAAATATGTTTCATATTAGTGTATGATTTTAGAGAATAACTTATAAAATGTTCTTACAAAGTTATTCATCATTTTATATATACTATTTTAGTTATATATTCTATTTATAATAATCTAGAATTTATATTATATCTATAGTATGTATATATAGTAAAAGATAGTAATAAATATTAAATAATAATAAATATAAATTACCCATATTATTATTCATAAAATAAAAAATAGTAATACCTATTAACTAATAATAAATAATAAATTAGTTTGTTATTATACTATATATATATATATATATATATATATATACATATATAAAAACCATAAATTTAAATAAAAAAAGTAATCATAATCGAAAAGAGTAATTACGGTGAAGTGGAAAGTAAACCAAAAAAAAAAAAACAGCGAGTTTGAAATAAAACTTAAAGAATTCAATGGAGGAGGTTTGAGTTTTAAAGTAATTAAAATAAATCAAACAAGTGGGGAGGGCCGACCCCTCCCCCACACTTGCACACTCACCACCATCCCCTTCCTTCTCACGCATCACTCCAACCCCACCGCACTCCACTCCACTCCAAATCCTAACCAACCCAACTCTAAATCCCTTCTACCCGGATCCCACTCCCTACTCTCCACCACACAACTCTCCACCACGCAATACCCTTCACCCCAAATCCGCTAGCATATAAACACGGCTCCATTTTGTTTAACTGTGGTTTTAATCTATTTTTTCGATCTCCATTCTAGCAATAGTTTTAATAAATGTGTGTGTGTGTGTGCGGGGGTAGATTTTCCTTTGTATGTAAATTTTTTTTTTTGGGTATTTCAATATATCCAATAAGGGTTAATAATAATAATAATACATACAAATAATAATAATAATAATAATAATATTCTACAAGGGTTAATAATGGTAATTTTCTGTAAGAACTCCATAGATCCATCTTTTCCAAGCTCCTCTTCAACTTGCACCAGCGAATAACAAAACAAAACAAATTGAGAAGAGGGAATATAAAAGAAAAGAACATAAGGATGTTTAGGGAAACTTCAGGGCATGAGTCAAATCTAGGGTCAAGATTATATCTATCCTAGGGTGTGTGTGCGGGTGCGTGCGCGCGCATGCAGATTTTCCTCTATATAAAAAAAAGATTTGGGTATTTCAACATATCCAACCAAAGAATGCATCTGGTGGAAATACATACAAAATAATAATAATAATAAACACCCCTGTGCATGTATTTGAACTCACAGTGTGATTGGATAACATGGGTACTATCTCCAAGTTGTGGGACTTGCTACTTGAGACAGACCTCCAGAGAAAGCTGGTTCTTGCTCCTAAACTACCTGCCAAAATCTACTCTAATGCAGGATAAGCTAACTATTCTAATCTAAATTTCCAAGGGACCAGGGAGAGAGAATACCTAAAATGAAAAGCCTACACTAAAGCGGTGATACACCAGAAAAGGAGGGTGTGAGAGTAATCTCCAAATGTGTGAAATACAGAGGCAAAGTGCACACTAGAAGAGGTGATGACAGTTCACCATAATCTAGCAAAATGCATTCACAACAATATTCCAAGCATACACAATGATAATGAATTCCTGCAAGAACATAATAAGTAGACACAATATTCTTATAAAAAGACTAAAGGGGCAAGAAGAATGCAAGAAAACACAACAGGGGAAGATACATCCACAAACTGGTATTTTATTGCTTCATGATATGCACAGTTCAATCTATTACAAGATAAGGGCCTGGATCACCATGCAAGGAGTCCACTACAAGGGCCTTCAACACACTGGCTTCACAAAGCAATTTTGGCAGAGCTTTGCTACCCAAAAACTCTCTCTTTTACAATGAGCCCAACACTCCAATTTATAGAAAAAATGAGAAGGAAAAGAGAAGGGAAAATGGAAATCCCGAAATCTGTCCTTCAACCACCTGTAAGAGGCATTAAATTGAGTTAAATGATTATAAATTACTTGCAAAAGGCTCCCCATACTGTCCCATGTGCTGCAGCAGAGAAAGAATGATGACCATGCCTCTTAAATGCACTCCCAGCTACCAAATAAAACACTGTTCTGAACCTGGCCACGTTTTCTTAAAAATATTGATCAATATCTCACCAAATCCTGAATTTCTTGATTTTTTTGCATCGGGATCGAAGCCACGATTCCAACGGTACCAATTTTGTGCGATTTCGTTGAGAAATGCAAAAGTTATGGCCTTCTGAGTGCGGGAAGCTACTTTGGGTCTGGCAGGGGTTTTCTGTCATTTGACGGGAATGAACATTGACTGACTGGAGCCGAATATGTTTCTTTTATTCAAATATATCTACCCTCATTAAAATTAAGAAATCCAGTTTTTGTGGCGTAGAGGGCGTCGTGCTCGTTCCAGAAAGTCCAATTTTGTGAAAAATGGAGCTCGGAGTCAAAAGTTATGGCCGTTTGAAGTTCCACGGGTCAAATGTTGACTTTTCTCCTTGAGACACGTGGCGTGATCTGGTTGGTTTTCGGCTCCTTCGGCTCCTTCGCATACTTCGCGTCTTTTCATCCCGGATGTCCCAAATGCTTAGTGCTCCTTGTGCTGATTTCGCGCGAACCGGCTGGTTCGCGTCCATTTGTCCCACTTGTCCCACTTGTCCCACTTTGTTTTTAGACTGACTTGACTCTTTTCGGCCGGTTCGGCCGGTTTGGGTTTTTTTGTCCCAGATGTCCCGAACTGTCCCTCAATTACCCAAATTTTTAGTGACTTTTGGTGTGTTTTCCGGTGTCCCGAGGTGGGGCATTACATTTGGTATTAAAGTGATAGTTCGCACATGTAGACACTCTTGGTAATAAATTAAATATTTAATTAATATTTCAATAACATTAAAAAAAACAATTAAAACATTTTCTGCAACCATTACAATTTAATAATCCATTTTCTTACCTCGTACACAAGATGACACTCGTGAGATTCCGATCGGTTAGGGATTTGGGATGTAGTTCACCTGCGCCTGAGCCGCAGGCACCTGAGTTTAGACCTCAGATCTTAGAAGTGATTCAACAGTTGATAGATGTTTTGTAACAATGCCTTCCACCACTGCAGGAGGTGAAAGAGGAGGACATCCAGTCAAGAGATGAGGAGTTGATAGGATATGATGCACACTCGGAGCCACCAGAGCATGATACCCCTAGGTGGGAGAGGTCACATAGCCGTTCCATTCACCATGAGAGGGTGGCCTTGTATCTTCGTAGCTGTTCACGCAGCCTCAAGGGACTATTTGGAGATAGACGACCCTATTCACCTGTTGGAATGCAGTTCCAGGATAGTAACACAGGTAATGTGATTAGGGATCTTCTTCGCTTGCAGCCTCCTATATACATTGGTTGTACAGATGGATTTGGGGTCGATTCATGATTCCTTAGCCTGGATAGCTTCTTTGGCTTACACTCTTATGAGAGAAATTCCAAAGTCAGGTTCGCCATATACCTCCTCTGAGACACAACATGTGTTTGGTGGAGGAATGAGGAGTGGAAGCTCCATTTGACTTGAGATACGGTGACCTGGGAGTTATTCGAGGAGCATTTTAGGGCTTGCTATATGTCAGAGAATTTCATGCAAAAGAGGATTGATGAGTTTCATGACTTACGATAGGGCTCTAGCACAGTGGCACAATATGAGAGCATGTTCATGGATCTTCTACAGTATGTGGGATTCCTACAAGACAAAAAATTATAGGTCAACAGGTTTATTCGGGGCCTAAATACAGACATAATAGGATTAGTTAGGATGTTATCACCTCCCATGCTTAAGAAGGCCGTTGAGAAGGCCTGCTTAGCTAAGGAGAACATGACCAGGGCACAGGAGCACTGAGATAGGAACAAAAGAAATTTTCAGGATATGATATAAGCCTTTCAGAGTTAGAGGTCACGAGGTACAACACCACCCCCTAGAGGAGGATTTTGGCCTCCACCGGTGGTATCGAGGGCTCCACCGCATCCATAGTAGCAGACAAAACATCAGGGCCACCAACAACATAGGGTTAGACAGACTCAAAACTTACAGATAGGTGGTACTAGAGAAGGTTTTAGTGGAGCCATGGATAGGAGTCAGGGTAATCAGTAGGTACATCCAGCCCGTACACAATAATCTACTAGGGTTGGGCTGGCAGGATCAGTTCACCAGAGTACAAGAGGGACCCCATCTTAGAGGGGTACAAGAGGATGTTTTATTTGTGGGTCCCTTGATCATTATGTGCGTATGTGTCCGCAAAAACATGCTACCATGGATATATAGATATCTCCTAGATCTTAGCAGATAGTGGGTGACGTAGGATGCGCCCATCGTGTATATACAGTGGTTGACAACCGCTAGGCTGAGCATCATGCCGCAATCATTGAGATGACATGTACTATCAGGGGTATTTCTATCTCTGTACTTTTTGATTTAGATGCTTTAGATTATTTTATATCGTCTTTCTGTAGTGGACCAGTGTGGGATAGTGGTGGCTAGGTAACTAAATAGTTGGTAGGTTGAGTATGCCTTTGGGGCCAAACTCGTCATGGACTTGTACGTGGAGAGTTGTATACTTGATTTAGGAGTCTTCTCCACTACACTTGACCCATGAGTTATTCATCTAGGATCTTATCAGGTTTTTTAGGTATGAATTGGCTCAAGGCTCATTGGGCTAAGGTGGATTGCAAAATTAAGGTCATTGAGTGATAGGATGAGGATGATCTTAGGAGTGTAGTTGTGATCTCAGGGATGCAAAGGCCTATCTCATTGCGCATGATCTCTGCTAAGAAAATCAAGAGGAGCATGCGTAAAGGTTTTCAATTATTTTCTATCACCATCAGTGATCGATCAGAGAGCACTCCCGAGCATTCACCCTTAGATGATCATGTAATATTTATGGAGTATGCAGATGTGTTTCCAGGAGAGCTTCCAGGGTTACTGCCCCACAGAGAGGTGTATTCCACCATTGATTTAATGTTAGGATCCACACCAGTTTCTAGGGCACCCTATCGGATGATGAATCCAGAGCTTCATGAGCTCAAGATATAGTTAGAGGAGTTGTTGGAGAAGGGTCTCATTTTCCCTAGTGTATCTCCTTAGGGAGCGCCATTCATATTTATGAATAAGAAGGATGGTTCTATCAGACTTTGTGTAGACTTCAGATAGCTCAAAAAAGTCACAATAAATAACCGTTATCCACTCCCTAGGATTGATAACTTGTTTGATCAGATGCGGGGAGTGAGAGTGCTCTCCAGAATTAATATCAAGTTAGGGTATGATCAGTTGCACATTTCAGATGCAGACATTCATAAGACAAATTTTCACACACGTTATGGAAATTATGAGTTCACAGTTGTCCCATTTGGTTTGAATAATGCCCCAACTATCTTCATGAGCCTCATGAATGGAGTATTCAGGACCTTTTCTGGATCACTTTGTCTTAGTGTTCCTTGATGATATATTGATCTATTCCCATTCTAAGGAGGAACATGAGGAGAATTTGAGACAGGTACTTCATGTTTTGAGAGATCAGAAGTTGTTTGGGAACTTAGAAAAATATAGCTTCTTTTAGACAGAGATTCAGTACTTGGGTCACATCTTATCAGGAGAGGAAATCTCAGTAAATCCCTCTAAGATACAGACTATTAATGATTGGCCATCGCTCACATCAGTTACTTAGGTGAGGAGATTTATGGGTTTAGCAGGATACTACCGTAGGTTTGTTCAGGAATTTTCTAGGATTGCTCACCCTATTGCTTCCCTTTAGAGAAAAGGGAAGAATTTTGATTGGTCTGAGAAGTGTGAGCAGGCCTTTCAGTTTCTTGAAAAAAGGTTAACCACGATGCTTATCTTAGCATTTTCAGACCCTACAGAGGATTTTTTTGTTTGTACTGATGCATCACTAGAGGGTTTGGGAGCAGTCCTTATGCAAGAGCATCAGGTTATTGCCTTCGAGTCACGTAAGCTCAAGGACTATGAGCTGAACTATCCTACCCATGATTTAGAGATTACAAGAGTCATTCATGCTCTTGTGCATTGACATCATTTACTTTTGGATAGACCTTTCATTTTGAGGACAGATCATCATATCTTGTAGCATAACTTCTCACAGCCAAAACTCAATGCTCACCAGTGACGTTGGATGGAGATCCTATGTGAGTATGACATGGAGGTGTAGTATATCAAAGGAAAGGAAAATGTTGTTGCAAATGCATTTAGTAGATGATGAAACATGCTTGCATCATTGACACTGCAGTCATATTTGAGAGGTAAGATTCTTCAACATATTTCATAGGATAGGTTTTATGATGGTGCTAGACAGATGATGGAGTCACATGGTTCATTAGAGGGCAGATATTCGGGGTGTTTTTTAGAGCTAAATGGTTTACTTCAGTTCCATAGACACATCTATGTGCCTAAGTCTGGTGATCTGCGTAGCTTCATCCTTACATAGGCTCATCGAGCTCTATATGCAGCACATCTAAGAGTGAAGAAAATGCATGCTGATTTGAGGGAGTTATATTATTCACTATGTCTTCAATAGGATATAGTAGATTTTGTTGCACATTGCCTTGAGTGTTAAAGGGTCAAGGTAGATCATTCTCATCCCACAAGACTCTTACATCCCAATGATATTCCTGAGTGGAAATGGGATGTGATCTCCATGTATTTCATATTCGGACTCCCTATGTATTCTTATCATCACGATGCCATTATGGTTACCATGGATGAGCTAACCAAGGTTGCACATTTCTTGCCAACCAAGGTCACCTATAATGCACATGCCATCACCAAAGTATTTATGGAGAACATTTTTAGGCTACACGGGATTCTAAAGACCATCATCAATGACAAGGATACCATTTACACTTCAGTTTTCTGTAATTCCTTTCATGCTGCTCTGGGTACTGTCATCTATCGAATGTGCACCCTATAGAGAGATGGCTGCAAGTTTTCTAAGCTTGCAAAATTTGATCTCTCTCTCTCTCTCTCTCTCGTAGATACAATGGAAACACCTCAGGTCTGTGGGTATACCTATTTTGAGGTGAGTCTCCGGTATCAAGGTCGGTTCCTTGTCGATGTATCCTAAACTGCTTCTGGGGTTTAAGGGTAAAAGATGACTGTAAAGTAATTAAAGCTAAGGTGATACACCAAATTTGTATGAGGGATTTGACTGAGTATATGCACAATTGATATGTGAAAGGATTTTTGATGCACAAACCAAAAATTCTTCTACAGAATATCAAGGGAAAAACACTTGGATGGTATTGAGGGAGATTATCACAACAATAATTCTAAGTTGAACATGCACATTAATATCATGTAGAAATTACTGAGTTTGCAATAGGGTAAGATGATTAATCAGGGAATTTGCATTCACAAGACTAATAGAAACATACACAAGACTGCAAATAATTGGTAAGGTAGAAAATACTTCACACTCAGAAGGAAAAATTGGCAAAAATTTGCTTCAGTACTCCTATATCCAAAAAGTCCTCTTTGTGCTTTACAAAGGCACACAATATATAGCAAGATTAATTCTCCCACCATTCCTAAAAATAGACTAAGGCTTGTACTCGCCCATGCATCCTATTTTTATCCTTTATTTAATAATAAATAAAGGGATAAAATAATATAAACTAGTACAAGAGGCATTAATAGCCTTTGATTACATCTATGTCAAATGAAGTTGACTTGTTCTATTTTTAATAAGGTTGGGTGAATAATTTGCTAAAAATAAGATTGCTTGCTAGGAAAGTCTCTCTCCATGGGCATGCAACTTCGTCTCCTTCTCTGTTTTGACCTCTTGTGAAGCATGCAAAAATAATTCCCTGTTCAAGAACAAAATAATTACAATAATTGTAATATTTTGCAAAGTATAAACATCCTATGGGGACCACCTGCCATGTGTATATGATCTAATATTGACATCTCCTTCAAAATGGTCACATGAGTGACACTCTACAAATCAACTCTAGCTCCTTGAAGTGGGGACCACCTTTACACTTCACCAAGTTTGGCCACCTTTGTGGACTTAGCAAATATAAAAGGGGTGAAAATTTTACATTACACATGCCATACTATAGTTCTGCCCCCTTTTGATAAATACATACATGTATATGTTTCGACCTTTGCATTTAAAAGTGTATAGTTGAGTATTTCACCTTTTTGGTGATCATAAATGGTATGATTTGGTTGGCTTTTTTATTATTGAAGCATATAGTTTAAGACCTTAGAAATCTCATTGCAAAGAAATGATTTTTGATGATCATGGGCTGGCCCCTTCTCCATGGTGACTCACCCCTCCATGTGTTTTGTTGGTGGCATATGAAACTTTGGTTGAGTTTGCTTTGATAGTTGTAATGATTGTTCTGGGCCATTGATTTCATGTCTGTTTGATCATGAGTCGTTGATCTTGACACCTGAGTTAGGGTTTTAAACCGAGCATTTAATTTGGTTGGTGGCATCTAACCCAGGTGGTTAATTGTTTTCATCTTGGAGATCGATCCTGAGGACCTTGATCTTTGTCCTTGATGATTTGTGATCATTGATCCTTGATCGTGGTTGAGTCCTTAGAGTTGACTCTGATGGTTGAGTTCTACTTGGGTTTGCATGGTAAAGGTGAACTTTAGACCCATAATGATCACTTCATTTCAGTTTTTTTGGTGATGCGGGGTGAAGCCCTGGAAAAATTTTTGATGCCATTGTTGAAGCTCACTGAGCTCAGCTTTAATCATTTCCTGAAGCTAAATTGGGTCCCCGTATATTTTGAAACTTTGTATCTGGTATATTTAAGCCATTCTGGTTCTCTTTTTGAGCTCTTTGTGCGAGATTATGCGAGGGTGGTCCACCATTATTGTTTCTTTGAGCTCAGCTTTCCTCTTGAATATTAGTTCTGCAAGTTGCGACAGGGTGAATATGGAACCTCATTACCTGTAACAAGGTAAGTGACTTTTGAATATTGTTTTTAGCCAGATTTATCTTCAATGGGTGTTGTAAAAGTAGAACTTCTGTTTACTCAAAGCTAGTTTGTATTTTATTATCGTGATCTCTATAATACTTCTGTTAGCTTACCTTGAATGGTTGTGAAGGGTTTGTTGGATGATTTCCATTACCACTGGCTAATCTTTTTCTGTCATTTTTTAGAGATCTCCCTTTGACTATTGAGAGTTAGATAAGGGTTTTCCCAAATTTATTGAAAATGACCATCATTCAGGCTTATGGCATTTCATTTTAAGGCCGCCATTGTTGAAATCTGAACCTCTTATGCTCTTGGAAGTTTTCCATTTTCTGTGCTTGAAATCCATTTGAGTTCCATTTTCATCGAACCTTGCTCTGAAACTCCAAATTAATGTTTTATTTGGGTATTTGTGTTTCCACACATACTTTGTCTTTGATTCAAATCTTTGAGTTTGAGGTTTTTGTGCTGTCAAGACTTGGACTTTGTGGGTGAGCTTATCCTTCTCCATTAGGACTAATTCTCTTTACTTTGAGTTGTAATAATAATAATCATTGATAGGTACCTCAACTCTGTTGGATAGTTTCTTTTCAGACATTTTTTTATTCGGGTTCAAAGTTGACCCATGTGGTAAGTTGATAGCTTCTCGATTTTGATTCAAACCTGATCTATATACCTCTTCATGAGTTATCGATTGTTGACCTAAATCTTCACTCCTCTTTGATATTTGTTTCTGTAGAGGATTTGTATTTACTTCATTGGTTGCTGTGGTGGACATAAAGTACTTTCTTCATTATGGATACTTACTTCTACCTCTTCTTATATGGTTCTTTGTGCTTTAACCTCACCGAGACATTTGTTATTTCATTTGAATTTGTTGAGAATATTGTAGAAATGATGGTTATGATTTTTCTAGAAATATATCTGTATATTACTTCTGGTTTGTACTGAAATCCTTGAGCTCAATTTTGTATTCTGGATACCCATTTTGTTATAATTCATTGTTCAAGATAGAACTTGATTCTTTTGAAAATTCTGTAGCACCCCTTTGAGAATACTTGTTTTAATCCTTTTCAATCTGAGCACCTTGACATTTAAATTCCCCATGAGATGAGTGCTTGGATGTAATTGGTTTATCATATTGTAACTTTTCAATATTTGGCTTCGTAAGGTTACTTGTGATACTCAAGACACTTTTCATTCTTCCTTTGATGTTCTCCTGAAACGATATATTTGTAATGCCTTGATATCGTGATATTAGTAAGATGTGCTTATTTTAATGCTTCTAGAGCTTAAGATGATAAATATGGATCTTCTGATTTTCTATTTTGTAATACATCTACCTTAGACTCTGATTGAGATACAAAAATCTCATTTCCAAAAAATTTCATTATTTTCCTTTTCACTTCAGAACTTTAGAACAGTGGTCTTGCTTTGATGGTTTCCTTGACTTAAATTGCTTCACTTATTATGAAATACCATCTTGAACTTGGTGAGATCTTGAATGTTTCAGCACTGAATAATAATTTGATGCACAACTTATTTATTCTAATTTGAATTTGATCCTTTCCTGTAGTAACTCTTAGTATAAAAATAGTTCTTGTTGAGATACTTAAAGTAAAAATCTGACTTTTTCTAAAAATTATATTGAACTTCTTTCATATATTGAATATTCAAAACTAGAATAGTTGATGTTTTGTATCATGTTTCTGTATTTGAGGGATTTATATTCTTGATAGTAATCCTGGCATGCCGAAAAATTTAAAATGTTGATTTTTCATGGCAAAGCCTTGGCTAAATTTTTCAAGAATTTTCCTTCCCTTCATTTCCAGCATAGTAGTTGTATTTTATGATTTAGAGTATAGAATCATAACATTTCATGTTTGAAACTGATTTGGTAATAAAAATGAGACATCATAACTATTTTATCTTGTCATGCATGCTTTATTACATTTCCCTGTATCACTTACTTGATTTAAATCATTCCTTTTAAAGTATGTAGTATTTGAAAGCAACATGATGAAAATTTGTAAATGTCCATTTATATGGTGAAGCCCTATCAAAATTTTCCCAGAATTTTTATTTTGTTTTGTTTCAGTAGTAACCCTCTCTTTCTTCTAATTAACATCAACTTTCAAATTCTTGATTCTTCTTCTTCAGTTGCAATCTGAAACATGTGCTTCTATTGCTAGTCTCTCTTCTACACTGTAAATTCTTCCATTTTAGAATAGTTACTGAAAATTTGAGTTACATTCTTCCTTTTTTTTGCATGCAAATATGACTTGTCTATTTTTCCTTGGCTGCAACATGTACCTACACACTTAGGAAAACAATTAGAAAATACTTAGGATTTTTGGCCTCTCTTATGTCCATGTTCTTCTTTTCTTTTCTCTTTCTTCTTTCTGAGTAAGTAGAGCATGTATGCAGTCTGATATTCAAGTAAATTACATCTCCTATTTGAAGAGATTCATATGCATGAACTAGGATAGTAGGGAATATGAATTGATCCCTGAGCTCGTAACTGACAATTAACTTTTCTTCTTTTCAGGTACAGTGGCTTCTACAATGGAGATGAAGAAAAAGCTGGAAATGGAGATGATTCAATCGAAGAAAGAAACCCCAAGGCAATGATGGGTTCACTCATACTCCTTACTTTATTTTTCATGCATGTGTACCTCTTATTTCAGTAGCTATACTTTACTTTCTAGTTACATCCCATGGCTTGTGTGGGAACATTTGAAATTTCCTTATGAATAAAACATTGAATTTTGTAAATGAGTTGTATATTTTCTTTTTGCATTTCAGATTTTTGTATGAATTGTATGATGAACTAAACAACTCAGTCATTTAATTGAATGTCTTAATCATGAAGGAAAGAACATTAATGAGAAACTGTAACATTCAGTAATGAACTCTGATTTCTGTAATCTACACCTATGTTTGTTGTCCCAAAACTCAACACTTCACCTATTCTGCAATACGGTGTCTTCATCAAGACAACACAACTGTCCTTCAGGGCCCTTGTGTTCTTTTGCTGAAGGTATCATGAATTTGCAGACTATGTGATCTGTTATGTTTTGTAACAGCACGCATAGCTATAGATTTCACTTAATCATTAATTAATTCAGCAGTAACCAATAACATCAAAATCTTCCTTAGCTTAGGTATACTTCACCAATGCCTTTCATCATAATGACAAAGTTTCGAGCTGCCCATTTTTACACAAGTGCAAAAATTATCAACATTTCTAGCGATTTTGTGGGGAAAACTGCCTACTAGCTTATAGATCAGTGCCTTGCTCTTGTCCATTGGGCATGGAGTCTAAACATGTAACCAAAATTTTCCTTTTCTGAAAGGTCTAACCCTTCCAAAACGGAACTAAAACTGGGAAAGGATCTGGTAAACCAGATCACGTGCACAAATGCACTTATTGAAATGAAAGCCAATGATGTGTAGGGACTACACTTATTGAAGGGAAATCCATTGTAGGGACTGCTTATTAAACAATCACTGTAAGATTTTCAATAACAGTGTTTGAGAAACATACCATTCACAGGAATGGGAAGTTCCTCTCCATTCAGCTTCGAAAGCTGAAAAGCATTGTGTTCTTTGCAAGCTGAAATCATGTAAGGGCCACTCTAGATTGTATCAAACTTTGTGTGTCTTCCTGGCTTTGCACGATCAACATCCCACTTTAACACAATATCTCCTTCATTGAAGACTCTGAATTTGGCTTTCTTGTCAAAAGTCTTCTTCATTTGTTTCTGATTCTTTTCCATATTCAAATGAGCTTTATCTCTTAGCTCTTGTAATTCCATTAATTCTACATAACGAACCTGTAATGGTTCATTCTCAAGTAGCTCCATTTGATGTAGCAAATCCAATGTAGGTAACTCAACTGAAATAGGCATTCTTGCTTCCTTTCCGTACACAAGTTTGTATGGTGAATTGCCAACTGATCTTTTAGGAGTCACTCTATCAGCCCAAAGTGCTGAATTCAACATCAGATGCCAAGCTCTTTGATTATCTTTGAGTCTTCTTCTGATGATCCTTAACAGATTTTTGTTAGTACTTTCATCTAAGCCATTACCTTATGGGTAATAATTAGATGAAGATATTAGATAGATTCCATGGTTGACAACCCAATCTGTTATCTTTGCACCAAGGAATGCTAAAGCATTATCTGATATGATAGTTGCTGGAACACCAAATCTGTAAACTATACCTTCGTAAAAGGATAGTATCGAAGTTTCATTAGCATCTTTCAAGGCTATTGCTTCAGTCCATCATGTAAAATAATCTGTAGCAGTTAAGATCCACTTATGTCCTTGTGAAGAAGGTGGGTTTATCATGCCAATAAAGTCAAGACCCCACTGCATAAAAGGCTGATCAACTGAAATAGGCTGTAAAGGCAGTGAAGCTAAATGTTCTTTTCCAACAAAGAAAGCACATTTTTTACACTTTAAAATCCTTTCAAAATAGTCCTTGAATATGCTAGGCCAATAGTAACCAACTTTCATAATTTTTAAGGCTGTGGTACATGCTGAGAAGTGACCTCCTGTGGGTCCTTCATGGAATTCTGACAATATTTTCTGAATTTTATCATAATCAACACACCGCAACAAGATTCCATTTATATCTCTTTTGAACAACACATTATCAATGAAGATATAAGGTACAACTTGTAATCTAAAATACCTTCGTTTATTCTTGTCCATGTTTTCTGAATAAGTGCCATGCTGTAGATAGTTAACAAATCAATCATCCATCTTGATTCTTGAATCTCATGAGTAAGCTCAAGCTGCTAATTTTCTAGTTGAACCATGATTTCTGATACGCAATTTTAGCATGTTATTTTGAATCATCTGGTTCTGTAGCTTGCTATTTTTCCATATCAGCAATGAGATGTTCACATAAGCCTTTCCCTTGAACTGTCTTAGCAACCCGGATATCAACATCATACTCCATGACCTTCGTTATCCAGTTTTCTCTTTTCTCATTTAATTCTTTATTTAGTAAGAATGATTTCACACTTGGATGAGAAACAAGAACATGGATTTTATTTTTCGAAAGCATATACTTAAATTCTTTAGTCCTCTGACTACTGAAAGTACTTATTTTTCAAGAAATGTGTACCTTGTTTCATAATCATGCAAGCTCTGTCCAAAGAAAGCAATAGGCTGCTCAATATTTTCATCATTGACTTGAGTTAATATAGCTAAGATTGTTTCAGCTCCTATAAGTGCATACATTGTAAAATCTTTATCAAAATTTGGATTTGCAAGAGTAGGAGCTTGAGAGATAGCTGCTTTGATTGATTCAAATCCTTCTCTCCCTTCACTGGTCCAAGAGAAAGTTTTCTCTTTCTTTAGCATAGCTGTGAGTGGTTTAACCAATGCTACAAAATCTGGAACAAATCTTCTAACAAAGTTGATTTTTCCCAGAAAACTCTGTAATGCCTTCTTATGATGAGGCAATGATAGCTGTGATATGGCTTTGATCCTGAAAGGATCAATTGCTAAACCTTTCTTAGAAACAATATGGCCAAGTAGCTTGCCTTGATGTACTAAAAAGATAGACTTCAGTGGATTCAAAGATATCCCAAATTGTCTGCATAACTGAAAGGTCTACCTTAGATGTATTAGGTGTTCTTCTGGATTTTTTGAAACATAGTAATTTCATCCAAATAAACTAAAATGCATTAATTTAACAAGCTCCAAAAATCCATGTCCATTGCACGTTGAAATGTTGCACCGACATTTGAAAGACCAAAAGGCATCCTTTTGTAAGCATAAGTACCCCACTTGGTGGTAAAAGCTATTTTATATCTATCCTCTTCCCAGACTAAAATATGATTATATCCACTATAACCATCTAAAAGAGATAGTCTATCTGAACCTGAGACTGTTCTCAAAATCTGATCCATATTTGGGAGTGGGTAATGATCTTTTAATAAAGCCTTATTAAGATCTCTAAAATCTACACATAGTATGATTTCACCATTCTTCTTCCTAACAGGAACAAGATTGGCTACCCAACTTGAATGCTTAACTAGAAATAATACCTGATTCAATCAACTTAGATAATTCTTTCCTCATTAGAGGCTCTATTTTGGGATTTACAGGCCTTGTTTCTGTCTAACAGGTTTAGAATTTGGCTGCAACTCAATTGTATGTTGTGCTAAACTGGGATCAAATCCTTTTAATTCTTGGTATTTCTAAGCAAAAAATCCTTAAACTCCTTGCAAAGATTAATAAATGACTATTTTTCAGTTAAGGAACATACCTTTCCAAGAAATAGCTTTTTCCCTTCATCAACCGAGATCTCTTCGTAATTATCAGCGTGGGTTGACATTTTAGTCTTGACTTTTCTTAACTGATCGTCAGTGCTGAAGATGTCTTCCAATGTGACCAGACCTCGAGGTAGTTTATTTGTCTTCAACTGAACAATCTGATCACCATATAGGTGCTGTAATTTATCTTGATTAACTGCAGAAAACTCAGCTTCTTGCTGCAAAAACCTGTAGATTTGATCATCACTTTCAAAAACTTGCCAATTTGAATCATTATCAGGTATTGAGGGCATGACAATTAGCTTTATATGAGGCTGGATTTTGCTATTTTCAATCTGTTCCAACACTTCAAAACTAGCCCCAACTACTGCAAGTATGTCTACATGCTTGTTTTCAGCTCTAGGAATAGACTGAATGTTAATAGCATCGAAATCTTCCATTAAGTCTGAAACTCTATGTCTGTAAGACTTCATTAATGGATTCTTACAAACATTGAAATTTCTTACTTGATTGATAACCAACTCAGAGTCACCAAAAATATGTAGCATGCTGATACCTCTCTTTCTGGCCCAAAGTAAGCCATGAATTAATGCTTCGTACTCAGCTACATTACAAGTACATGCAAATTGGAGACTCAAAGCTGAGAAATAGTTTTCATTCATTGGGGAAGTGAGCATCAAACCTGCTCCTTGTCCTTTCTTGTTCTTAGCTCCATCAAAATGAAGCTTCCAAATCCCTTCTAATGAATCTTCTATTTTGGACAACAAGGGAAGTGGTGTATTTTCTTCATGCATACAATACACACCAAACATGTGTTCTTCAACTTCCTTAAAAGGATCATGAGCATGTTATTCCACTGTATTTTCATCCATAAACATGTTAGAAACACCATCTAATGATGAAACTTGAGCTACCTCATCAAAGTCAGACTGATCTAAGGCTGAATAATTAGCCACCGCATTTGGAGAGTGAGGCTCAATATGAAATCTGGCCAATGGATCTGAATTGATAGTAACTTTGGTGCCATAACGAGTAGTAAAAAATAAGGACCAATCTGAAGAGAGATAACCTCCTATTTTTGCTGTGAAGTCTCTAGATAAGCATAAAGAAAAATATGGAGGCAAATCCACAACAGTAACATCTTGCAGAATAGAAACATTTGGGCAAGCATGTAACGTCACCTCTAAATTTTTTATTACACCAACTATATTGGTTGCAGTTCCATCAAGCTGTAAGACACTCCTTTCTATAGGCTCATACTGCAGACCCAATTTTTCTGTAATTTCTTTTGGCATAATTGTGCTACTTGCACCACTGTCCACCATGTAATTATGAACTAGATGTTCTCCAATAATCAATGACAAATAAAATGGTGGTGGCTTCTTGATATCATGAGCATTCAGAAATTTTTGAACCATCCACTTAACTTCTTTAATGTGGTCTTGTTCAAATGTTCCAAGGACCATGTCTTCCTTCTGAACTTCCTTTTCTGTTGTATTTGAAGAAATTTGCAGCTTAGCTAGTTCATGAGAAAGTAAATCTTGTTGTCCAGGAATACTTAGAGCATCCCACATTGAGATGTTAATGTTATGCTTTTTCATTACATCAACAATGTTGAAAGAAGCAACTGTTTTAGAGACGGATTCAACTATCTTAGAGTAGGCCTTAGCGAAAATTGATTCTACTTCAGCTACCTTGGATATCTGAGGTATAAACAGTCTTCTTGGATCGGGTTGTAGCTATTTTTGATGGCCTCTATCAACTAGAACACTTGTTTTTTTAGGAACAATAGGATTGTTGGTTGACTTTGGGACTGTAGATGTTGTCTTATCAGTGACAGTAGGCAGGATAGGCCTATTTTGTTGTTTTTAACTTTCACCAGCTTTCCCTTTAGCCCTAGTAGTGACTGCAATGAAACCCTCCTCATTGAAACTAACTAAATTCTATTCAGGTGCTTTTGAACATGAGTTTCTTGCTGCCCACCCTCCATTTGAGGCATGAACAATGCTTCAGATTGAGGTTGTGCAACAAGATTCAGATTCAGAAAAGCATTTGGGCAACTTACAGCTGAATGAGGTTGATTGCAAGGTTGACACCACTCTTCTGTAGCCATATTAATTGGGACTAAAGTGTTAGATGAACTAGGAGCCTTTGGGTCAAACTGCCTTTGCTGGTAAGGCTGCCTATAATTTTGATTTTGTTGATAAGGCTTCCTGTTTTGTTGATTATGTTGATTTTGCTGATAAGGAGCCTGATAGGGTCTGCTAGGTAATGCAATTCTATTTTCTATTGAAGTCAATTTATTCCCCATAGTCTACAAAGCTTTAAATACATCATCTGATGGGGCTACAACAACAGGTTCTATGATTGTAATAGGCTGAGGAATAGGTGCTAAATCTACCAAAAAGGGCATTGAAGGCCTTGGTGCCAATTTTCCAGCTTGAATAAGGCTATTTTCATCTTTTATAGCAATATCATAAGCATTCGGAAGAGTATTACCTCCCATAGATTGAATCATAGCTGAAATATCACTATTCAAAGCTCTAAGGTAATAAAGAAAAGTGTGGTCAACTTGAGGCTTAACACTTGTTGGGATTCTTTCCCAAGTCCTAGAAAAATGGATGTTGAAACTGGACATGTACTCATGAGGGGATCTTTTAATAGTAGACAACTGTTCAATGAGGGACAAATGATTTGAATTATCCTGGAATTATTTTAGCAATTTTTCACCTAAGTCATCCCAAGTTCTTATGCTTCCAATTTCTAGGTTTCTATACCATTGCAAGGCTTGCCCTTTAAAAGATGTAGCTAAAAGTCTTAAAGCTACATCTTCATGAGTAATATTATGGACTGCACATATGGCTGCAACATCTTTGATATGTTCAGTAGGTGTAACCTGATTTTCACCCGTGAATGATGAAAAAAATTTCATGGCAGCATTAGGGATGTCATGGTAAACTGGAATTACTAATGGGCTGCCATTAGTAAAGGTCACAAAATTCCTTGGAGGTTGAATAGCCATTTGAAAAACTAGGATGTTGATAGAGAAATTGATACGTGGTGAAGGAATATCAGGAGGAGGGTTGTCAAAACCAGGTCTATTATAAGGTAAAGTATTACCAAATCTTCTCCTTCTAGCAGAATTCAAAGGTAAAGAAACAAACTCAGGAGGAATTCCTCTTACCGATGATCTTGTAGTCACTTTAGGCATGGAACATACTACAATACTGGTCTGAAATCAGCTTTATGGAGTCACCAAAAGATCTTAAAATCCTTTAGAATAAATTGTTGCAGCTTGCTCCTGAAAGTGACTTTGTAAATGCTGTAAATCTGCTATGGATCTGTCATAAATTACACATAGATCGTATTCGAGGTCCCACTGGGCATGCCAAAAACTGTTATCTCTCAAAAGTGCACCCTATAGAGAGATGGCTGCAGGTTTTCTAAGCTTACAAATTTGATCTCTCTCCTACGTAGATACAATGGAAACACCTTAGGTCTGTGGGTATACATATTTTGAGGTGAGTATTTGGTATCAAGTATGGTTCCTTGTTGATGTATCCTAAACTACTTCTAGGGTTTAAGGGTAGAAGATGACTTTAAAGAAATTAAAGCTAAGGTGATACACCAAATTTGTATGAGGGATTTGACTGAGTATATGCACAATTGATATGTGAAAGGATTTTTGATGCACGAACCAACAGTTCTTCTACAGAATATCAAGGGAAAAACACTTGGATGGTATTGAGGGAGATTATCACAACAATACTTCTAAGTTGAACATGCACATTAATATCATGTAGAAATTACTAATTTTACAATAGGGTAAGATGATCAATCAGGGAATTTGCATTCACAACACTAATAGAAACATACATAAGACTACAAATAATTGGAAAGGCAGAAAATACTTCACACTCAGAAGGAAAAACTAGCAAAAAAATTTGCTTCAGTACTCCTATATCCAAAAAGTCCCTCTTTGTGCTTTGCAAAGGCACACAATATATAGCAAAATTAATTCTCCCACCCTTCCTAAAAATAGCCTAAGTCTTGTACTCACCCATGCATCCTATTTTTATCCTTTATTTAATAATAAATAAAGACATAAAATAATATAAACTAGTACAAGAGGCATTAATAGCCTTTGATTACATCTCAGTCAACTGAAGTTGACTTGTTCTATTTTTAATAAGGTTGGGTGAATAATTTGCTGAAAATAAGATTGCTTGCTAGGCAAGTCTCTCTCCATGGGCATGTAACTTTTGTCTCCTTCTCTGTTTTGTCCTCTTGTGAAGCATGCAAAAAATAACTCCCTTCTCAAGAACAAAATAATTACAATAATTGTAATATTTTGCAAAGTATAAACATCCTGTGGGGACCACCTATCACATGTGCACATGTTCTGATATTGACATCTCCTTCAAAATGGTCACATGAGTGAAACTCTGTAAATCAACTCTAGCTCCTTGAAGTGGGGACCACCCTCACATTACCAGGGTTTGGCCACCTTTGTGGACTTAGCAAATGTAAAAGGGGAGACCATTTTATATTACACATGTCATACTATAGTTCTGTCCCCATTTTGATAAATACATGCATGTATATCTTTCAGCCTTCGCATTTAAAAGTGTATAGTTTAGTATTTCACCTTTTTGGTGATCATTGATGGAATAATTTGGTTGACATTTGTATTATTGAGAGCATACACTATGGTTAGAATTTGAAAGTGATTGCAATGATTATTATTTGATTTGATGACATGGGCTGGCCCCTTCTTCACGGTGACTCACCCCTCCATGCATTTTTTCAGTTGCATATGCAAATCAAGATAAGTTTTCTTTGATATTGTTGATCATTCTGGGCCATTGATTTCATCTCTGTTTGATTACGAGTCGTTGATCTTGAACCTACAGTTAGGGTTTCAAACTGAGAATTTAATTTGGTTGGTGGGAACTAACCTTGGTTAATTGTTTTGAGCCTGGAGCTCGATCCTTAGCCCTTGATATTTGTCATTCTGACTCGTGGTCATTGATCTGGAACTGTGTTTGAGTCTTGTTGACTCATCTATTGAGTTTGCATGGTAAAAGGTGACTTCGACCCATAATGATCACTTCATTTGGTTTTTTGGTGATGCAGGTGAAGCCCTGGAAAAATTTCTTGATGCCATTGTTGGTTGCTTTGTGAAGCTCTAAAATTTTCCATTTATGGTCTTCTGAATCATTTGTGCCTATGTATATTTTGAAAAACTATGGTTTTTAATGGCCACCATTATTGGTAACCTTGAAGCTCGGTTCTTTTGTTTTCAGGATCTCTCTGGTCTATTGGAGTTCTACGAGGGTTATGAATAAGACCTGTTTTCCATTGTTGAGATTGGTTTTGTTTGGTTCTTGATCTCTGCGAGTTAGCCGACATGGTTGAAATCTTCAAGCATGCATTTTCTTTAACAAGGTAAGTGACTTTTGAATACTGGTTTGAGATAGATTTACCTTCAATTGGTTTCATAAAATAAGAACTTCTGTTTACTTGAAGTTGGTCTATATTTTATTATTGTGATCTCTTTGATTCTCCTATTAGCTTACCTTGAACGGTTGTGAAGGGTTTATTGGATGATTTCCATTCTGGGTAATCTTTTATCTATCATTTTTTAGAGATCTCTGGGTTTGACTAACTTGGAGAGTTAGATAAGGGTTTGCCCAGTCTAGTTATGAAAAATGACCATCCTTAGGGCTGATGGTGTTTAATTTTAACTCTTCCACCATTGTTGAAATTTGAACCTCTTCTTGCTCTCTGGAAGCTTTGAATTTTTTATGCTCGAAATCCATTTGGGTTCATTTTCATCACAACCTTCCTCTTCCCTTAACTTCAAATCTAATGTTTTTGATTTGGGTATTTGTGTTTCACATACTATAGTGCTTTGATTTGAAGTTTGAGCTCGTGTAGATGTGTTGTCAAGAGAAAACTCGGTGGGTGAACATTTACCCTTCTCCACTGGGATTGTTTCCCTTTACTTTGAGTTGTAATAATAATAATCATTGATGGGTACCTCAACTCTGTTGGATTTTTCTTTTCAGACTAGGGCAATTTTTTTTATTCGGGTTCAAAGTGTTGACCTATGTGGTAAGTTACATAGTTTATCTCTGAAATTTTGATTCAACCATGATCTACTGATACCCATTCATGGGTTATTTGATTGTTGACCTAGATCCGCACTCCTCTCTGATATTTGTTTCTGTAGAGGCTTTGTATTTACTTTGTTTTCCTGTGGTGGACATAAAGTAATTTCTTCATTTTGGATACTTACTTCTACCTCTTCTCTGTATGAGTTCTTTGTGCTTTAACCTTAGGACAACTATTACTTCATTTTCATTTGTTGATAATATTGTAGAAATAATGGTTATGATCTTTTGCAAATATAGGTTACTTGTATATTCAGGTCTGTTCTAAAATCCTTGGTTTGTATTCTGGAGAATCTATTTTGTTCATGATCAACTTGATTCTTTGAAAATTCTGTAGCACCCCTTTGAGAATACTTGCTTTAATCCTTTTTCAATCTGAGATCATTTTAACATTGAAATTCCCCATGAGATGAGTGCTTGAATGCAATAGGTTTCTCATATTGTAACTTTTGCAAATTTTGTGGCTTCATAAGGTTACTTGGTGTTTCCCCTTTACTCAAGACATTGATAATTCATTCTATCGTTCTCTTGAAACAATGATATCTGTAGAATGCCTTTGCTTATTTAAGATTTGTAAGCTGTACTTATTTCAATGCTAAATTAAAAACTAGTGCTCTAAGATGAGTAAATATGGATCTTCTGATTTTCTATTTTGTAATCCCTCTATCCTAGAGCTCTGTTGAGATACCAAAATCTCATTTCCAAAATAATTCCATCATTCTTTTCCTTGTCCTACAGAACTAGAATAGTGGTCTTGCTTTGATGGTTGCCTTGACTCATTGCACTACTTATTATGAGGGCTTTACCATCCTTGATAGTAATCTTCCTGAGCATGCTGAAAATTTCTGAAAACTTAATCTTTTCATTGCTTGAAGCCCTCTCAAATGTTCTTGACTGTCAGAATTTTATTGTAACTCTTCATTTCCTAAAAACAGTAGCTATTTGTATGACTCTATATTGTAGAATTATGAGAATGACTTTGATTCACTCACTATGTTCTGTAACTCTGGATTGGACATATTATTTCTGAGAAACTCTGTTAACAAATTCTTGCATCTTGATCAATTAACATGTTTTGTCGAAATAATGTAGTTCCCTGTTCACTTACTGTGATTCAATACTGTCATTTGAGCTTCATTAAAGTATGTATTATTTGAACTCAGCATGATAAAAGTTTTAAATGTTCCTTTTATCATGGTGAATCCCTATGCAATTTATTTGCAAAAACTTATCTTCATTCCTTTTGTCATCTGTAGTAATTGTAACCCTCTCTAATTCTTAGAATACAAATAAAACATCTTTCAAATTTCGATTCTTCTTTGGTAATTGCAAAGCTAAAACATTGTAACTATCTCATTTCAGGTGATGCAATGCTCTTCTACGTTTCCGTATCACTTTACTTCCATTTTTAGAATAGTCCTACTTAAAACATTTGATAGTTGACATTCTTCTTGTTTATGCATGCACTTATGACTTGTCTATTTTTCCTTGGATGCAAGCCTGTACTTGTCACACTTAAGAAAACAATTTGAAAATACTTAGGCTTTCTGGCCTCTCTTATGTCCATGTTCTTCCTTTCTTTTCTCTTTCTTCTTTTTGAGTAAGTAGAGCATGTATGTAATATGATATTGAAGTAAATTACATCTCCTATTTGAAGAGATTCATTTGCACAAATGAGGATAGTATAGGAATATGATTTGATCCCTAAGCTTGTAACTGATAGTTATTATTTTCTTCTTTTCATGTAGAGTGGATTCTACAATAGAGATGAAGAAGAAGCTAGAAATGGAGATGTTTTCAATCAAAGAAAGAAACCCCAAGGCAATGATCTGTTCACTCATACTCCTTTACTTTCTTTTTCATGCATGTGTACCTCTTATTTCAGTAGTTGTACTTTACTTTCTAGTTACATCCCAAGGCTTGTGTGGGAACATTTGAAATTTACTTATGAATAAAGCATTGAATTTTGTAAATGAGTTGTATATTTTTTTATGTATTTCAACTTTCTATATGAATTTTATGATGAATGAAACAACTCAGTAATTTAATTGAATGTCTTAATCACGAAGGAAATAACATTAATGAGAAATTGTAACATTCAGTAATGAACTCTGATTTCTCTAATCTGCACCTATGTTTGTTGTCCTAAAACTCAACACTTCACCTATTCTGCAATCTAGTGTCTTCATCAAGACAACATAGTTGTGCTTTGGGGCCCCTGTGTTCTTTTGCTGAAGGTATCATGAAATTATAGACTATGTGATCTGTTATGTTTTATAACAACACACATAGCTGTAGATTTCACTTAATCATTAATTAATTCAGAAGTAACTATATGCCGGAAAAGCGACAAGCGAGCGTGGGAATCTACAAGCGACTCTTCCACGTAACCGACCTCCCGAGGTCGTGCCGAGACAGCCGGTGGGGATGGAATACAGGTAGTATACGGATAGACTAGTTAGGAAATCTAATATCTTCGACACGCACTAATGGAATCTGCGAATCTAAGGCAAAGAAGGCCCTTCTAACCTGGACCGGTGTGATAGACTGATCAGTTAGGATGACTACTCGAAGGCTCCAATCAATATCGAGCTCTGGCGTGATTCGATCTATGGGTTGTGGGATGCGTGGAAAATGACCCGGGATGGTTTCGTGTATTTCTCCTGATAGGGTCATATGGTGAATATAGTCAACTCTATGGACGATTCTCTGGCCTAGTCCAAAATTCTCTAGCTTTGTTAGCTGTTGTGTCCAGTAGGGATAACTGTTGAATGATGATAGGTGGAATCGGAGTAGACTGAAATACTAATGTGCGTAGGCCAGTGTCTATGTCTAATTCTCTTATGGATTCGTTAGGCTGTGGGATTTGTGGATCAAAACCGTAGACTCTTGGTTGTTGTGGTCTTTTTATGGTCATACGCGAGATCAAGTCCTAATCCCTAGTATCCAGTAATCGTATGATTTCTCAGCCTCTATGTTTAGAACCAGCAATTGTGTGATTTTCTCAGAATACCTCACAGGTGTTCTAGCAACTTGAATTCTTAAGCTAGTATCTATATCTACGAGGGTGTCTCCAGCGTCTGGCTGTGGAATTAAAGGGTCACACCCGAATATTTGTTCTCTTTCAAATTCTTCTACAGTCATGTGGATGTTTTCTAGGATAACCTGTAGTTTGGCTGATTCGACCAAAATGTGTGTGCTTGGTCGTCTTCTATATTTAACCCTCTTAACTGAGACCTAACCTGCTGGAAGTCCGTTGTTGTTTGGAAGACTTGTATCCTAAGATTCTGGTCAATATCAGTTATTTCTGCTATGAGATTGGGCTGAGGCACGATTGGCTCGAAAATGTATTCCCTGGGCTCCCTAGGTCCCGTAATTGTCATGCAAAAACAGTAATGAAACAAACTATAATAAAGTAAAATCTAAGTATACCTCTAGCATATATAACTTATTTTTGTATTTTCTGAAAATTTATAAGAAAGTAGCTATTTAAAATATTTAGAATTGACAACTAAGCTAACAATTTAAAACAAACAAAATAGCCGAGTGTAGCTATCTGTCTGTGCAATTTCGTATATCTATTCTAAACAATGAAATAACTAATCTATTTGCAAGATTCTCGATCCTACCTCAGAAGTGAGGAATGAATCATAGTTTCTCAGAAACTATCAATCCCCACAACTTCCCTGGCAATATCGAGAATAGAAATAACTGAGATAAAGTGATTAATTACTTTATTTGATAAGTTCTAACTAAAACTTTGAAAGATGGAACCTAGATCTCGCAGAACAGTGGCGAATCTGACGGTGTGTGTGTTCTTGTCCCCTCAGTATGATCTCTTCGTTCTTTGTGCTCACGTGAATCCAGAAAAGCGTGTAATGCTTGCATCAACAGGAATAGATATTTGGATCAATGGACAACCTTCAGAATGCATACAGAATAGAATGCGGATAGGAGAGGGATAGCGCAAGAGTACAGAGCTTGGCCTATGCAATTCCTAGCGGGGTCTACTGCGAATCATGCAAAAAAATACGTCCAGAACCTGAAACTAGTTTGTATGAAGAGCAAAACCTGCAACTTTAATGGCTACCTAAACTATTCTACTCCAAAAACAATAATACTGTTTGCACAAGTTGGGTCTGTGGCTTACCAACAGTTGAGTAATGCAACCAAGCATGTAAAGGATTTAAACTATCAAACTTAAGAAAACTAGAAGACTGAACTACTGAAAATGGTGAGGTTTTTAAACAAGAACTGAGGGGCCCAAAGTAATGTTTGCACTTGCACAAGTTGGATATGTGGCTTACCAGCTGCAACACAATACTAAACAAACATGTAATGAAGAAAACTAAACCTTCTAAGCAAAAGGAAAACTAAGTCTAATGCAAAGAGAAAACCAAGGATCAAAATTCAGAGAAAAACTCAGAGGCCATTTGCTTGAGTGCAAGCAATGCATTTATAGGAATCCAAACATCCAAAGATCAAACCCAAACTGAACTCCTACACAATAAACAAAGGAAAAACACTATTCCAGGGGACCAAAAACATAAATGCATGCTCAAGTCGGCAAGAAAAGCAGGTGAAACGTCAAAATTTGCGTGCGTTTCGTTAAAAGCACGTTCTGGAAAATGCGTAAAGGACCGCCGCTCTGAGCAGGGCGGCGGTTACAGGACCGCCGCCCTGTTCAGGGCGGCAGTTACAAGACCGCCGCTCTTCAGGGCGGCGGTTTCGTCACTGAAGGTCAAGAGGCCAAGGAAAAGGGGAAAATAAAGAGCGCGGGGGCTAAGCGGGGCATGCGGGATGTTAACGCATATCCGTAAAGCTTTTCTGGATCCTGAACACCTTGCGAAGAGACCTGTATCATCATTGGGGCACTTATTACACCGTTTCGCAGTACAGTACCTTATAATTTTGGGTACGTACATATTGCCCCCTTATAGAAGCATTTTAGCCATGAAGAGGCATAAAACGGTGGGTCCGAGTATGGCAGTCCCGAAATGGGGAGTTAGAAGTTTATACCTTATGCGTCCGTGTGTCGAAATGATGCCATCCGAAATTCCCGCTACCTGCAAAATGAAAGGAGAACTCAAGTGTAGATAGATAAAATAATTTGAAAAATAAACGCTAAAATAACAGGGAAAGAGGACGTACCATTTGTGTGAGGATAGAAACTTACCTCCGTTGGCGCTCCGAACCTGCGAAAAAGTCATTTTAAAACGAATTAGGGCGTTATATATATGAAAGTGGGCCCATTTTCCTATTCATTTGTGCGAGTCGATTTGATTGGTTTTGAGCTCTGGGACCCATGGTGACGGTTTCTCACGTGAGTAGAGTCAAAACGTCCGCAGCGAGATTGTGATCATGCCTCTGCGTGCGGAACATCGCCCTGCGAGATCACAGGTTGATTTTCTTTAATTTTGCATTTTTCCCTCTTCAATTTTGAAATGTTAAATTTGTTGTAACGGGGGAGTCATTTTTGAAAATGTTAGGTTTAAAAGGTCCATCTAGGGGGGGCACCTACTGGGTAGGCTTTGTTTTTAGCTTAAATGGTCATTTTTTTGCATTTTTGGGCTTTTTAGGTGTTTTGACCATGCCTAGTGCATGATGGCATTGTATACAAATATTGATTATTTATATATATGCGTCGATTTTTGGATCAAAACTTTTCACTCGTGTTTGTCCTTTCTATTTCCATTTGTTTTGCGTATACTATGATGTATGTTTATATGCTTTCTAGAATGTATGCAATGGAAAACAGATGATGCAAATGTTTGCTTTCTTTTTGTGTTTCATGATGCTGATATATGATATTGTAGATATGCTGTGATCTCGAATCTTAACTTTTATTAGCAATTTGGATAACTTGTATTTGTTTTGGCACAGTGATGAAAACAACCAGTATGATGAACAGATAAACTTGCCCCACTCCTAACTCCACACAACTAGTAAGATGCGAGGGCTCATCACCAAGAGCCAAGAAGGGCGCAAGTTATGAAATGTGATGAAATGATAGTGATGAAAGACAGACAAAGTTTTGACAGAACCAAATTTGAAAGCCACAAGCTGACTCGACCTGAGTGACTTCATAGTTTTGGGTGCAACTTGCTTTGCGGTTTATCCAGACTTAGACCCGTGGATGGCCACATAGTAGACAAAATCTGGTTTTTAGGATTTTTAATTCTCTTGGAATTTTGAACATCTGATTCATTTGTTTTTAACTCAAAGTTTGAATAGTTTGTTTATGGCCTCTTAACGTTTGCATTGTCTAGAGGACCCCCTACACTTTGCCCCATGCTACTAGTAAGAAGCGTGGGTTTATCACCGTGGGCAAGTCATAGGTGAGTAAGGGCATTTCCATCCTTTCCCAACCCTACGTCACTAGTAAGAGATGCAAGCTCATCACCGAAGGTTGGTGGGGCAAGGAAATGTGTAAAAATAAAATTTTCTGTTTAATCACTTCTTGACTTGTTTGTTTGAGTATGATGTCAGTATATTCTTATTTCCAAAGAGATGTGCATATGGGATAGATGTGACACCATGAAGCTTCTAGAGTAGACCATAGGCAAGACACCTATCCTAAGAAGAAATCAAAGCAAGAAAAAACTTGTAGATCTTGGTATGGTTACCGTTAAGACTTTGTCATGTCTGATTTTATTAGATAAAAGATTTTGAATTGATTGATGATATCGAAGACGGAGAGGTATGATTAAAGAACTTTATGCCAGAAACATCACGAGTTTGAAATAAATTGCTTTGAGAATAGATTCCTTGATCATAATTTGTGCAAGAACAAGTGGACAAAATGATCCTAATCTATATGAAAATGCAATGTAGATAGCTATATAAGTAGCGTTCGCTGCTTATGCATAGAAACGTTTGAGGTGGAGGGAATTAACTGTTTCGCCAAACTCCTCACCTTCTAGCGTGCATAAGAGGTATGCACCATTTCCGTAGTCCTTTGTGACTCGGTACGGGCCCAACCATTTGGGCCAGAATTTCCTTCCTTCACCAGTCTTCTTGTCGATCCGGCTATCCAACCTTAGAACTAGATCGCCTTCGTATATGTCACGTTCATAGACTTTCTTGTTATACTGTCGGCACATTCGGTCAGCATAGACTCTATGTCGTTGTTCAGCATCTAACCTAGTTTCATCCAGGCTTTCTAATTGAGAAAGACGTGCTTCTCTATAAGCGTCTTCATCCAGAATCCCTTGTAGTGAAATGCGGAGACTGGGGATTTCAACTTCAAGTGCGAGAACTGCTTCTGACCCAAATACCAGTGAGAAAGGAGTTGCTCCTGTTGGAGTTCTTATTGAGGTTCGATGGGCCCACAAGGCCGGATATAACTTTAAATGCCAATCCCGTTTGTTTTCTTTTACCGTTTTAAGGAGAATGGCTTTCAATGTTTTGTTTGTTGCTTCAGCCTACCCATTGGCTTGGGGATAGTACAAGGAAGCCGTATGATGGCTGATTTTAAATTTGTTGCATAGCTCACGAACTTCTTCATTTTTGAAAGAAGTTCCATTATCTGAGATAATGATTTGTGGGATATCGTACCTGCAGATGATTTGGTTCAAAATGAACTTAGCGATTACATAACCAGGTACAGTTGTAAGAGGCATGGCCTCTACACATTTAGTGAAATATTCAGTGGCCGTGATTATAAAATTGTGGCCGTCTGTGGATGAGGGAGAGAACTTCCCTATCAAGTCCAGGCCCCATGTAGAAAAGGGCCACGGAGTAGCGATCGGTTGCAAAGCTTGTGCCGACATGTGGATCTCATGAGAGAACTCCTGACATTTATGACACCTACGTACAAATTCTATTGCGTCATGTTCTAGAGTGGTCCAGAAATAGCCCATTCGATGTATTTTTCGAGTGGTGGCGTGGCCGCCGAAGTGGCCTCCACATATACCGCTGTGAGATTCAAAGAGAATCTTCTTGGATTCCTCTGTGTCAACACATCTTAAGAGCATTCCATCGAATGCTTTCCGATAGAGCACCTGCTCTATAATGACGTATTTAGCTACAATAATGCATAACCGCCTTCTTTGTTGAGGTGTAGCTCCTTCTGGGTACCTATGGTCCATGATATAACTAATGATATCAGCGTACCAAGGGCACTCAGATATAGCAGGTCGGGTTTCGACGTAGTACACGCATTCATCTGGAAAGTCTAAGTCTACTAAGTCACCTCCGTCTAGTGGGTTATCAGCTAACCAATCTACGATGATTTTCCCTTTAATTGACTTTTGGTTTACAAAAGTTAATTCGAACTCTCCCATTAAGGTTATAAAGCGTCCCGCCTTTTTAGACAGGGACCCTTGTGTGAGGAAGGTTCGTAAGTGGTCAGTTTTTACCATGACCCTTGTCTCTTGATTTAGCATGTAGTGTTTTAGGTGTTTGGTTGCGAAAACTATGGCAAGGCATTCTCATTCTGCTTGTGTATAGCGCGTTTCGTAGTCGAGAAATGTTTGGCTAATGAAATAAATTGCGCGTTCTCTTTTGTCATCGTCTTCTTGGGCGAGCATGTAAGCTAACGAGACATCGGTAGCCCGTGAGTACAAAATTAAAGGGCGATCTAGTTTAGGTGGCATTAGCGTAGGTGGTGACAACAGAAAGCGCTTAACCGCGTCAAAAGCTTCATTGCAGCCTTCAGTCCAATCAATGCTATAGTCTTTTTTGAGCAAGTTGTTGATTGGATGAATAGCGAAGCTCAGGTCTGGGATGAATCTTCGGATTGCACCCAGCTTTCCGAGAAATGATCTGATTCCGAATTCACTGGAAGGTGGGACCATTTCGAGGACAGCCCGAATTTTGGTTGGATCAACATCGATTCCTCGTGATGATATGATGTAACCTAGGAGCTTTCCTCCTGTTACACCAAAGACGCATTTCTCTGGGTTTAGGGTAACCCCGTATTCTATTAGGCGTGAAAGAATGATGCGGAGTACTTCAGGGTGGTCACAGCGTTTTTTGGCCTTAGCTAATAAGTCATCCACGTAAGATTCCACGATTTTATGAATTAGATCGTGAAATATGTATGTCATGGCCCGCTGGTACGTAGCACCGGCGTTCTTAAGACCGAATGGAATAACGGCGTAGCAATAGGTTCCCCAAGGAGTTATAAACGTGGTCTTAGCTTGATCTTGCTCTGATATTTTGATTTGGTTGTATCCCGAGAATCCATCCATGAGAGACAAGAGCTCAAACCCAGCTGTTGCATCAACAATGACATTGATAGATGGCAACGGGAAGTCATCCTTAGGACATGCTTTGTTAATGTCCCAGAAATCTATGCAGATGCGTATCTTTCCATTCTTCTTGAGAACGTGAACGATGTTTGATACCCATTGGGAATAGTCTACTGGCTTGATAAATCCTACTTGGAGGATTTTTATCACCTCCTCTTTTACCATGAGAGCTACTTTGGGCTTCATGGGTCTTGATTTCTGTTTAATTGGCTTTGCATCTGATTTAGTGATGAGGTTGTGCACCGCAATGTGGGGTGTGACTCCCGTCATCTCTTTGTAATTAAATGCAAACACCTTCTGATGTTCTTTGAGAACTTGGGTATGTATCTCTACTTCCTCTGGGGTTAACGAAGAACCTAGCTTTAAAATTCTTGGCTCATCTTCCGTTCCGATATTGACATCGATTGTTTCTTCAATTAAAGAGGCGTTACCCTCTTCGAACTAAGGCGGTGTTGGGGGTAAATCCAAATCATCCCCGTTTTCCACCACGTATACATTAGGTTCCTTTTGTAAGGGAAGATTCATTAGAGGATTTTCGAAGTAGGAAGACGAACATGGAATCAAGGATAAATCTAACACATGATAAGAAAGATGTAATGCTGCATAGGCATTTAAATAATCCAAGGTAGCCGCATCGTTTCCAACATGATCTAGGACGGTAGATTTATTTCCATCTAAAGGAGGATTTGTCATTGTTTTTATTAATGGTTCGTCACGAATGGATACTGTGAAGTGAGTATCTTCTAATTCATTGCTTGGAGTAAAACGTGACGCTGAAGTTGCTATTGAATCGGCGAGAAGATTTTTCTCTCGCGGGACTGCTTCAATGGATATGAAGTTAAATGCCTTACTCAAATCTAAGACAACGTTTTTATAAGGTTGCAAGTGTTCGGCTTTAGTTTCATATACCTCTGAAACTTGGTTTGCCACTAATTGTGAGTCTCCTAAAACTCTGATATTATCAATACCAATTCTTTTGGCTAAGGTGAGACCAAGAAGGAGGGCTTCGTACTCAGCGCTATTGTTTGTGCATTCGAAATTAAGCTTGAAGGCAAATGGCATGACTTTTTCTTCTGGCGAGGTAAGAATTACACCTGCCCCTGCTCCATAACGGCATCTAGCCCCATCAAAATGGAGTATCCAATACTTAGCTGGGAATATAGAGGTTGGGATATTCATTGTGTTTGTGCATTCTACTTCGACCATGCAGAGATCTTCTGCTGGAAGAGAGCCAACCCCCAAGGAATATCCTATGCCTGCCGAATCAAATGGTAAGAACATTGGTAAATCTTGTTCTATTAATTCAACAATTTTTGCAGTAGTCCCTAATGATACTGTTTCTTTAGTTTTACCGCCAGGAATTAGGGTTGTTTTGGCTACGCTGATGGTTTCAAGATCCGTCGTAGGTACCAAATTTTCTTTTGAGTTTGAGTCAGTGGGTTTATTAAGTTGGTTTGTTGGAAGTTTGAATTCCGAGTGTACACCTGGTCTCTTCTTTAAATCAGCTAGGTGCACGTCAAACGGATTTGGATCACCTTTGGCCACAAATACCTTTCCTAGATGAAAGAATCTTACTTCTTGAAATAATGTGGAAGGGATTGCCTTCATTCGGTGTATCCACGGTCGGCCGAGGATCATATTATAGTTAGTTTCCCGATCTATAATATAAAACTCAGTCAAGATTGTTTTAGGTCCCAAAGTGACCGGTAGTATTATGGTTCCTATCGACGTGGCTTTAAGGCTATCATAGCCTCTCAAGGTATTTCGAGTAGTGGAACAGTTTGTTTCACCATATCCCAATTTTTGGAGAAAAGAGAAAGGGACTATGTTAACCGCAGCACCATCGTCAACCATTGCCTATTTTACATAATTACTATAAACCTGTACTTGCAAGTGTAGGACTGGATCACCTCGGCGTGCGATTTCAGCATCTGTAGGCATTTTACTTATCTCGAATATGAATTCGACATCCCTATCCGCCTGTCCCAGAGGATAAACATCAAAGTCTATATGATTTACTTGTGCTTCTGGTGGTGGAGTGATACTAATTAAATGACCCAAACCTAATGCCTCTAAAAGAGCAGCCCTGTGAGCAGGGGAATTCCTTAGTAAATCAAGGAATGAGATATGTGAGAAGGTTTTTGTTAGATCATTAATTAGATCGTAAGCACCCATAGGTTTTGCTACAGTTTGTTGGATGTTATCTGTTTCTGGCAGATGGCTTGGACTTGGTTGAGAGAAATACTCTCGTGTCCTTGTAATTGCTTCAACGGGTAATTCGGAGTCTAACTCCACTAATCCAACTACCTTAGGTCGTGGTTGACTCCCTAGTTGTGGCGCGACTAACGGATTTAGTGAAGTTGAGGCCTCGTGATCGTTGTTTCTTGTTATTGCACCTTTGTTTGTTCCAGTTGGTTTCAACCTATCGCTATCATGATTTGGGAGTGGATCATTAAAGATCTTGAGAGAGGCATTCTGAGGGGAAACTGCCCCTGCGAAGGTACTTTCCGTTGGTGACGTAGGATCTGCTAAGAACATATCCATAAAAAATTGTTTTGGTTCATTTGGCAAGCATTGCATGAATTTGTTGTAGTCACGACATGTTCTAGTGTCATGACCCCGAATTTTATGGAAACCACAATAAGAATTGGGATTGTAATTCCCGTTTTGTTGGTTTGGTGTGTATTGTGGCCTAAAATTACGATCAAACTGTTACCTATTAAGACTAAAGTTTGGTTGTTTCTGGTTTTGACTTTGGTTTTGATAACCAAAGGAGTTTTGGCTTGGTCCTTGTATGGGATTTCACCGTTGTTGTTGTTGTGGATTATTAAAATCCACTGTATTGACCGTCGGGGTAAAATTGTTGTTTCGCTGATTGTTTGTTTGTGACAGAGTATTAACAACGTTTACCTTCTTGGGCTGGTCGGTTACCCCATCCGTTGTTACCCCGTGATTTTTGTTAAGGATTTTGGGTCCTTGATTGACGTTTGTGATAGTTGTAGTATTTTGAGTAGAGGTGATTAACCTCCCGTTTGCTCCATACGTCTTACGACCACTATCGATTGCTGCCTGGTCTATTCGTAGGGCGCTCTCAAGTACTTCATCATAAGTCCTTAGTGGGAACTTCTGGACTTCTTCCTTTACTTCTCTGCTAAGAGAATGAAGGAATAAATCGCATAGCTCCATCTGATCCATGTTTGGAGCGCTTGCCGAGGAATAAAGGACTGTGTGCCACCTTTGGATGAAATGGGCGACAGACTCGTTATGTTCTTGCTTGATGTGCAAGAACTCCTGATTCCTGTCCTTAATAGTTTGTTCATGTCGAAGGCTTTGATGAACTCGGACACGAGTTGTTTAAATGAATGTATGGAAGCCTCGGGTATTCTGTAATACCAATCGAGAGCAATGCCTTCTAGCGTTTTGGGGAATATTTTAGCAACAACCCCATCCCAAGGGAGTAATTCTCGAATGGCTGTAGTGTAAGCTTTGATATGCGCGTTCGGATCTCCTTCTCCTTTGTATTTGGGAAAATCGGGAAGAGGCCTTGGAAGCATAACGCTTCGTATGGCGAAATCTAAGGGCTCCTTTAAATATTCTGAATAATTCCCTATCGCATACGTCTCAACCATTGATGGTGCTTGTTGAGGAGGTGGTGGCGGAACGGGTTGTTGATATGGCGTAACGTACGCGTTGGCAGGGGCATAAGGTAATCCATGCATTTGAGTAAACATGCCGGGGGATGAGTACATATCCCCTTGTGGCGATTTGGAGTACATGTTTAAGTACGAAGGGGTACTATCCAGGAATGGATTGCTCTGTATCGGACCAGGAGGGATAGTGCTAGTGATAGTGGATCTAGTTGGCGCTTGTTGTGAATACTGAGGAGTCATACCTAACGTGCCTACTCCTGTGAGGAGATCTACTTGGCTAGGATGGTGCGGAGGATTGGAACTCCCTGTTTGTATGAATCTCAAATTTTGACTTGCTTGGGCAAGTTCTAATCCTCTAACCTTTTCTATTAGAGTTGAAATGACTTCGTTTGGTGAAGTCACAATATCGTGCCTTGGTGGTGTTTGTTGTATAACATGGCTTTGCGGAGGTATGTGATATCCTGCTATGAACTGATCATTATCCTACCAAGCATCTCTGAGAGTATTTTCTATACGTGACAGCATAGAGGTATTTTCTTGAGGAGAGAACTCGGGCTGTATTTGCAAATTTCCTATAGGTGGGTATATGCTTTGAGAGCGTTGTTCACTCCTAGGATAACGTATTGAGTATTCGTCATCTAGAACTGAGTATGGATCTGATTGTCTACTAATATGTGGTCTAAGTAACACCTGAGGAGATGAAGCAGATTCTCCAGTCAATGTCATATTCTTTGAGCCTGAAGGCTCTGTTTGTGTTTGAGTGAGTTGCTCCAACCCCTCTGCTTAGAAGGACGAATTATATCTAGTCCTTGGCGTTTGTGTTGACAACTGAGTTGTTGAATAATTGTCACCCCACATTGAGAGTGAGGGTGATGATTGTCTATTCTGTTGGGCATAGTATGCCTCAAGACCCAGGAGGGGTCTGCCGTATGCATCGAATCCCGACATATTCGGGGGGTATATGAATACCCGCAAAATAATGGGAAGTAGCGAAGGTGATTTGGATAAGATGAAACTTCTCAGAGAGAAGGTGAAGCAATTGTAAGGTTCACGTCGGGTTCACCAATTTTGTACGCCGGAAAAGCAACAAGCGAGCGTGGGAATCTACAAGCGACTCTTCCGCGTACCCGACCTCCCGAGGTCATGCCAAGACAGCCGGTGGGGATGGAATACAGGTAGTATACGGATAGACTAGTTAGGCAATCTAATATCTTCGACACGCACTAATGGAATCTGCGAATCTAAGGCAAAGAAGGCCCTTCTAACTGTTAGTGCAAAATCACAGCACCCCTGGACGCACATCAGGCTTCTAGGTTGATGTTCAGGCGTCCAGTGCGATTGCACAACATGGAAACCTCTCTCCAAGCGTGGGACTTGTAAAACCGAGAGAGGAATCTCCAGAGAAGGCTGGTTCCTGCTCCTAAACTACCTGCCACAAGCTATTCCAGTGCAGGCAAGCTAATCTAATCCTAATCTAACCGTGCCAAGGAGACAGAGAGAGAGAGAAAGGAAAAATAGCAAAAGCCTACACTAAAACGGTGATACACCAGAGAAGGAGGATGTTGAACATCTATCAAAACTTCCATGGGACAAAGAGAGGTGAGCAATGGGAAGGATGGACAGAAGCATCACAAACCCAAGGATAGATTTCACACAGAAAATGTCCCAAAACTCCATGAACACAGCTCCAGACCTGCAATGAACATTCAAACATGCACAAATACCTGCAATGAAGAGAGGCAAGAAGAGAACAAGCAAAAATGAGAGAGGATGGGAAGATGCATCACAGAACACATTTTGTTGCTCCAGAAGTTTGCACAGAACATCATTCCATTAGTAAAAGGCAAAAATGCCATTACAAAGCAAGGGAGGAGGTTCGAACTCCATTTTCAACCCTAGAGAAGAAAAGAAGGGAGGGCAGAGCAGAAAAGATGAACAATTTTTTTTTAAAAATGAGCCAAATCTGGCTTTTACATTGCATGGGTCGAGCCCAGGGGACAAAAAACATGGGAAAACGTGCAAGTCCATTCCTCATTGAATACAGATGCATTAAATCAGCATGGAGGATCTTACCAACCCATAACCTGTCACTTTTATAGATTTTGGAGGAGAATGCAACCCATTTGTATTAATTTGGCAGCTAAAATGTCACTTCTGGCCGTGCAGAAGAAGAATACGACCCATTAGCATTAAAACAGGTTGTTGAAAGGTTGCTTCTGGCCATTACCACACGTCAGAGCTGTTTCTTGATTTTCTCTCTTCAGACTACATCAAAACTCAAGATTGATCCTAGAATCATGTAGAGAATCTCATAAGCTTTCTGTTGATATAAGGAACGTGGAAATCTGAGCTCTGGATCAAAAGATATGGCGATCTGAAGATTTAGGGCACGAAACAAACCAAAACGGATTTTGAAATAATTCCCGCGCTTCGCCACCTAGATGACACGTGGCATGCTCTGATTGGATGAGAAGTTCTCTCTCCTCCATCCTTTCGTGGGATTTCCTTTTGAAATTGCTTGTGGGCCCCTTAGACTTGGACACGTGGCACCATTTCATTGGTTCGGTTCAGCGCTCGAAAACTCGCCCTTTTGACATTTTGAATTTCTCTCCTTGTGGCACGTGGCGATTTCTCATTGGTCCTCATCCCCTTCGGCTCCTTCGCGTACTTTGCCTCCATTTTTCCCAGATGTCCCATTTGATTTTGGACCCTTTGTGCTCATTTCGGCCGGTTCGGGCATTTCGCGTCCATTTGTCCCTGACGTCCCATTTGCCTTCGGACCCTTTGGGACAATTTCGCCTGATTCGGCCGGTTCGCGCCTTTTTGGCCCGCTTGTCCCATTTTTCTTTGGACTGTTTGACCCTTTTTCGCCCGGTTCGGCCGGTTCGCGCCTTTTTGTCCCAGACGTCCCAAATCGCTTTTTGACTGCCTGTGCTCATTTCGGCCGATCCGGCTAGTTCGGGTCCTTTTGTCCCAAACGTCCTGAGCAACACTTAGCCAATTTTTCTTCTTCTTTCGGCCGGATCGGCTTTTCGCACCCACCGCGTACTTCTGGCCCGATTGTCCCAAATGCAATTTGGGCCCCCTGGAGGCTTTTCGGCCGATCCGCGCCTTGACGTCCCAAATGTCCCAGTTGCTCCCTTGAGCAGGACTTAGCCAATTTTTACACTTTTTCCTGGATCAAGCTATTTGCCTTTCTGCAACCTTCTCCGCACTTTCTCAGAGCTTTCTCCTTCCAACTTCGACCAGGGGAGTTAGAAAAAAACTGAGGGGACCCTGGAAACATGAATTTTGGCCCCGAATCAATCAATTTTCCTGGGACCTGAGAATCTGACGCATGTTATCGAAATTTACCCAGGGGGGTGAAATTTTGATAACAGTTTTGGCGACTCAACGGGGTCATCTGCTTGCTAGATGAATGATCAGTAGCTTGAAGCAATCCATTGGGCATGGAGTCATAAGCAAGCCTGAAAACTGATCTGAAATTTGAAAACCTCCCCCCTGAGCCACTTGGAAACCCATTGAACCTGGAGTGTTCTCACCAAGATGCCACTGAAATGAACTATGCAAGAGCAGAACCAGCAACACCAAAAACTATGTACAAAACTGAAAATCATACATGTCCCAAAATGGAACATGCAGAGTGTGCACAAGCACTTCTTCTACTGAAAGAAAATCTACCTACTCTACTCTAGCTGGAAGCAAAGGCAAGCTAAAAAAACCCTGCAACTGGTTGTGAGAAATAACTTCCTTTCTTCAAAATTGGCAGCCATGCAATTGATTTGGCACTGATCATGGCTGTTTGGATGGATGGAAAATCAACAAGAAGCTGGTCTTCTATCCAAATCATCAAGGTATCAAATGAAAAATCCAATACCTCTTTTAGTTGCTCTGCATTTGGATTGGAGAGGTATGGCAGCTGATCCTTGGTACTTTGTAGCTCATCCTCATGCTCAGAAGCAAGCATGACTGGTTGTGGCTTCTCCTTTGGCTCCAATGAAGCCAAATACCTGATTGGGAAAGGTCTGATCCTTTGGATGTGCCCATAGCTCTGATTTCCTACTCCAAGAATGGAGTCTTCTTGTAGACCTTGAATGGATGGTGTGGAAGAAATGGTGGAATCCTTCTGTCCTTTCTCTTCCTCCAATGAAGAACAGGGAAGATTAGAATCTTCCAATCTTGATTCCAAAGAGCTGCTGTAAGATGCAGGCTGCTGCAAATGAAAGCTCTTCTTCATGACAGCAGATTCTTGTGTTTGGAGTGTGGATGATGAAAGAGAGAATGGTGAAAACTCAACCGGTTCTTCTCCATCAAAACAGTCCTCCAAATCTGACAGGTAAACTGCCTCATTGCTGTCCTGCTGCTCGTTTTCAACTTCCTCCATGGTGTCCTCTTGATCTGCAACTTGACCACCATGGTTTCCTTCACTCTCCAATATTGAGTTTGAGAGATCAAACTCCTCTTCAGTAATAGAACTTGAGAGAGGTGAAGTAGAAAGAAGAACTGAAGGTTCTTCTATAACCTTCTTTGTGCTCAAACCCTTTGGATCTACACTTTTCTCCTCTACAGCTAGATTGTGCTCCTCTTCTTTTGGATTTGGAGCAGCTTCTCCTTCCTCCAATGTTTGAAGAGAATCTTGCTCTTGATTGAACTCTTCCTCCAGCATGAAGTTTGTCAAGTCAAACTCTTCAATTTGCTGCTCTAGAGGACAAGTTGGGACTGCAAGATCTTCTTCTCCAACAAAATCAGTCCTCACCACCATTTGTTCAACCTTAGCCTCTTCTGTAGGCTTTACCAGCAAAGGGATCTTTTCAATTCCAAATCTAAGAGCCCAACTCTTCAGATTTTGAATTTCTTCATCTTTGTCGGCACTCTCTTTTTGCTGTTGTTTTCCTTGACTGGCATTCTGATTTTCATCCTCCCAACATGGATTTAGGAATGCAAGAGGAGGGATGGGTTGAAACTCAACTGATTTGACATTTTTTTGTGGTGGTGGAGGAGGTGAAACCTCTTGTTTCTTTGGAGGAGGGGGTACTTCTATTAGCTCTTGTGGAGGGGATGACTGTTTGGAAGGGAAAAGGAAAGAAGAATCGAGATGTGGTGGAAGACTGAGAGGTGGAGACATGGATTCAACATTTGGGACAGCAGATGGAGGGTTTGAAATTTGCAAATCCAAATGAGATGATGCTGCTTGAGTAATGGGGAGAGAAAGACCAGATGATGGTGTAGAACTTACCCATTGACAAGGTTGTTCAACACCGAATGTATAGGCCTCTATTTCTGCCGTCCATTGTGCAAGTTGGGGCAGCATCTTTATCATGAAGTCCAGCTTCTCCTGAGGGCTGAAGTGTCTTGGAAAAGGGCCTCCCCATGGACAAGGAGTCCTGTAACTGATTCTGAAAGCTCTCATTTGAGCTGTTGCTCTGGACTGCACCATCCTCACCTCCATCTTTTGGATTTTCTCCAGCAGATCTGCATTTTCTTCTTCATTGTCTTTATTGCATGCATACCCTTGCTCTTGGAAAGCTCCATAGCCAAAATGATTTTGGCATTGCTGCTCATATGGGTATGCATGTTGATCCTGAACTTGACCAAAATGCTGATTTGGAGGATTTGTAAAACATGTTGGAGGTGTGATATATTGCTGCTGTTGATGTGGATTCCATGATGGAAAAGAAGTCATGGTTACACAACTTCATGGAATGGGAAAGAATGAAAGAGATGGAAAGAAGGATGAATGGAAAATGAATGGAAGTGAATGGAAAGGAAGGTCTGCAACTTCAGAGATGGGTTGTTGACCAGATGGAGTCGCCAGATGTGTTTGCAAGTGCCTCCAAAGGCTGAAATCTTCACAGGAACACATCAACCTGCAAAAGATGGAGTGAAAGACCGCTAAGGTCCCACCGGGCGTGCCAAAACTGTTAGTGCAAAATCACAGCACCCCTGGACACACATCAGGATTCTAGGTTTATGTTCAGGCATCCAGTGCGATTGCACAACATGGAAACCTCTCTCCAAGCGTGGGACTTGTAAAACCGAGAGAGGAATCTCCAGAGAAGGCTGGTTCCTGCTCCTAAACTACCTGCCACAAGCTATTCCAGTGCAGGCAAGCTAATCTAATCCTAATCTAACCGTGCCAAGGAGACAGAGAGAGAGAGAGAGAGAAAGGAAAAATAGCAAAATCCTACACTAAAACGGTGATACACCAGAGAAGGAGGATGTTGAACATCTATCAAAACTGCCATGGGACAAAGAGAGGTGAGCAATGGGAAGGATGGACAGAAGCATCACAAACCCAAGGATAGATTTCACACAGAAAATGTCCCAAAACTCCATGAACACAGCTCCAGACCTGCAATGAACATTCAAACATGCACAAATACCTGCAATGAAGAGAGGCAAGAAGAGAACAAGCAAAAATGAGAGAGGATGGGCAGATGCATCACAGAACACGTTTTGTTGCTCAAGAAGTTTGCACAGAACATCATTCCATTAGTAAAAGGCAAAAAAACCATTACAAAGCAAGGGAGGAGGTTCGAAATCCATTTTCAACCCTAGAGAAGAAAAGAAGGGAGGGCAAAGCAGAAAAGATGAACAACTTTTTTTTAAAAATGAGCCAAATCTGGCTTTTACATTGCATGGGTCGAGCCCAGGGGACAGAAAACATGGGAAAATGTGCAAGCCCATTCCTCATTGAATACAGATGCATTAAATTAGCATGGAGGATCTTACCAACCCATAACCTGTCACTTTTAGCGATTTTGGAGGAGAATGCGACCCATTTGTATTAATTTGGCTGCTAAAATGTCACTTCTGGCCGTGCAGAAGAAGAATGCGACCCATTAGCATTAAAACAGGTTGTTGAAAGGTCGCTTCTGGCCATTACCACATGTCAGAGCCATTTCTCGATTTTCTCTCTTCAGACTACATCAAAACTCGAGATTGATCCTAGAATCATGTAGAGAATCTCATAAGCTTTCTGTTGATATAAGGAACGTGGAAATCCCAGCTCTGGATCAAAAGATATGGCGATCTGAAGATTTAGGGCACGGAACAAACCAAAACGGATTTTGAAATAATTCCCGCACTTCGCCACCTGGATGACACGTGGCATGCTCTGATTGGACGAGCAGTTCTCTCTCCTCCGTCCTTTCGCGGGCTTTCCTTTTGAAATTGCTTGTGGGCCCCTTAGACTTGGACACGTGGCACCATTTCATTGGTTCGGTTCAGCGCTCGAAAACTCGCCCTTTTGACCTTTTGAATTTCTCTCCTTGTGGCACGTGGCGATTTCTCATTGGTCCTCGGCCCCTTCGGCTCCTTCGCGTACTTTGCCTCCATTTGTCGCGGATGTCCCATTTGATTTTGGGCCCTTTGTGCTCATTTTGGCTGGTTCGGGCATTTCGCGTCCATTTGTCCCTGACGTCCCATTTGCCTTCAGACCCTTTGGGAAAATTTCACCCAGTTCGGCCGGTTCGCGCCTTTTTGGCCCGCTTGTCCCATTTTTCTTTGGACTGTTTGACCCTTTTTCACCCGGTTCAGCCGGTTCGCGCCTTTTTGTCCCAGACGTCCCAAATCGCTTTTTGACTGCCTGTGCTCATTTCGGCCGATCCGGCTAGTTCGGGTCTTTTTGTCCCAAACGTCCTGAGCAACACTTAGCTAATTTTTCTTCTTCTTTCGGCCGGATTGGCTTTTTGCGCCCGCCGCGTACTTCTAGCCCGATTGTCCCAAATGCAATTTGGGCCACCTGGAGGCTTTTCGGCCGATCCGCGCCTTGACGTCCCAAATGTCCCAGTTGCTCCCTTGAGCAGGAGTTAGCCAATTTTTACACTTTTTCCTGGATCAACCTATTTGCCTTTCTGCAACCTTCTCCGCACTTTCTCAGAGCTTTCTCCTTCCAACTTCGACCAGGGGAGTTAGAAAAAAACTGAGGGGACCCTGGAAACATGAATTTTGGCCCCGAATCAATCAATTTTCCTGGGACCTGATAATCTGACACATGTTATCGAAATTTACCCAGGGGGGGTGAAATTTTGATAACACTAACTTGGACCGGTGTGATAGACCGATCAGCCAGGATGACTACTCGAAGGCTCCAATCAATATCGAGCTCTGGCGTGATTCGATCTATGGGTTGTGGGATGCGTGGAAAATGACCCGGGATGGTTTTGTGTATTTCTCTTGATAGGGTCATATGGTGAATATAGTCAACTCTATGGACGATTCTCTGGCCTAGTCCAACATTCTCTAGCTTTGTTAGCTGTTGTGTCCAGTAGGGATAACTGTTGAATGATGATAGGTGGAATCGGAGTAGACTGAAATACTAATGTGCGTAGGCCAGTGCCTATGTCTAATTCTCTTATGGATTCGTTAGGCTGTGGGATTTGTGGATCACAACCGTAGACTCTTGGTTGTTGTGGTCCTGTTATGGTCATACGCGAGATCAAGTCCTAATCCCTAGTATCCAATAATCGTATGCTTTCTCAGCCTCTATGTTTAGAACCAACAATTGTGTGATTTTCTCAGAATACCTCACAGGTGTTCTAGCAACTTGAATTCTTAAGTTGGTATCTATATCTACGAGGGTGTCTCCAGCGTCTGGCTGTGGAATTAAAGGTTCGCACCCGAATATTTTTTCTCTTTCAAATTCTTCTACAGTCATGTGGATGTTTTCTAGGATAACCTGTAGTTTGGATGATTCGACCAAAATGTGTGTGCTTGGTCGTCTTCTATATTTAACCCTCTTAACTGAGACCTGACCTGCTGGAAGTCCGTTGTTGTTTGGAAGACTTGTATCCTAAGATTCTGGTCAATATCAGTTATTGCTGCTATTCCCTGGGCTCCCTAGGTCCCGTAATTGTCATGCAAAAACAGTAATGAAACAAACTATAATAAAGTAAAATCTAAGTATACCTCTAGCATATATAACTTCTTTTTGTATTTTCTGACAATTTATAAGAAAGCAGCTATTTAAAATATTTAGAATTGACAACTAAGCTAACAATTTAAAACAAACAAAACAGCCGAGTGTAGCTATCTGTCTGTGCAATTTCGTATATCTATTCTAAACAACGAAATAACTAATCTATTTGCAAGATTCTCGATCCTACCTCAGAAGTGAGGAATGAATCATAGTTTCTCAGAAACTATCAATCCCCACAACTTTCCTGGCAATATCGAGAATAGAAATAACTGAGATAAAGCGATTAATTACTTTATTTGATAAGTTCTAACTAAAACTTTGAAAGATGGAACCTGGATCTCGCAGAACAGTGGCGAATCTGACGGTGTGTGTGTTCTTGTCCCCTCAGTATGATCTCTTCGTTCTTTGTGCTCACGTGAATCCAGAAAAGCGTGTAATGCTTGCATCAACAGGAATAGATATTTGGATCAATGGACAACCTTTAGAATGCATACAGAATAGAATGCGGATAGGAGAGGGATAGCGCAAGAGTACAAAGCTTGGCCTATGCAATTCCTAGCAGGGTCTACTGCGAATCATGCAACAAAATACGTCCAGAACCTGAAACTAGTCTGTATGAAGAGCAAAACTTGTAACTTTAATGGCTGCCTAAACTATTCTACTCCAAAAACAATAATACTGTTTGCACAAGTTGGGTCTATGGCTTACCAACAGCTGAGTAATGCAACCAAGCATGTAAAGGATTTAAACTATCAAACTTAAGCAAACTAGAAGACTGAACTACTGAAAATGGTGAGGTTTTTAAACAAGAACTGAGGGGCCCAAAGTAATGTTTGCACTTGCACAAGCTGGATATGTGGCTTACCAGCTGTAACACAATACTAAACAAACATGCAATGAAGAAAACTAAACCTTCTAAGAAAAAGGAAAACTAAGTCTAATGCAAAGAGAAAACCAAGGATCAAACTTCAGAGCAAAACTCAGAGGCCATTTGCTTGAGTGCAAGCAATGCATTTATAGGAATCCAAACATCCAAAGATCAAACCCAAACTGAACTCCTAAACAATAAACAAAGGAAAAACACTATTCCAGGGGACCAAAAACATAAATGCATGCTCAAGTCGGCAAGAAAAGCAGGTGAAACGTCGAACTTTGCGTGCGTTTCGTCAAAAGCACGTTTTGGAAAATGCGTAAAGGACCACCGCTCTGAGCAGGGCGGCGGTTACAGGACCGCCGCCCTGTTTAGGGCGGCGGTTACAAGACCACCGCCCTTCAGGGCGGCGGTTTCTTCACTGAAGGTCAAGAGGCCAAGGAAAAGGGGAAAACAAAGAGCGCGGGGGCTAAGCGGGGCATGCGGGATGTTAACGCATATACGTAAAGCTTTTCTGGATCCCGAACACCTTGCGAAGAGACCTGTATCATCATTGGGGCACTTATTACGCCGTTTCGCAGTACAGTACCTTATAATTTTGGGTACGTATAGTAACCAATAACATCAAAAATTCCTTAGCTTAGGTATACTTCACCCATGAATTTCATCATAACGACAAAGTTTCGAGTTGCCTATTTTTGCACAAGTGTAAAAATTATCAACGGGTACATAAATTAATTTCAGCACAGCATACCATCTAGAGACAGATGGAAAAACAGAGAGGGTTTATCAGGTACTAGAGGACATGTTGAGGATGTATGTGATGGACCAATAGAAGAAGTAAGAATATTATCTACATTTGGTTGAGTTCCTACAACAACAAATATCATAATTCCCTTGGTATGAATCCCTACCAGGATTTGTATGGTCAACCTTGCAGGACACCTATGAGTTGGGACAAACTATATGACAAGATTATTCTTGGACCAACTTACCTACAAGACTTAGAGAAATGGGTTGTTCTGATTAGAGAACATCTTGAGTAGGCTAGAGCACACAATAAGGTGTATGCAGACACTAAGAGGACTGATCGTCACTTCTCAGTGGGTGACAAAGTCTTCTTGAGATTTCATCCTCATAAGAGCCTAATCCGATATGGAAAGGGTTCTAAGCTATCACCTCATTTTGTGGGGCCTTTTGATATTTTAGAGGTCATCGGTTCAGTTGCCTATCACCTAGCTTTTCCACCACGTATTACATGGGCCCATGATGTATTTCATGTTTTTGTACTATGTAGATATGTACCTAACATCTCTCATGTTTTGGATTGGTTGGCATTATAGGTAGAGGACGGAGGATAGTGGAGGCTGGAGCCCATACATATATTAGAGCATCGGAGGTTGGCCCTTTGGGGTTGAGACTTTGACCAAGTTAGAGTTTAGTGGGACATATATGATGAGACAATAGCTACTTGGGAGGATGCTACACCATTGAGGGCTAGATATCCCTATCTCTTTCAGTGACTTCCAGGAGGAAGTCTAATTTTAGGAGAGGGGGATGTACTACACACATTTTTATAGCCTCAATTATCTGTTGAATTCTTTATTCATAGACATGATTTGATAGGGAATTGATATATTTTGGATAGTATGTTATGATATTTTACCTTCTTGGACATGTATGGTGATTTGGGCTCATAGCGCCAATTTGAATTGATTAGTATGTTGACCCTTTTCATTTGATGTTGCGGATACTAACTTATTGCGATGTTGTTTAGACCTAATTGATATATGTTAGATACTTAGTTTAGTTACATGTTTGGATTATATGGATGCATGTCATTTATATTTATCTTGATGGCTAACTCATGGTAAATTGTGTGTGATTATGCATGTTTTTACATTTATGATTCTATGATGATGATATGATATCATAGATTTCATTGATCACTTATTGAATAGTTGATTTACATTATATCAGACATGTGCATTTAATGTGTACATTGTGTGTGTAGGTGACAGGTCACAGGGGAACGTGGGTTTCAAGGTGGCTACGCAAATTGTGCACAAGCGGCCCATGGGGCTAAGCCCTAACCATGTTAGCTATATAATACCTTACTATTAGATTTCATTATTTTGGGCACCATGAGTGAAACTCATTTATAATGTAGTATGCCATGTAAAATTAATCTTTTTTAGGATGTTTGATTTTGTTAAGTAAACTTGTTTTGGGGACTTAATAGTCCCCACATGCATTTAGTTTTGTGTTTGGGTAATTGTGTATTAATTAGAGGGGATTAGGATCACATGTGAACCCTTGGGTGGGCCCCACATCCTCTACACTTGTTCCCAAATGTGCTAAACCCGAAATTGGGCTATTTATGGCACTTTAAGTGACCCCTTTTTAGTTTGGGAGTTCACTTAGCATGAAAAAAATCCCTTGGACCATACCTAATAGATAGTGGGGCTTAATTTCAAGGCATAAATGGAGTTTCCCTCCCATTTTTCCTCTCTTTGGTCACCATCCATGTAATATGGATTGGTATGTGTGTTTTGTATAAAGTTGCATAGTCTTGTATTATTTTCATTTTGGGCATTTTGTGAAGGGAGTGTTAAAAGTGAATTTATCTTTTCTTATTTTTATTTTGGAATCTTTGACTTGGAGGGAAGAGAGGGGTGACACATGTCACCCCCTCATTGGTGAGGAAATTTATTGACTTCTCTTCAAATTCTCCCTCATGGGGGAGAAAGAGGACTTTATTTTTGTTTTTGCTTCGTGCTTGGAGATTTTGGGGAGCTAGAGCTTGCTTGGATAAGGAAGTGGAAAAACTTAGAGTGTTGGAGATATTTTTGAGGTAGGTCCTTTGTGCACATTTTATGTGTTAAGTTATGCTAGATCTTAGCCTTGTTTTTTTGAAATATGTGCTTTGTTTCATGTGTGTTTATTGTTGAGTATGTTTTTATGTTTTATTTTTCTGCATCTATCATATGGCTTGATGGATTTTAGATTTTTAAGGGGAAGAGAGAGGGATTTTCCCTCTCAAACTTTATGGCTTAATGGGAAAGCCATGTAGGTACTTTTCACTCCCCTCATATGGTTTGAGGTGGGGAAGGTGGTTCATATGGTTTAAACCCCCTTCCCTATTCTTGGAGAGGAAACCCAATGGGTTTGAAAATCCTCCCAAGAAGGATTTTGGAGAATGGGTGGAGCAATAAGGAGGGTATGCTGATTTGGAGGAATAAAGAGGTTATGAAGATTCTTGTTTGTGTGCATCCAATGGTTGGACCACACTTTTGGCACCTTGGATATCTCATCTTAGCTTCCCCATTTTGGAGGGAGAATATGGTTTTCTCCTTCTTTCCTTATTTGTAAAATTTGGTGTTTTTCTTAGTGTTTGGATTGTCTTGGATGTGAAAATATAATGTTGTTATGTCTCCCTATATCTTGTGCCACAAGTTAATGGAAGCTATCTCTCTCTCCCATGGGCTTGGGGGAAGCTAGCATGTCTTCAAACCTTTGAGAGGCATGTAATGATGCCTAAAGGTTGGGTGGTTAAACAATTTTTTTCTCCTTGTGTTGGTTTTTTGAAGGACATTCAAAGTTGGATCTCAAGTTGGAAGTTGGTTGGAGTTCTTGATATATTAGCTTCTCCTTTTTGCTCCAAATCATGTGTTAACATCACTCTCATTGTAACTTTAAGGGAATGTGACTATTTGAAAATATTCCTTGGGTTGTAAAGTATCCCCATCTTTGTGATTTGGAATCAATTGTAAATTTGTGTCACTTTTGTTGAATAATCTTTACTTCAAGCTTGTAAAGAAGCTTTGTAATGTGTCTTCTTGAATATTCTAGATATGTTGGAAAAATGGTATTGTGAACTTAAGCTCCTTATAAGGGAAATATTGTAAAATAGATGTTTCCCTTAAAATGAAATTGATTTGAAACTCCATTTTGAAAAGAAATTCTATAGATTGGGAATATGTTATATATATATTTCTTGTTGGATATCCTTCTTGTTTAAAAATCTAAAATAATCATTTAGCATTACATTTGAAAAAAAAAGTTAGCCTAACTTGGAGATTTAGGATTAACATTTTATGGAAACATTTCCTTCTTGCCATATATCTCCTCTTGTAAATTTTGTAATATTATTGAATTGAATAAGACTAGTCTTGATTCCTTCCCATGTGAGTTTCTTAACTGATTGGATATATTAGTGAAACAAGTGGGATTGAATCTCCTTATTCACTAAGTTTTAAAATTTGCTTCAAGTCCTCTCTTATTAATTACAATATAAGGTTACCTCCTCTTTTATTTAGACAAAAGAGTTAGTAAGTCTAAAAATCTGATTTATTGGAAACGAGGAAGTTGCATCCTTCATAAGACTTAAAAAAATGGATTTTAATCTCTTATTTTATAATTTGTAACTCTTTTCTTTTCTTAATATGTGATATGAATATGTTGAAAATATGTTTAATATAATTGTATTAAAAAAGAATAATTATGAAATGTTCTTACAAAGTTATTCATTATTTTATATATACTATTTTAGTTATATATTGTGTTTGTAATATATATATATATATAAACATAAATTTAAATACAAAAAGAAAATAATAAAAAAAGTAATTATGGTGAAGTGGAAAGTAAATAAAAATACACAAGTTTGAAATAAAACTTAAAGAATTCGATGGAGGAGGTTTAATATTTAATGTAATTAAAATAAATCAAATAAGTGGGGAGGGCCGACCCCTCCCCCACACAGCACTCTGTGAACTCACCACCGTCCCCTTCTCACGCAGCACTCCAACCCCACCCCACTCCACTCCAAACCCTAACCAACCCAACCCCAAATCCCTTCTACCTAAGTCCCAGTCCCTACTCTCCACCATGCAGTCCCCTTCACCCCAAATCCGCTAGCATATAAACACATATCCATTTTGTTTAACTGTGGTTTTAATCTATTTTTTGGTCTCCACTCTAGCAATAGTTTTAATAAATGAATGTGTGTGTGTGCGTGCGTGTGTAGGCAGATTTACCTCTGTATAAAAAGAAAAGATTTGGATATTTCAACATATCCAACCAGAGAATGCATCTGGTGGAAATACATACAAAATAATAATAATAATAATATTCTACAAGGGGTAGTAATGGTAATTTTATTCAAGAACTTCATGGATCCATCTCTTCCAAGCTCCTCCTCAACATGCACTGCAAAAGAAAAAACAAAACAAAATGGGAAGAGGAATATAAAAGAAAGGAAAAAAACATAAAGATGATTAGGGAAACTTTAGGGTAAGATTCAAATCTAGGGTCAAGATTAGATCTATCCTAGGGCTCACATTAAATCCTACACCCTCTTAAGTCATGGGAATTTAATGGGTATGTGAAATAAAATATAAGGAGGGTAAGTGGGGACTAATTAATATGAAAGGGGATGTAAACTTACTACATGACCCTAGTATTGTTTAGTAGGGTAAATCAAGATAGTGGAATTAAATAAATATTTAAATTGGGAATTAGGTAAGTAGTAAAATAAATTGGGTAAGACAAATTATTATAAAATAATTAATTATTATGGGAAATGGTTAAGAAAGGATTGGTATTAATGGTTCACTTTTTAAAAAATAAAATAAAAAATTACCCAAATTTTTTGTGACTTTTGGTGTGTTTTCCGGTGTCCCGAGGTGGGGCATTACAAGTTGTAGTTTGCACTATTAATATTCCTCAACTAGTAAATTGTACCAATAGTACATTGGATGTAATATTATTCATTAGTTAGATTCTTGTAAATTTTTTATTATGATTTGCATTACTTTGTATGTAATGTGAACCTTGTAATGGTTTTTTAATAAAAAGAATAAGATTTCTCAAATCTAAGGTTTGCTTGGGAAGTTGTAAGGTTTACTTGTGAAGTGAATGTTGAGACTTTTACATTATGGATAAGTTGTTCTCATAAAAGAGAGACAAATTTCATTTATTTGTGTCTTATTTTCTCATTCTTAAATGATTATGTAAGAATAATTTTTTGACAAAACTTATATCCAAATGTTACTTGGTTGTAAAGGAATTTTTCTTCAAATGCCTTCATATTTAATTTTAAGTGAAAACTATTAAAATTCCTATACTGTTATGGTTATTATACAAATAAATATGAAAGAGATTATTTATTCAAATCTCATATAAGCACAAATTTTGGCAATAATATATTTATCTAAGTGTATGTAAACTTATATCCATATATATTATAATTGTGAGAAATGTATTCTTTATACTAATTTGCAATCTCTTAGTTTAAATAAACAAAAGGGAAATCTAACTAATAAATATGCTTATTCAATATTAATATACATAGTATATATTATTATTATAATTAGAGTTTATATTAGAAAAAATTAAGTATTAATATTAATATTAAATACTAATATATATAAACATGTATATTTTTATACATATTAATATAATGATGAAAATTTTTAAACCTTGTGGACATCGGTATTTTTTTTTATCAGTGTTAGTAAAAATTTAAAAGGTTGGGGGAGGGGCACTGACCCCACATATTCTATTATATTAGTGCTCACATTTGATATGGGTTGGAGTTATATTTGTGTGAGAGTTATATATTGTAATATTATTAATAATGAGTTGTCATAATATAACTCATATTAATAATATAGTTTATTAATATTGTGTGAGTAAGTTGTAATAACAAATCACGTATTTATCTTGGGATTGGGAGAGATAAGTGGATGGTTGAGATTAGCTAGGGATTGAAGATGAAATTAGACTCCACGAATGCAGGAGAGTAAACTCTATAAAATGAAATCTCTATCATTGTATTATTATCCCGAATGAATTACATTGCAATATTACCATATTCGATGCATTTACAGTGCTTTTAGTTTGTCAAATAAAACCAAAATTTAATATCTGGTATCAGAGTAGGTACTCTACATTGCATTTAGTGACCCACTCTATAAAAAGCTGATCAAATCATTCTAATATGCTTTTGGATCAATAAATGGTGACAGTTAATGGTTGATTTCTTTGGTACTCGTCATGCAATAGTCAATGTTTGAAGAGGGACTGGAGGATCTGTTTCGTACCAGCTATGTTTAGTACGACTCACCAAGTAACACCTCAATTTGTTTAATGTATTATTGTGAATTCCATTCACTCCAAATTAAGGTAGAGTTAGGGGAATAATTAAATAAAATGCTATCATATTTACTCCAGGAAGAACTGCAGACCTCAAATGCATTGGTGAGATTTGAAAAGTAATCATGAATCTAGGCTTATGCCTAATAATGGCATCAAAACAGATCAAGACTTGCTTAAAAATATTGCAGGTATCAAAGATTATAAGTGAAATTTGTAGGTTACAAAGGGTCAATTCAAAAGGTGAACTGAAGAAAGGGATATAAATAAAGAATTCAAGTTTTAGGAAATCCATTTTAGTTACAGACTTTATTAAAGTCACGCTAACTATTTTCATGGAAACAAAATGTCTTTTAGGAATCATACAATTGTAACAACAAGAACTCAGTGAGTAGAATTCATATTCAAATATTTAACCTTTACATGGGACTAAGATCACTTATGGCTTATAGTCACATGATTTTTCATAACAAGAATAAATACAGTCCCCAAGAAAGAAGAACTTCCTAAGAAATAGATAAAGTTTCCATGCATTTAAATATGAAACAATGTTTTGGTATTAGTCTTGTGAACGCATTTCCAAAATCACTAAAGTAAGAAAATATCAAAGAACAGAGCAAAAAATTCTAGGAGATCATCCCCAAAATGGACAAGAAAGAGCTCCAAATTATTCATAGATAAAGTTAAATGGCCATATATACATGTTACAGAATCACCCACAAAATTCAAAGGTATGGACTACATGTACCAAGAGATAACATCAAGAAACCTTGCAAAGCTCAGAACAATTAATATATAGTCAAGAAAATGGAGAGAGATTACAATAATGGAGGAAGCACCTACAACCACCTCGCACATAAGCTTCAAACAGAGTAAAAGTAAACACACTTCGAGCCAGGAAAATGACAATTTGGTTATAGCGTAGTAGTCATTCATGGCACTCTAAGTGAAAATAATGATGATATACAACAGAAGGGATGTATATTGCCAAAATCTCCATACAAATATCATGGCTACAATGGTCAAATAAAGAAGTCAAGTTCAGAGCAAAAAGTAAAGTACTTACTAGTATTTAAGCTGAATAAATTCGAAGTCATCAAGTTCAGAGAAGATCATCCAGTTCAGAGAGGATCATCAAGTTCAGGACGGGTTTTTCAAACTTGAAAACAACCAAGCTGAGCCACGGAAATCCAGAAAATGAAAGCACAAAACTAAGTATCAGTGTCACATTAACAGCTAAAAATGGAATCATTTTCATGTTCAAGAGAAAAGGGATTACCCTTTCCACCATTTATGACAACCAAAAGAGTTGCGGGAAGCTCAAAATAAAATGAACAACCCAAAAAATATCCAAATAAAAAAGCTCGAACTCATAGAGTGGTGGCCATCAAAAGAAATCCTGCAAAAGCAAAGATCTCAAATACCCAGAAGCTCACATGACTCTGCAGAAGGAAAAAATACAGAGCAAGCTTGAAAAACACTAACAGTGGCAGCCATAAAAGAAATAATACACAAACTAAGCTCCAAGCTCTCACCACCATGGTGGCCATCCAAGGAAGTAACACTAAAACCAAATGAATCTCAGGAAAATGGAGAATAATACATAAACTGATTTTGAACCCAACACAGAAGGTGGAACCGTGAGCTCAAAAAATCCACCAATAGCGGAATCCTCTAGAGAACTCGCAGAGGCCCAAAAAAATACAGACCGAGCTTTAACAGATCAAAATGGCGTCAAGCTAAAATTTTTCTAGGGCTTCGCCACTCTCAGTGAGCAAATGTGAAATGACCAAATTGGTGGAGTTTGAGTTGTTTTAAATCAACCACCTGAGCTTAGAAAACCTAACTCAACTTGAGTTAATGTTTCAATGGATAAGATCAAGCTGTGCAAAGATCAAGGGCCAAAAAGGATCCTCAAAATTCAAAGCAAATCACCATGATAAGGATGCCACCAACTATATTAATTGTGAAGTTTAAAACCCTAATCACAGGTTCGAGATTGACGGTAGGAGATGAAAAGGAAAGAAATCAACGACCCAAGATCATCACCAGATATCAAAGAAAACTCAACCTGAGTTAGGTTTCCACTAACAAAATGCATAGAGGGGTGAGCCACCATGGAGAAGGGGTTAGCCCACGTCATCAAATCAAAATTATAATCATTGCAATGACTTTCAAAAGTATAACCATAGTGTATGCTCTTGATAATACAAATGCCGACCAAATTATGCCATCAATGATCACGAAAAAGGTGGATTTTAAAACTTTACACTGTCAAATGTATAAAGGCCGAAAGATATGCATGCATGTGGTTTTAAAAAGGGGGCGGATATATTAATAAACCATAAGTAATGTGCCAAGTCCACAAGGTGGCCAAACTCAAACTATACATAAGTTCAATATCAAATGGTGGTCCCCGCTTAGAGTTAGCACATCAGAACAAAAGAGTTGATTTTGCATGTTTAACAGGCAATCAGGATAGAGAACAGACAAGTTGCATGTTCATGGAGAGGAACTTGCCTAGCAAGTAATCTATTTTTAGCAAATTATACACTCAGCGTTATTAAAAATAGAACAGTCAACTTCAGTTGACTAAGATGTAATTAATGGCTATTAATGCCTCTTATACAATTTGTATTATTTTATGCCTTTATTTCTTATTAAATAAAGGATAAATTAGTATACATGGGCGAGTACAGCCTTAGGCTATTTTTAGGAAGGGTGGGAAAATTTATTTTGGCTATATATTGTGTGCTTTTGCAAAGCACAAAGGGGGATTCTTCTGGAGGACTTTTGGATATATGAGTACTGAAGAATTTTTTTCCATTTTTTCCCTTTGAGTGTGAATTATTTTATACCTTTCCAAGTTATTTTACAGTCTTGTGTATGTTATATTAATCAAGTGTGAATGTAAATTCCCTAATCAACCACCTTACCTTGCTGCAAATTCAGTATTTCTGCTTAATTTTAATGTGCATGTTAACTTATTAGTAGTTTTTTGATTCTCCCGTAGTATAATTAAGTGTTTTTCCCTTAGATATTCTACAGAAAAAACTATTGGTTTGTGCATCAAAATCCTTCCCAAATCAATTGTGCATATACTCAGTCACAACCCTCATACAAGTTCGGTGTATCACCTTAGTTTTAATCTTTTTTTACAGTCATATTTCACTATCAAACTCCTAGAAATTAGTTTAGGATACAATGATATGGAATTGGCCTTGATACCGAAGACTCACCTCAAAATAGGTATGCCCAAAGACCTGAGGTGTTTCCATTGTATCTATGAAAGAGAGAGATCAATTTTTGTAAGACTAGAAAAATTGCAGCCATCTCTCTACAGGGTGTAATTTTGAGAGATAACAGTTTTTGGAACTCCCGGTGGGACCACGAATCAGATCTGCATGCAAACAGTAGATTTACAACATATTAAAGTTTACTTTTGGGAGCAAGCTGCATCAATTTATTCTAAAGATTTGAAGATCTTTTGGCGACTCCATAGAGCTGATTTCAGACTAGTATTGCAGCATGTTCCATGCCTAAAGTGACTACAAGATCATCAGTAAGAGGAATTCCTCCTGAATTTGTTTCTTTACCTTTGAATTTTTCTAGAAGGAGAAGAGTTGGTAATAGTTTAACTTATGATAGACCTAGTTTTGATAACCCTCCTCCTGATATTCCTTCACCACATATCAATTTATCTATTAACATCCCAGTTTTTCAAATGGCCATTCAACCTCCTAGGCATTTTGTGACCTTTACTAATGGCAACCCATTAGTAATCCCAGTTTACCATGACATTCCTAATGCTTCCATGAAAAGTTTTCCATCATTCACAGGTGAAAATTAGGTTACACCAGCTGAACATATCAAAGATGTTACAGCCCTATGTGCAGTCCATAATATCACTCATGAAGATGTGGATTTAAGACTTTGAGCTACATATTTTAAGGGGCAAGCCTTGCAATGGTATAGAAACCTAGAAACTGGTAGCATAAGAACTTGGGATAACTAAGGTGAAAAATTGCTGATACAGTTCTAGGACAATTCAGATCATTTGTCTCCCGTTGAACAATTGTCCACTATTAAAAGAGCTCCAAATGAGTTTATTTCTAGCTTTAATATCCGCTTTCCCAGAACTTGGGAGAGGATTCCAGCAAGTGTCAAGCCTCAATCTGATCATGCTTTCCTTTATTATCTTAGAGCATTAAACAGTGATATCTCAACTATGATTCAGTTAATGAGTGGAGAGACACTTTCAGATGCTTATGATATTGCTATCTGAGTAGAAAATTGTCTTATTCAAGCTAGAAAGTTAGCACCAAGGCCATCAATGCCATTTTTGGTAGATTTAGCACCTATTCCTCAACCTATTACAATAATAGAGACTATTGTTGTAGCTCCATCAGATGATGTATTCAAAGCTTTTCAGAATATGGGAAATAAATTTATTTTGATTGAGAACAAAATTGCATTACCTAGTAGACCCTACCAGGCTCCTTATCAGCCTTACCAACATAATCAACAAAACCTACAACCCTATCAACATAATCAAAAGTATAGGCGTCCTTACCAGCAAAGGCAGTTTGACTCAAAGGCTCCTAGTTCATCTAACGCTTTATTCCCCGTTAATATGGCTATAGAAGAGTTGTGTTAACCTTGCAATCAACCTCATTCAGCTACAACTTGCCCAAATGATTTTCTGAATCTGAATCTTGTTGCACAACCTCAATCTGAAACATTTTTCATGCCTCAAATGGAGGGTGGGCAGTAAGAAACTCATGTTCAGAAAGCACCTGAACAAAATTTAGTCATTTTTAATGAGGAGGATAGTAATTGCAGTCGCTACTAGGGCTCAAGGGAAGGCTGTTGAAAATCAAAAGAAAAAAAATAGGCCTATCCTTCCTACTGTTACTGACAAGACAACAACTATAGCTCTAAATTCAACTAACAACTTTGTTTTTCCTCAAAAATAAACAAGTGTCCCAGTTGATAAAGGTCATCAAAGACAGCTACAGTCTGATCCAAGAAGAGTGTTTATACCTAAGATATCGAAGGTAACTGAAGCAGAATCAGGTTTTTCTAAGGCCTACTCTAAGACAGTTGATTCTGTCTCTAAGACAGTTTCTTCTTTTAACATTGTTGATGTAATGAAAAGGCATAATGTTAACATCTCAATGTGGGATGCTCTAAGTATTCTTGGACAACAAGATTTAAGTTCTCATAAACTAGCTAAGTTGTAGATTTCTTCAAATACAACAGAAAAGAAACTTCAGAAGACAGACATGGTTCTTGGAACGTTTGAGAAAGACCATATTAAAAAATTTAAGTGGATGGTTCAGAAAGTTCTTAATACTCATGACATCAAGAAACCACCACCATTTTATTTATCACTGATTAGTGGTGAAAATCTAGTTCGTAATTGCATGGTGGACAATGGTGCAAGTAACACAGTTTTGCCAAAGGTGATTGCAGAAAAATTAGGGTTTCAGTATGAGCCTACAGAAAGGAGTGTCTTATAGCTTGATGGAACTGCAACTAATATAGTTGGTATAGTAAAAAATTTAGAAGTGACATTACATGCTTTCCCAAATGTTTCTATTCTGCAAGATGTTACTGTTATGGACCTACCTCCATATTTTTCCTTGTGCTTATCTAGAGATTTCATAGCGAAAATAGGAGGTTATCTCTCTTCGGATTGGTCCTTCTTATTTTTTACTACAAGTTATGGAACTAAGGTTACTATCAATTCAGAACCATTAGCCAAATTTCATATTGAACCTTATTCTCCAAATGCAGTAGCTAATTACTCAGCTTTAGAGCAATCTGATTTTGATGATGTAGCTCAGGTTTCAACATTAGATGGTGTTTCTAACATGTTTATGGATGAAAATATAGTTAAATAACATTCCCATGATCCTTTTAAAGAAGTTGAAGAACATATTTTTGGTGTGTATTACATGCATGAGGAAAATACACCACTTCCCTTGCTGTCCAAAATAGATAATTCAGCAGAAGGGATTTGGAAGCACCATTTTAATGGAGCTAAGAAAAAAAAAGGACAAGGAGAAAGTTTGATGCTTACTTCCCCAACAAGCAAAAGGTATTTCTCAGCTTTGAGTCTCCAATTTTCATGTACTTGCAATGTAGCTGAATATGAAGCATTAATTCATGGCTTACACTGGGCTAGAAAGAGAGGTATTAGCATGCTACAAATTTTTGGTGACTCTGAGTTGGTTATCAATCAAGTAAAAAAATTTAATGTCTGTAAGAATCCATTAATGAAATATTACAGACATAGAGTGTCAGACTTAATGGAATATTTTGACACTATTAATATCCAGTCTATCCCTAGAATTGAAAATAAGCACACAGACAGACTTGCAGCAGTTGGTGCTAGTTTCGAAGTGCTAGAACAGATAGAAAACAACAAAATTCAGCCCCATATTAAGCTAATTGTTAGGCCTTCTATACCCGATAATGAATCAAATTGGCAGGGTTTGCAGTAAGAAGTTGAGTTTTCTGTAGTAAATTAGGATAAGTTACAACATTTATATGGTGATCAGATTATTTAGTTGAAGACAAATAAACTACTTTGAGGTCTAGTCACATTGGAAGACATCTTTAGTACTGATGATTAGTTAGGAAAGGTGAAGAATAAAATTTCAACCCCCTCTAAAAATTACGAAGAGATCTTGGTTGATGAAGGGAAAAAGCTATTTCTTGGAAAGATATGTTTCTTAATCGAAAATCAGTCATTCATTAATCTTTGCAAATAGTTTAAGGATGTTTTTGTTTGGAAATACAAAGATCTGAAAGGATTTGATCCCAGTCTAGCATAACATACAATTGAGTTACATCCAAATGCTAAGCCCGTTAGATAGAAATAGAGACCTGCAAATCCAAAAATAGAACCTCTGATGAGGAAAGAATGATCTAAATTGATTGAATTAGGTATTATCTTTCCAGTTAAGCATTCAAGTTGGGTAGCCAATCTTGTTCCTGTTAGGAAGAAGAATGGTGAAATTAGACTATGTGTAGATTTCAGAGATCTTAATAAAGATTCATTAAAAGATCATTACCCACTCCTGAATATGGATCATATTTTGAGAACAGTCTCAGGTTCAGATAGACTATATTTTCTCGACAGTTACAGTGGCTATAATTAGATTTTAGTTTGAGAAGAAGATAGATACAAAACAACTTTTACCACCAAGTGGGGTACCTATGCTTACAAAAGAATGTATTTTGGTCTTTCAAATTCCGTTGCAACATTTCAATGTGCAATGGACATGGATTTTCAGAGCTTTTTAAATAAATGTATTCTTGTTTATTTGGATGATATTACCATGTTCTCAAAAAATTTAGAAGAAAACTTGATGCATTTAAGGCAGACTTTTCAGTTGTGCAGGTAATTTAGAATATCCTTGAACCCACTGAAGTCTATCTTTTGGGTACATCAAGATAAATTACTTGGTCATCTTATTTCTAAGCATGGTTTAACAATTGATCCTTTCAGAATCGAAGCCATATCACAACTATCATTGCCTCATCATAAGAAGGCATTACAGAGTTTTCTTGGAAAAATAAAATTTGTTAGAAGATTTGTCCCATATTTTACAGCATTGGTTAAACCACTGACAACTATGCTAAAGAAAGAGAAAAATTTGTCTTGGACTAGCAAAGGAAGAGAAGGTTTTGAATCAATAAAAGCAGCTATCTCTCAGGCTCTTACTCTTAAAAATCTAAAGTTCGATAAATATTTTACAATGTATGCACTTATAGGAATTGAAACAATCTTAGCTATTTTAACTCAGGGTAATGATGAGAATATTGAGCAACCAATTGCTTTATTCGAATAGAGTTTGCATGATTATGAAACAAGGTACACATTTCTTGAAAAACAAGTACTTTCAGTAGTCAGAGGACTAAAGAATTTCAAGTATATGCTTTCGAACAATAAAATCCACATTCTTTTTTCTCATCCAAGTGTGAAAGCATTCTTACTAAATAAAGAGTTAAATGAGAAAAGAGAAAACTGGATAACAAAGGTCATGGAGTATGATGTTGATATTCGGGTTGTGAAAACAGTTCGAGGAAAAGGTTTATGTGAACATCTAATTGTTGATATGGAAAGACAACAAACTACAGAACTAGACAATTCAAAACAATATGCTGAAATAGTGTATCAGCAATCAAAAATTATGGTTCAACTAGAAAATATGTAGTCTAAGCTCACTCACGACATTCAGGAATCAAGATGGATGACTAATTTGATTAATTATCTATAGCAGGGCACCTATCCAGAAGGTATGTAAAAAAGTAAATGAAGGTATTTCAGATTACAAGCTGTACCTTATATCTTCATTAACAATGTGTTATTCAAAAGGGATATTAATGGAATCTTGCTGTAGTGTGTTAATTATGATAAAGTTAAAAAAATACTGTCAAATTTCCATGAAGGACCTGCAAGAGGTCACTTCTCAGCACGTGCTACAACCTTAAAAATCATGAAAGTAGGTTACTATTGGCCTAGCATATTCAAAGACTATTTTGAATGGATTAGAAAGTGTAAGAAATGTGCTTTCTTCGTTGGAAAAGAACATTTAGCTTCGTTGCCTTTACAACCTATTTCAATTGATCATCCTTTTATGTAGTGGGGTCTTGAATTTATTGGCATGATAAACCCACCTTCTTCACAAGGACACAAATGGATCTTAACTGCTATAGATTATTTTACATGGTGGACTAAAGCAATAGCCTTGAAAGATGATAACAAAACTTTAATACTATCCTTTTATGAAGGTATAGTTTACAGATTTGGTGTTCCAGCAACTATCATATCAGATAATGCTCTAGCATTTCTTGGTGCTAAGATAACAGATTGAGCTGTCAACCATAGAATCTATTGAAGCTCTTCATCTAATTATTATCCATAAGGTAATGGCTTAGATGAAAGTACTAATAAATTTTTTGTTAATGATTATCAGAAGAACACTTAAGGATAATCAAAGAGCTTGGCATCTAATGTTGAATTCAGCACTTTGGGCTGACAGAGTGACTCCTAAGAGATTAGTTGACAATTCACCATACAAACTTGTGTATGGAAAGGAAGCGAGAATGCCTATTTTAGTTGAGTTACTTGCATTAGATTTGTTGCATCAAATGGAGCTACTTGAGAATGAACCATTCCAGGTTCATTATGCAGAGTTAATGGACTTACAAGAGCTAAGGGATCAAGCTCATTTAAATATGGAAAAGAATAAAAAATAAATCAAGAATAATTTCGACAAGAAATCAAAAATTTAAAGTCTTCAATGAAGGAGATATTGTGTTAAAATGGGATGCTAATCGTGCAAAGCCAGGAAGACACTCAAAGTTCAATATACTCTAGAGTGGTCCTTACATGATTTCAGTTAGCAAGGAGCACAATGCTTTTCATCTTGCGAAGCTAAAAGGAGGGGAAACTTCCCATTCATGTGAATGGTATGTTTCTCAAACACTGTTATTGAATATCTTACAGTGATTGTTAGAGTAAGATTTCCCTTCAATAAGTGCAGTTTCTACACATTGCATCATTTTCAGTCCAATAAGTGCATTCGTACACGTGATCTAGTTTTGTTTTGAAAGGGTTGGACCTTTCTGTAAAGGTAAATTATTATTACATGTTTAGAGTCCATGCCCAATGGATAAGAGAAAGGTACTGATATATAGAGCAGGATCACTAGAAATGTTGAAATTTTTTGCACTTGTGCAAAAATGGGCAACTCAAAACTCTTTTACGATGGATAGCATTGGTGAAGTATACCTAAGCTAGGAAAGGTTATATTAGATTATGTCATTACTACTAATTTATTTTAAAAATTACATGAAATCTGTATCTATGTGGGCTATTACAAAATGTAACAGATCACATAGTTTGTAATTTTATGACCATGCTCAGCAAAAAACACAATCCCCGAAGGACAGTTGTGTTGTCTTGATGAAGATGACAAATTACAAATTAGGTGAAGTGCCGAGTTTTGAAACATCAAACAGAAATGCAGATTACACAAAATTAGAGTTCATTACTGAATGTTACAGGTTCCTGTTAATGTTCTTTTCTTCGTGATTAAGACATTCAATTATGTTACCAAGTTATTTAGTTCATCATACAATCGATACAGAAAAGCTAGAATGCACAAGAAATACACAACTCATTTTTAGAATTTAATGTTTTATTCACAAGGAGACTCAAATGTTTCCCACATAAGCCATGGGATGTAACTAAAAAGTAAAATACAACTACTGAAAATAAAGATACACATGCATGAAAGAGAAAGCAAAGGAGTATGAGTGAACCAATCATTGCCTTGGGGTTTTTGTTCTTCGTTTGAAGCATCTTCATCTCCATTTTTTTGATTGTCCTTCATCTTCATTGTAGAAGCCATTGTACCTGAAAAGAAGAAAAGTTAACCATCAGTTACGAGCTCAAGGATCAAATCATATTCCTACACTATCCTACTTCGTGCATATGAATCTTCCCTAACAGGAGATGCATTCTACTTGAGGAACAAAATGTATGCATGATTTATTCACTCAGAAAGAAGAAAGAGAAAATAAATAAGAAAACTTGGACATAAGAGAGGCCAAAGTACTAATTATTTTCTAACTATTTTCCTAAGTGTGCAAGTACAAGTTGCATCCAAAGAGAAAAATAGACAAGTCATAAGTGCATGCAATAAAAGGAAGAATGTAACTCAAAGTTCCAATAAATTTCTGAAATAGAAGGAGTTACAGTGTAGAAGAGAGACTAGTATTAAAAACACATGTTTCACTTTGCAACAGAAGAAAGAAGCAGAATTTGGAAGCTAATGATTGGTAAAGGAATAAAGGTTTATTGCTGAAACAAAATAGAAGATTAGATTTTGGAAAATTTTTGACAGGGATTCGCCATGTAAAATGGATATTTACAACAATTCCAACATCTATATCAAACTGAAATCAAAGAAATGCAGTGAAAGTAATAGAATAAAGGCTTATGCCTAGTAATGGAATCAAAATAGATCAAGAATTGCTTAAAAATATTGCAGGTATCAAAGAGTATAAGTGAAATTTGCAGGTTACAAAGGGTCAATTCAAAAGGTGAACTGAAGAAAGAGATATAAATAAATAAGTCAAGTTTCAAGAAAGCCATTTTAGTTACGGACTTTATTAAAGTCAGGCTAACTATTTTCTTGGAAACAAAATGTCTTTTAGGAATTATACAACTATAACAACAAGAACTCAGTGAGTAGAATTCATATTCAAATGTTTAAACTTTACATGGGACTAAGATCACTTATGGCTTATAGTCACAGGATTTTTCATAGTAAGAATAAATATAGTCCCCAAGAAAGAAGAACTTCCTAAGCAATAGATAAAGTTTCCATGCATTTAAATATGAAATAATGTTTTGGTATTAGTCTTGTGAATGCATTTCCAAAATCACTAAAGTAAGAAAATATTAAAGAACAGAGCGAAAAATTCTACGAGATCATTCCCAAAAGGGAAAAGAAGGAGCTCCAAATTATTCACAGATAAAGTTAAATGGCCGTATATACAAGTTACATAATCACCCTCATAATTCAAAGGTATGGACTACATGTACCAAGAGACAACATCAATAAACCTTGCAAATCTCAGAACAATTACTAAATCCATTGACTCTCCAATAAGAAATCATTATTAATGAGCGAACTCAGGAGCAAATCTTTTAAAGCCTTGTCATATGTTAAATTATAGATGTTTGTATTGAAAAATTCAAATTAGAAGTGTTCATTCTATTTTTTTTAATGTTTGCTTACAATATATTTTTGTCCATTGTAAAGGTAAGCAACGGTTGCCATTTGGAGATTGGAAATTCATGGGGTGTAGAATTCCTCCGAAAATCTTGCATGTTCATCATTTATATTATACGACCCTAACAGAAGCAAGATAGTAGAAAGAGGTACAATTGTCAGAAATGCCACTATGACCTTCCATCAAGCTGAGTATAGGGCATTGATATTGGGTCTTGAGGAAGCAATACGCCACGATGTTCGGAACATTTGTGTGTTTTCTCACGATATGCTTGTTGTGAAATAAATGCCTGGTGTATACCAATGTAACAATGTAAATCTTTCAATTCTTCGAGTTCAAGTGCTAGAGAGTGTATCTTGCATTGTGAAATGTTCATACATGTATGTAAAAGTTAACAGAGGTAGGTTAGATGTATGTCAAGTTTCTAGGGACACTATAAACCAAAAAGTAATAGCTTTGCTAGCACTTGCCATGGAAGACATTTTGATATGATATATGTGTATTTCCTTTTTGCGTAGTGGTAGACATACATTATTTATTAGATTGTGAATAACTAAAATTATGTGAATTGTCTCTAGCATATATATTATATAGTTTGTGGATAATATGATGATACATCATATAGTGTTGGTTGATAAATCGGGCATTTTGGATACATCATGCTTTATCCTATCTTTTCTTTTAACACACTTGCAATTAACATTTCATGTTTAGTTTGGAAACATCTAGAGTGGAGTATCCATTTTTGAAAAAAATAATGTGTGTGGCTAATTTCACCACAAATCATTTATTGCGCACCGATTTTCTCCATATGAATGCAAAATACAAATAAATAAGTTCTTGCACCATTTGTTTCAGTTTAACTTGTTTTACAATGTGTCGCTTCAACGATGGTTATGACAACGAACATGAATGAAACATGCGGAAGCTCGACGACATGGGCTGAACCATGTTCACAATCCATTCTTATGTTTTCAGGGAAGACATAAAATAATGAGATGGTAATATATAACTTTGTGAACATTAATTGTTTGTCGTAGTAACAATTATGTCATTTGTTGGGATAACAATTATGAAATCGATGTCTTTTCATATAGGTTTCTTCACATTCCATGATGATAATATTCAAATATGTGAACATTACTTATTTTGCAAAATACTTAATATTCTATGTCGAGCTAATAGTTATGCACTTGGACTCTGTAGATACAAGTACCTTCACATCACATGGCACGTACGCATTTTGCAAGCATCAAAGAGGACGTAAAGGGAGATGATCCTCCAATAGTTGATGGAGATACATCAGATGGTCCTTCAGAGCCCATTCGCTCAGATATCCATGAGCCACCCATATAATATAAAATTGAATATGTTAATGGTCGTATTTGTTATGTCTGTTAGCATGGATCATGTACTAATAGTGGGGATGTTAGGTTTTTTAAGTTGCATAAACTAAATAGACATCGCCAAGTAGAACACAATCTTCCCTCCGTGGAACCTCGTAAGCATGGCTGTAAGCATACAGGGAAATGATCACCTATCTCTAAAGATAGAAGCAGGGTATACATGCAAAAGAGGGAGGAGGATGTGAACTATGTCCTAAGGCAACGATTCTACTTGTAGTGGGGGAGGGTTATTGATCGCATTTGCAAAAAAGTGCAAATATCAATTTGAGGAGTTGAGCTAAGAAGGAAAGAGGGAGGTGGATGATGCAATGCGTGCCTACAATTCAGCAGACATGAGAAAGGTGAGAGAGGAGCATTGGTTGAGAGTGAGAGCAAATAAAAATTCAAATATTGGAAAATAGAGGTAAATTTAAGAGTGGTATAAGAAATTTAAATATAATGTTCGGTTGGAAATCAAAAACTTGATATTCTGTCATGAACAGGAAGCTAGAGAAGAGGGTGGAACAAGTAGCAAAAATGTTGACCCCCCTACGAATGATAACGTATGTAATTATTGGTCTTTCGTAAGTAAAGATAAAATGTAGTTTTTGTGTATTTTTGTATATACTAACTGTAGGCATGCGTAGGATTATGACATTCCCTTGTGTCAACACTTATGCTGATAGAGACACTCGATTTGTAGTGTAAAAAAGAGAGAGGTAAAAAAACCACTTAACACGCACTCAAAAAATGTATGTTGCCTTATGTTGTTGATACTTTGATTGTCCTGATGGCTCGATTGTTATAGGTGGACATTTGTGATAAGATGCCCCCTTCTCAATCACCTTGTGGTCTCGATCTTATTGGAGAGATAGCTTCACGTGAGGTGAGAAAGGTGGAGATGAAAAATCCCTGAGTTGAAACTTCTTTTATAATTGAGGAGAGAGAGGGTTATGAGGGGAGGCAAGAGGAGAGGGACACAAACACCGTTGCTGGCAGTACGAGCGAGGGTGGAACTTGACTAGTAAGTTATTGAATGTTCTCATTTGCTTTTCTGTATTCTTTTTTGGTGAAATTAAGAAAAAATTATTAATGCAATTGAGAGTGTTGTTATTATAGGCTTTTCCTAGCGGGGCCAAAATTAGGTTAATGTCAAATGATATGGTTGTCATGAGAGGAGTGGTTTGTGATAGTAGCCTGCATGCGAAGTGTCATGGCATCACACTCCCCAAATTTACTGTCAAAGTGATTATTTCTGAGGCCATTGTTCCCACTGCTCCATTACCCTACCCTAATACATTTGCAAACACTTTGGTAGAGTGTGTCAAAGGGTTTGTTATTCGGGATCTCAGCGATATCAGACTTGACACTCCTGAAGCGGCAAGTAGTGAGACATTTTGGATGAATGATTTAATTTAATTATGTGTTTAACTGAGAGATTCATCTACGTTCACTTATTTACTATATGGTTGGCTTTCAAGATGATGCGGTACATGTTGAGACAGTGCGCCGTACTTGGATAAAGACATCGGATGCCCCACCCATTCTTGGCATCACACCAAATTCTGTTCATAGAAATGAGAAGAAACGTATTAGATTTTATGATGGAGTTTTGTCTGTGGCTAACACTAGGCAATGAAGGAGATGAAAACCTTTATGTATAACATTGATTGTGAGGAATCGGATTAGTATATATGTGTATATGATGATGATGTTACTTTAATGTGTTTGAGGTATACGACTTAGTACTACATTATTGATATATTGAATATGGTTTGTGGTTATGGGTTACATAGAGTTATCCATTTACGATCTGTTTATAATGCATTAGATGGTTTTTATTCCTGTTATGTGACATTCCATTTACTGTATAAATGATGATGTTGTCACTGTGTATCTGGTTAATGTATTGATGTGACTATGGATTGTGGATTACGGTTTTTGGTATGTGGTTACATAGTTGAGTTCTTATTCCTTGTATGTCTGCTTGGGTTTGACATGTTCAGTAATTAATCGCAGGTAATTCACAATTTTTTTTTCAAATTTTGTGTATTATGGATTACGGCTTGTGGTTTATCGTTACATAGTTGCATTCTACATCCATGTATGCGTACTTGGGTTTGATGTGGTTACGAAAATTTCATATATATTTCATCCATGATAATATTTTGTTACGTATAAGTTAAGTGCATTATTTCCTTTCACATTATGTTTGAATGGTAATAGATAATAATCGATTGTTATAATACAGGTTTATTTAGATGGCAAGATTAAAGAAGATTGGAAAGCACAAGGTTTCACCTATGTAAGAACCAAATGATTATGAATCATTCAATAGTGACACTTATCCATTCCAAATAGCTTTACAAACAAAGATGTATGTGCTACACAAGAAGACTACCCTTCCTCGTCAGTTCGTATGGATTTAGAAATGAAACTTGTAACAAAGAAGACAAAGATATATCAAAACCAGTGCAAAAGCTTTGCATTGGAAAATTTATATTTTACAAAAAAAACAAGGAATTATTGGATGAAATAGGAGAAATTGCCTCAAGGCAGATGGAGTTGGAGGTCAAGGTTCAGGAGTTAGAACTAGAAATTAAGAATTGGGAGACAATGCGTGAAGTGGACAAAAATGTGCTTGCAACTCATGTAGCAAACTTTAATACCATTCTTAAAACACACGAAGATCAGAAGAAAGTATGGAAGAAGATGTACATGCACGCCAAGGCGACAATTGAGGAAAAAACACCAGACACTCCCACCCAAGACAATGATAGCAAATGAATATACCAGTCATAGAAATTTTATATTTCACTTACATATTTGACAAATTTTACTTATATATTAGACATATATGTAGAGATATTGATTATGTGGTATGCAAAAAATTAGTTATATTTGATGAATTTTGCCTTTTTAGCATAATAGATGATATGGATAGACGTATGTGGTTAAATTATGATTATTAGATGTATGTGATTTTACACTAATATGGTTGTTTTTCGGTTGATGTTATGATGTGCACATTAATTAGTACTTTAGATCATGTATTTCAATTGTTATTTTTGGTATGCGATGTGATGAATAAGGAAGAGTAATATAAGTGTGATTAGAAGACAAGTTTGATTAGAGGAAAATTGTATATATGTGTGATGAGGTTGATACTTTAATGTGTTTGATGTTTACGATTTAGTATTACATTCTTATTAAATTGAATATGGTTTGTGGTTCTGTTTATAGCACATTAAATGGTTTTTAGTCTTGTTATGTGACATTCCATTTATTGTATAAATAATGATTTTATCACTGTGTATATGGTTAATGTATTAATGTGACTATGAATGTGGATTACGGTAAATGGTATATGGTTACTTTGTTTGGTTTTACTTCCGTGTACGGTATATGGTTACAATTACGTTTGAATGTTAAAAAATATTAATTGGTTGTTTAAATACAGGTTTAATTAGATGACAAGAAAAAAGAAGGTTGGAAAGTGCAAAGCATTACCAGTGCCGGAACCGAAAGACTATGCAAAATTCTATAGTCCTAGTACTAATGTGTTCAGAAAGACTGTAGAGATCCCTATAAACGAAAATGTTGAAGTTGGACAAGAAGATGAGTTGGCCCCGTCAGTTCGTACGGAAATAGAACTGAAACATGCAATGACCAAGACAATTTTTTATAAAATCGAGCGTGAAAGACTTAGACTGCAATATTTAAAATTGTCAAAGATAAATAAGGAATTATTGGACCAATTACTAGGTGCTTCCTCAAAGAAGATGGAGTTAGAGCTTGAGGTTCAAGAGTTGGAATTAGAAATTAAGAATTGGGAGACGATGTGTGAATCCAACAAAAAAATGTTTGAAAATCAAGTAGCAAGTTTTAATTATGTTGTTCAAATTCACGAAGGCCACAAAGAATTATGGAAGAAGATGTACATCCTGGCCAAGGCATCGATTGAGGAAAAAAGTGTCAGTTCTCACACCGAAGACTGTTCCAAGTGATCTTTGGCATAAAATATGACTTTGTAATAAAATGACACTTTCCATGTGATCTTTGACATCAACATGTGTTGGTTAAACGTATATTATAGTTTTTAAAAGAGTAAATAATAAGTATACCATCAAAACATACTAAAAAGATTAAAAATGGAAAAAGATTTAAAATGTGCAAGTATTGTGAATGTTACTTCTAGTTAATGTACATATTATAGAGAATTTGAATTTCAAGTTCTCATTGAAGCATGTAATTTTCATACTGCGTATACATTACAATAGATTGATGTTAGTTTAAATGTGTGTTACCATTCATTAAGACTACAAAATTGAACCCATTTTTCCATCACGTTGGAAAAATTGAACCCTTCTCCACCTGAAAAGTGGTTGATGTGGAGTCAATTTTTACAACGAGAAGGAAGAGCACCGCGGGTTGCGCCTTTTGGACTATAGTGATCACGATTTTCAAACTGCTAAAAAACACCGTGCATTTTTCAACATGGTGGAAAAAGCACCCCACTTGCCATCACTTTGGAAAAATTCAACCCTTCTCCACCTAAAAAGCAGTTGATATGGAGTCAATGTTTATAACAAGAAGGAAGAGTACCGTGGGTTGCGCCTTTCAGAGAACGGGGGTAAAGATTTTCAAACTATTGAACGTGCATCGTGATTTTCAAACTACTAAAAAACACCATGCATTTTTCAACATGGCGGAAAACGCACCCACTTTTCCATCTCTTTGAAAAAATTGAACCCTTCTCCACCTGAAAAGTAGTTGATGTGGAGTCAATGTTTACAACGAAAAGGAATAGCACCGCGGGTTGTGCCTTTTGGAGAATGGGGTCACGATTTTCAAACTGGTTAAAAACATTGTGCATTTTTTAACGTATGGTGGAAAACGCACCCCTTTTTCCATCTCTTTTGAAAATTTGAACCCTTCTCCACCTGAAATATTAGTTGATGTGGATTCAATGTTTACAACAAGAAGGAAGAGCACCACAGGTTGCATCTTTTAAAGAACGGGGTTCACGATTTTAAAAGTGCTAAAAAATACTGTGCGTTTTTCAACGTGGCAGAAAACGTTAAACCCTACTTTCCATCGCATTGGAAAAATTGAACCCTTCTCTTCCTGAAAATCAATTGATGTGGATTCTATGTTTACAATGAGAAGGAAGAGCACTGCAGGTTGCACCTGTTAGGTGAACGTGATTCGTGATTTTCAAAGTGCTGAAAAACACCATGCATTTTTCAACATGGCGGAAAACGCACCCCAATTTCCATCACTTTGGAAAAATTGAACCCTTATTCTCCTGAAAATTATTTGATGTGGATTCAATGTTTACAACTAGAAGGAAGAGCACCGTGGGATGCGTGAACATGATCGCGAGTTGGGGTTACCGTTCGCTTTTTCAATTTTCAACTTTCCATCGCATTGAAAAAATGTCTAAAAAATATCATTGCGTTTTTCAACGTGGTGGAAAACGATACACCCACTTTCCATCACTTTGGAAAAATTATCAACCCTTCTCCGGACCTAAAAATTAGTTGATGTGGACTCAATGTTTACAACGAGAATGAAGAGAACCGCGGGTTCCCCATGCCTTTTGGTGAACGTGATCGCGATTTTCAAAGTGCTGAAAAACATCGTGCATTTTTCAACGTGGCGGAAAACGTACCCTACTTTCCATCGCATTAGAAAAAATGAACCCTTCTCCTCCTAAAAATCAGTTGATGTGGATAGAATGTTTACAACGAGAAGAATGTGCATCGCAGTTTGCGCCTTTTGGTGAACGTGATCAAAGGACCGTGCGTTCTTAAATTTCAAACCCACTTGCTCGCAAAAACACCGTGCATAAAAATCAGTTGAATGTGGAGTCAATGTTTACAATGAGAAGAAAGAGCAAATGCGCCTTTGCGGAAAATCGCACACCCTACGTTTGCATTTGGTTCGCATTTATCCATCGCTTTGGAAAAATTGAACCCATATCCACCTGAAAAGCAGTTGATGTGGAGTCAATGTTTACAACGAGAAGGAAGAGCACTGCTGGTTGCGCCTTTTGGTAGAGAACATGGTTCGCGATTTTTCAAACTGCTTGAAAAACACCATGCATTTTTCAACATGGCATTAAGAAAATGCACCCCATTTTCCATCGCTTTGGAAAAATTAAACCCTTCTCCACCTGAAAAGTAGTTGATGTGGATTCAATGTTTACAACGAGAAGGAAGAGCACCGTGGGTTGCGCCTTTTGGAGAACATGGGTCGCGATTTTCAAACACACCCCATTTTCCATCATTGAAAAATGAACCCTTCTCTGAAAAGTATGCATTTTTCAACGTGGTCAACGTGGGAAAACACACCCATACTTTCCATCGCTTTGGAAAAATTGAATTGAACCCTTCTCCACCTGAAAAATCAGTTGATGTGGATTCAATGTTTACAACGAGAAGGAAGAGCACCGCACGGGTTGCACCTTTTGGTGAACGGGGTGATCGTGATTTTCAAAGTGCTAAAAAACACCATGCATTTTTCAACGTGGCGGAAAACACACCCCACTTTCCATCACATTGGAAAAATTGAACCCTTCTCCACCTGAAAATCAGTTGATGTGGATTCAATGTTTACAACGAGAAGGAAGAGCACCCCGGGTTGCGCCTTTTGGAGAACAGGGTCGGGATTTTCAAACTGCTAAAAAACACCATGCATTTTTCAATGTGGCGGAAAACACACCCCTTTTTCCATCACTTTGGAAAAATTGAACCCTTCTCCACCTGAAAATGCAGTTGATGTGGAGTCAATGTTTACAACGAGAAGGAATAGCACCACGGGTTGCCTTTTGGAGAACGGGGTCGCGATTTTCAAACTGCAAAAAAACATCATGCGTTTTTCAACATGGCAAAAAATGCACACCCATTTTTCCATCACTTTGGAAAAATTGAACCCTTCTCCACCTGAAAAGTAGTTGATGTGGATTCAATGTTTACAATGAGAAGGAAGAGCACCACGGGTTGCGCCTTTTGGAGAACGTGATCGCGATTTTCAAAGTGCTGAAAAACACCTGTGCATTTTTCAATGTGGCAGAAAACACACCCCATTTTCCATCGCTTTGGAAAAATTGAACCCTTCTCCACTTGAAAAGCTAGTTGATGTGGAGTCAATGTTTACAATGAGAAGGAAGAGCACCGCGGGTTGCACCTTTTGGAGAACGGGATCGCGATTTTCAAACTGCTGAAAAACACCATGTGCATTTTTCAACGTGGCAGAAAACGCACCCTACTTTCCATCGCATTGGAAAAATTGAACCCTTCTCCCTCCTGAAAAGAAGTTGATGTGGATTCAATGTTTACAACGAGAAGGAAGAGCACCGCGGGTTGCGTCTTTTGGAGAACGGGGTCACGATTTTCAAACTGCTGAAAAAAACACCATGTGTTTTTCAATGTGGCAGAAAATGCACCCCACTTTCCATCACATTGGAAAAATTGAACCCTTCTCCTCCTAAAAATTAGTTGATGTGGATTCCAATGTTTACAACAAAGAAGGAAGAGCACTGATGGGTTACGCCTTTTGGAGAACGGGGTCGCGATTTTCAAACTGCTGAAAAACACAAGGCATTTTTCAACGTGGCGGAAAATGCAACCCACTTTCCATCGCATTGGAAAAATTCAAACCCTTCTCCACCTGAAAATCAGTTGATGTGGAGTCAATGTTTACAACGAGAAGGAAGAGCACCGCGGGTTGCGCCTTTTGGAGAACGGGGTCGCGATTTTCAAACTGCTGAAAAACACCGTGCATTTTTCAACGTGGTAGAAAACGCACCCCACTTTCCATCGCTTTGGAAAAATTGAACCCTTCTCCACCTGAAAATTAGTTTATGTGGATTCAATGTTTACAACGAGAAGGAAGAGCACCGCGGGTTGCGCCTTTTGGAGAACGGGGTCGTGATTTTCAAACTGCTGAAAAACACCGTGTGTTTTTCAACGTGGTGGAAAACGCAACCTACTTTCCATCACATTGGAAAAATTGAACCCTTCTCCACTGAAAAGCAAGTTGATGTGGAGTCAATGTTTACAATGAGAAGGAAGAGCACTGCGTGTTGTGACTTTTGGTGAACGTGATTATGATTTTCAAAGTGCTGAAAAACACCGTGCATTTTTCAACGTGGCAAAAAACGCAACCCACTTTCCATCGCATTGGAAAAATTGAACCCTTCTCCACCTGAAAAGTAGTTGATGTGGATTCAATGTTTACAATGAGAAGGAAGAGCACCGCGGGTTGTGCCTTTTGGAGAACGGGGTCGGGATTTTCAAACTGCTGAAAAACACCGTGCATTTTTCAACGTGGTGGAAAACGCAACCCACTTTCCATCGCATTGGAAAAATTGAACCCTTCTCCACCTAAAAAGTAGTTGATGTGGATTCAATGTTTACAACGAGAAGGAAGAGCATCGCGGGTTGCGCCTTTTGGAGAACAGGGTCGCGATTTTCAAACTACTGAAAAACACCGTGCATTTTTCAACGTGGCGGAAAACGCACCTTGCTTTCCATCGCTTTGGAAAAATTGAACCCTTCTCCTCCTGAAAAGTAGTTGATGTGGATTCAATGTTTACAATGAGAAGGAAGAGCACCGTGGGTTGCGCCTTTTGGTGAACATGATCACGATTTTCAAAGTGCTGAAAAACACCGTGCATTTTTCAACGTGGTGGAAAATGCACCCCACTTTCCATCGCATTGGAAAAATTGAACCCTTCTCCACCTGAAAAGTAGTTGATGTGGATTCAATGTTTACAACGAGAAGGAAGAGCACCGTGGTTTACGCCTTTTGGTGAACGTGATCGCTATTTTCAAACTGCTGAAAAATACCGTGCATTTTTCAACGTGGCAGAAAACACAACCCACTTTCCATCGCATTGGAAAAATTCAACCCTTCTCCACCTTAAAAGTAGTTGATGTGGAGTCAATGTTTACAACGAGAAGGAAGAGCACCGTTAGTTGCGCCTTTTGGTGAACATGATCGTGATTTTTAGAGTGCTGAAAAATACCGTGCATTTTTCAACGTGGCAGAAAACGCACCCCATTTTCCATCGCTTTGGAAAAATTGAAACCCTTCTCCACCTGAAAAAGTAGTTGATTTGGAGTCAATGTTTACAACGAGAAGGAAGAGCACCGTTAGTTGCGCCTTTTGGTGAACATGATCGTGATTTTTAGAGTGCTGAAAAATACCGTGTGTTTTTCAACGTGGCAGAAAACGCACCCCACTTTCCATTGCTTTGGAAAAATTGAACCCTTCTCCACCTGAAAAAGTAGTTGATGTGGAGTCAATGTTTACAACGAGAAGGAAGAGCACCGTGGGTTGCGCCTTTTGAAGAACGGGGTCATGATTTTCAAACTGCTGAAAAATACCATGTGTTTTTCAACATGGTGGAAAACACACCCCATTTTCCATTGCTTTGGAAAAATTGAACCCTTCTCCACCTGAAAAGTAGTTGATGTGGATTCAATGTTTACAACGAGAAGGAAGAGCACCACGGGTTGCACCTTTTGGTGAACGTGATCGTGATTTTCAAACTGCTGAAAAACACCGTGCATTTTTCAACGTGGCGGAAAACGCACCCCATTTTCCATCGCATTGGAAAAATTGAACCCTTCTCCACCTCAAAAATAAGTTGATGTGGATTCAATGTTTACAACGAGAAGGAATAGCACCACGGGTTGCACCTTTTGGTGAACGGGATCACGATTTTCAAACTGCTGAAAAACACCGTGCGTTTTTCAGATGTGGTGGAAAATGCACCCCACTTTCCATCGCATTGGAAAAATTGAACCCTTCTCCACCTGAAAAGCAGTTGATGTGGAGTCAATGTTTACAATGAGAAGGAAGAGCACCGCGGGTTGCGCCTTTTGGAGAACGGGGTCACGATTTTCAAACTGCTGAAAAACACCATGTGTTTTTCAACGTGGCGGAAAACACACCCCACTTTCCATCGCATTGGAAAAATTGAACCCTTCTCCACCTGAAAAGTCAGTTGATGTGGATTCAATGTTTACAACGAGAAGGAAGAGCACCGCAGGTTGCGCCTTTTGGAGAACGGGGTCGTGATTTTCTAATTGCTGAAAAACACCGTGCATTTTTCAACGTGGCAGAAAATGCACTCTACTTTCCATCGCATTGGAAAAATTGAACCATTCTCCACCTAAAAAGTAGTTGATGTGGATTCAATGTTTACAACGAGAAGGAAGAGCACTGCGGGTTGCGCCTTTTGGTGAACGTGGTCACGTTTTTCAAAGTGCTGAAAAAACACTGTGTTTTTCAACGTAGCAGAAAATGCACCCCACTTTTGCATTTTATCGCTTTGGAAAAATTGCAACCCTTATCCACCTGAAAAGTAGTTGATGTGCAATCAATGTTTACAACGAGATGGAACATTCAATGTGAGAAATAATAGCACTGCGGGTTGTGATTGGTGAACGTGATCGTAATTTTCAAACTGCTGAAAAATACTTATGAGTTTTTCAACGTTGGCAGAAAAAGCACCCCATTTTCTATCGCTATGGAAAAATTGAACCCTTATCCACCTGAAAAGTATTTGATTGTGGAATCAATGTTTAAAATGAGAAATAATAGCACTGCGGGTTGTGCCTTTTGGATTGAACATGGGTCGTACGATTTTCAAACTACTTGAAAAATACCATTGCATTTTTCAACGTGGCAAAAAACGCACCCCACTTTCCATCGCTTTGGAAAAATTGAACCCTTCTCCTCCTGAAAAGTAGTTGATGTGGATTCAATGTTTACAACGAGAAGGAAGAGCACCACGGGTTGTGCCTTTTGGTGAACGTGATCACGATTTTCAAACTGCTGAAAAACACCATGCGTTTTTCAACGCGGCGGAAAACGCACCCACTTTCCATCGCATTAAAAAAATTGAACCCCTTCTCCACTTGAAAAGTAGTTGATGTGGATTCAATGTTTACAACGAGAAGGAAGAGCACCACAGGTTGTGCCTTTTGGTGAACGTGATCGTGATTTTCAAACTGCTAAAAAACACCATGCGTTTTTCAACGTGGCGGAAAACGCACCCCACTTTCCATCCCATTAGAAAAATTCAACCCTTCTCCACCTGAAAAGTAGTTGATGTGGATTCAATGTTTACAACGAGAAGGAAGAGCACCGCGGGTTGCACCTTTTAAAGAACGTGATCATGATTTTCAAAGTGCTGAAAAACACCATGCATTTTTCAACGTGGCGGAAAACACACCCCACTTTCCATCCCATTGGAAAAATTGAACCCTTCTCCACCTGAAAAGTAGTTGATGTGGATTCAATGTTTTCAACGAGAAGGAAGAGCACCGCGGGTTGCGCCTTTTGGTGAACGTGATCGCGATTTTCAAAGTGCTGAAAAACACCGTGCATTTTTCAACGTGGCGGAAAACACACCCCACTTTCCATCACATTGGAAAAATTCAACCCTTCTCCACCTGAAAAGTAGTTGATGTGGATTCAATGTTTACAACGAGAAGGAAGAGCACCAATGGTTGCACCTTTTGGTGAACGTGATCGCGATTTCCAAACTGTTGAAAAACACCATGCGTTTTTCAACGTGGCGGAAAACACACCCCACTTTCCATCACATTGGAAAAATTCAACCCTTCTCCACCTGAAAAGCAGTTGATGTGGAGTCAATGTTTACAACGAGAAGGAAGAGCACCGCAGGTTGCGCCTTTTGAAGAACGGGGTCGCGATTTTCAAACTGCTGAAAAACACTATGCATTCTTCAACGTGGCGGAAAATGCACCCCCACTTTCCATTGCATTGGAAAAATTCAATCCTTCTCCATCTGAAAAGCAGTTGATGTGGATTCAATGTTTACAACGAGAAGGAAGAGCACCCCGGGTTGCACCTTTTGGCGAACGTGGTCGCGATTTTCAAAGTGCTGAAAAACACCGTGCATTTTTCAAACGTGGCGGAAAAAGCACCCCACTTTCCATCGCATTGGAAAAATTGAACCCTTCTCCACCTGAAAAGTCAATTGATGTGGAGTCAATGTTTACAACGAGAAGGAATAGCACCACGGGTTGCGCCTTTTGGTCACAATTTTCATTGTGCTAAAAAACACCGTGCATTTTTCAACGTGGCGGTAAACAGCACCCCATTTCCATCGCATTGGAAAAATTGAACCCTTCTCCTCCTAAAAAGTAGTTGATGTGGATTCAATGTTTACAACGAGAAGGAAGAGCACCATGGGTTGCGCCTTTTGGTGAACATGATCGCGATTTTCAAAGTGTTGAAAAACACCGTTTTTCACAACCGTGGTGGAAAATGCACCCCATTTTCCATCGCTTTGGAAAAATTCAACCCTTCTCCACCTAAAAAATCAGTTGATGTGGAGTCAATGTTTACAATGAGAAGGAAGAGCACGCGGGTTGTGCCTTTTGGAGAAATGGGGTCGCGATTTTCAAACTACTGAAAAACACCGTACGTTTTTCAACGTGGTGGAAAACGCACCCCACTTTCCATCGCATTGGAAAAATTGAACCCTTCTCCACCTAAAAAGTAGTTTGATGTGGATTCAATGTTTACAACGAGAAGGAAGAGCACCGCGGGTTGCACCTTTTGGTGAACGTGATCGTGATTTTCAAACTGCTGAAAAACACCGTGCATTTTTCAACATGGAAGAAAACGCACCCCACTTTCCATCGCATTGGAAAAAATGAACCCTTCTCCACCTGAAAATTAGTTGATGTGGATTCAATGTTTACAACGAGAAGGAAGAGCACCATGGGTTGCACCTTTTGGTGAACGTGATCGCGATTTTCAAACTGCTGAAAAACACCGTGCATTTTTCAACGTGGCAAAAAACGTAACCCACTTTCCATCACATTGAAAAAATTCAACCCTTCTCCACCTGAAAAGGAGTTGATGTGGAGTCAATGTTTACAACGAGAAGGAAGAGCACTGCGGGTTGCGCCTTTTGGAGAACGTGATCAGGTGATTTTCAAAGTGCTGAAAAACACTGTGTGTTTTTCAACGTGGCAGAAAATGCAACCCACTTTCCATCACATTGGAAAAATTGAACCCTTCTCCTCCTAAAAATTAGTTGATGTGGATTCAATGTTTACAACGAGAAGGAAGAGCACCACGGGTTGCACCTTTTGGAGAACGTGATCGTGATTTTCAAAGTGTTGAAAAACACCGTGCGTTTTTCAACGTGGCGGAAAATGCACCCCTTTTTCCATCACTTTGGAAAAATTGAACCCTTCTCCTCATTAAAAGTAGTTGATGTGGATTCAATGTTTATAACGAGAAAGAATAGCACCACAGGTTGCATCTTTTGGAGAACGGGGTCGCGATTTTAAAATTGTTGAAAAACACCGTGTGTTTTTCAAAGTGGCGAAAAACCGCACCCTACTTTCCATCGCTTTGGAAAAATTAAACCCTTATCTTCCTGAACAGTCAGTTGATGTGGATTCTATGTTTACAACGAAGAAGGAAGAGTAATGCGGGTTGCGCCTGTTGGTGAACGTGATCACGATTTTCAAAGGTCCTGAAAAACACTGTGCATTTTTCAACGTGTTGAAATATTTTATATAGTGTTGACCCCAGGTTTATTTTCCAGCGCTTTGATAGTAGAAATTAAACTTCGACATGATAAGTATTTTCTACTGTTGATGCATATTGTTTCATCGCAGGTTACATCAACTTTCTACGTGATTAAAATATTTCAATACTATGCCGATATATTACCGTGCGGTTCTATGTTGGCGGAAAACACACCAAGCACTTTTTCGCTTTGGAAAAATTGAACACTCTAAACATAGTCAAAGATGTAGATCAGTTGTTACACATAAAATATTTGTGTAGTTTAAATATACGCAATGTACAATATCATATACATGACCACTTGCCCCAAATGTTTACAATTGTAATTTAGGCCTGTTCAACATGCTATACATTTACTTTCCAAAGCTCAACCTGCTCATTCTATAAGATACACCATTTGCATATCCGTTACATCTGCAACACAACAAATTAGGTTATTACACAAGGTATCAAAGGATTTTTAGCTTACATACAATAAGTAAATGTTATGATATTAAGGACATTCAATACAAACTTTGCGCAAATGCTAAATTGCTGAAAGATAAGTGGCGGTGGGGAGATGTTTCAATAACATTTGAACCACCTGACAAACAAATGATCAATATGTTAGTCATCGCCTCGACAGTTAAAATTATCTTGTGAATAGTTGACACTAATAGTTCAACTAGCCATTAACATGTATGTTCCATTTTGTGTGAGTTTGTCTCCGAGGTGCATGATTGGAGTTCATTGGGAAATTGGAAGCATTCGTATTCTTTAGTGTGATGCCAAATCGTTCTACAATGACATGCTTCTTACTCACACTGCGGTAGGCATTTTATTAGTTGCACTAAACCATGAACGCACGTGGGTGGTGGCAATCTCATTGACATATCCTTTGAAAGCAACATCGAAGCATATTTGATGCTTCGTAGGTATGTCCTAAACCTTTGAACACATTCTTAGAATGTTCTTTTTCTGTTCATTTGTACTCATTTGTGTATCATACGACTAACATTCAAGAATTACCTTCAACTGTCTGTTCCATATAATATGAATCACTTTCTATCGTCAAACCACCAGCCCCAAATGTTTTAGGAGTTCCATGTCGACATATAAGACATTATAGAAAATTCTTCATTTACACACTAGGTTTTTTAATGTCATAGTACACATGAATACATAATGCCACCTAATCATAATATGTGTGACAAACATTCATTGGCATCGATTAATTGATTGAAGGCATTAACAACTAACCATCAATTGTCAGTGAGTGTCAAGTTGGCGAGGAGGGGCCATCCCATACACATGCCATCTTTTACAGTGCTCGTCTCTGCATAGGTATTAGCTGCAGCACAAGAAATGAAAACAATTTCAACACAATGCTTTTTTTGTTGCAACTTATTCTTAGCAATCTATATCACTACTTGCCACATACGATGACATTAAATTTACCTTCAACTTCTGCTGTTGGATACGATGAAGAGGGGCCATGTCAGAATGTGTCTTCATTTACCCTGCTTGTCTCCGCATAAGTTCTGCCTCCTGCATGTGAAATGAAATGAAATTCAACACGATGCTTATTTTGTTACAACTTATGCTTAGCAATCTACATCGGTAACATATGATGTCATTGAACTACCTGTCACTTCTAGTGCTTGATATGATGACATCGACACATATTGCCTTGCAAAAATCCAACGCCTTTAACAAGTACTTACATGTGTTTCCTCTGATAGCCTAAGCACATTCGCGTACGTCCAAGGCTCCACATTTCCTTACCAAATACCATGTACTTCTAGTTGTTTGGCTCCTCACCCACAATTGATTGCAATCAGGTGTAACTACAAGGCAATTTATATCAAGAATACTCTTTGCTCTATTAACCACTATTAATAGATGTATTTCTTTTTTTAAATTGGTCAAGAAGCCAGATTTTTGCAACTTCCTCTTGTGTTTGTAAAATGGCTCCACCTTATACATAAGTGTGTAGAACAAATAGTCCATCCAGCAAGCACATTTATTTTGTCTATCACACAAGTATCTAGTCATCAAAAAAACAATGGTAGGATTCAATGGATGCATTTGTTTCCTGATTTTCATGGGAGAAGTTTCTAAAATTTGTTTCCCACATAAATATCAAGTGACACGAATTAAAAATCAGTGACATTATAAACCAAGAATTATAATTGATGATAATTAATTAGAAGACACACAAAGGATCATACTCACCAACACATTCTTTGCTCTCACACCCTGTTTTCCTGAAGTACTCAAGGAACTTAGTTTCCTCTTTGAAGTTCATTAAATAAGTTTTGAATGATTTGAAATGTGTGCTCGTGATGCATTTCAGAACCATAAATGATGGTACCTAGTCTCTCGAAAATCTTCCACCTAGACTCCTTTCTATAATACTTGTGCACATTTTTCAACCATGCCTTGTACGCATGTGCCATAGGCATAACGCTACATGACAACCAAAAACACACATGATGGCTTGGATTTCAGCCGACGCATCATCTGTAATGATCGCATTGACTTGCCAATCATCATGAAGGCGTTTTCCTAATTTTTGGACTTCCACTAACCACCTGTAAATATATTCAATTTTATTCCTCAAATAAATGGCCCATGCTACGGGCACCCTAACTTCTTGCTCAGTAAAAAAAAAGTAATGTGTATAATTGGTACTTGTAAGAAATATGACATCAAATGGTAACATGGGGTTTAATATAACAGAAAGGGACTAGTATTAATGATATGTAAATTACACATCATTTCAAAATTCATTCAAATTACTTACGCCATATTTTTTGGTAGCAAACGTCGAGTCCATGGAGATTATGGAATTGTGCGAATGTTGAAACCATTCTCTCACACATCCACGGTGTTTGCAACTCCATAATGAATGGAACGGTGGTTCCATTTGGGCGTGCTGATAGTAGAAAAATATGTCTCTTTCCTCCACATGCCATAAGTTCACGCTCATGGCATCATCGACATGCTTTTGAGACCTTCTGTAGCGAACTCTTTTCCACACATTCAACACGTCCTTTCTTGTCATGTATTCATCCCTCCTGCTCAATATACTCACGTTTGATGGATCCTCTATATATTTATCATACACCGGGTCCACGGTGACTCCCATTAACAAAAGAATCTCGATATAAGTTTTGCATTCATTTGATAAGTACAGGGAAACATTCAGATGAGGATTATTAATGGTATTTTTGTTCATCCCATGACAACACTCACCATTTACATCATAATGAAATGGATGGTTGTATAATATTATGGCCGTTATCGGTCTCCCATAAAAAAATTTCACATTGAAATGACATTGGAAACCCCTTTTAACTATATATCTACTCACTTTGTCACTTATTACTGAATTATTTCTATTGTCATCTTGACCATATGAACACCAATAGCTGCATTAAAAATGGTAACATCAAATGCTATACAACTTTTTATGAAAAGAACGTACAAAAAAGATTTTTTTAGCGAATTTCCAAACCTAGAATATGATTTGGTTGTATGTGGTTTTGGATTTTCTACATTTGTTGAGTTATGATTTGTGCGGGTGAAGGTAGTCTCAAAATTTTTGTTAGAACCTTCCTGCTTTAGAAATGCATATAGTCTTGTGAGCGGTATGGCAGCACAAATGTCGATGTTCGGCTCATCACCTATTGGTGTCCATTCTAGGTCATTATATGAAAACTGACTCTTTCCCTCTGTAATCTCTTGGACAGGAAGATCAATCATGCTCTACCATTTGGGCCTCCTTCCTATCCTAAAAACTATTACATGAAGTTTTGTATCATTAATGAAATAATTATTTCATACTTTTTGAAATAAATTGAGTTATGATTGATCTTCATCAACATGAATACCATCTTAAAAAATTGCAAACATTCAATTGCTTGTCTAATTCAAAAGCCACGTGTATAAAACATAATATTGAAATTCAAGGAAAATAACAATTTATAGAACTGCCTATTGGAAGCAAATCACAATATGGTCATCTATAATGTGACAAAGAATGAGACATAATAAATATAATGTGACAGAGACTGTTAAAAAATTAATATTATTTCAAATACACTTATTCCATGTGGAGAGAAACTTCCATAGAAAATATTATTACATTTAGCTAAAAACAATAAAAACTATCGAAACAAGAACATGTTTATTTAAAACACAAGTTACAAATAAAAAAATAAAAAAATAAAAATATTAATAACATCTTTAATATATATATATATATATATATATATATATACATTTATGCATGCCAAAACACAATAATTAAACAACAATAAAATAATACCCTTTTTTTGAAAAAATTAAACTTACAAACTAAAATTGAGGAATATAGATATTTCAAAATTTTCACACTTTTATTTGAATTTTAGAATTGGTCCTAAAATTTTGAATCGTAATAAAAAATATTTGCTATACATTATGAACAACTAGTACTCATTGGCATACTAAACTATCTATAATATACATATAATTTTTAAATTGTTAATAAATTGATGACTATTTTTAGGAATTCTTGCAGTTTTAAAATTTTTTATGCGAACACCCTTCATCTTCAGTTTATACAGAAGCTCGTATTTTTGTATCTCTTCATTTTACAAATAGGATGGGGAAAAATTTAGCTCATGGTATTCTTATTCACTGCACAAAAGAGTAACTAGTACAAAACATAAATATACAATTAATGTTAGTACGGTACATGTCAAATCAAATATATGTCATATAATATGATAAAATAATCACAACATCAGAAATTTCATATCCATGATAAATTCAAGTATCGATAAATGCCAATGTCTATCCTTCACCCAAGATGCATCCTCCCATAATATCACAACTATCCATTGCAAAAGGGATGGTTGTGATATTACGGGAGGGCGCATTTCTGAGTGGAAGGTCATTGGGTGACTTTAAAAACCTCTTCTCAGCACAATATACCACCCAATTATCTATGTGGAATCCAAAGGGGCAAGCCCCTTCATCACGCAACAATAGTTGGGCGTATCGATGTGGCATCCTAAGGGGAAAGCCCCTTCAGCATGCACCGATTCCTGTCTTTACAGAGGCACTTGTCCCCATATGCCAAATTGAGAGTCAAAGTATGATATCACATAATTTTAATAGCTTCAACTTACATCAGGAATTCAAAACATTACAATTATCAATATTTAATAACTAATAGAATATATATATATATATATATATAAATGATCTCCACATTCACAATATTTAGAACTATAATGCATCCAGGAAATCAAATTTTTACTATTTTATTTAATTTAACACAACTAAGAGCAATGAAATTACAACTAAGAGCTCGAAGATCACATGCATATTTAACCAATACCAACGCAATATCAATATAATTAACTATTCTCATACCAGTGATTAATAAACGCAAATTGTAGAAATTATTGAACTCTCTATCATTTATTACCAAATACGTGACTACAATAATACCATGATAATAAAATAGCTCACACTATTATTTAGTGTCTATATACTTAAAAAATTATTTGACCACATCATTTGTTTTGCAAAGAAAATTCTAAACAATTGTTTGATATATTTGTACTTAAGATAAAGTTTCATGTTATATTTGTCCTTGTGTATATCAAGCACATAGATTTGTTCCTATTTACAAAGTATTAGGTAATAGATATGACATCAAATTTCCACCTTTTCTTACAATTTCAAATATATTAATTAATAATAATAATAATGAAAGCTATAATTATTTTCTAAAGTTTACGGTTCAAGGTTTAGGGTTTAGGGTTTAGGGTTCAAGCTTTAGAGTTTATGACTTAAGGTTAATGATTTATCCTAAATAACATAATCAAGAAAACTTATCACTAATATGACACTATAAACAATCAAACAATATCTTAAAGACTAATGTGATATCCTATACACTGAAATATTGATATAACATAAAACACTAATGTGTCACCACCAATAATACATTTGGGACACATCATTCACTAATACGACATCCTAAACATTGATATGACACCCTAAACACTATTACTAGACCCTAAAAAAGTTATAGAGTCATGTACAAAACCTAAATATTCAAAATTCATACCTATTCCTAGGCATACCCTTCACGTGCACAATGTTCCAAATCAAATCTAGAATAAATTTAACACCATTATCCTCCCACCTTCTAGTAGAATTCAATATAAGCCCCATACTCCATTTTTTACTATCATTTGAAGAAGAAAAAGAGTTTGATACACATATTGTTGAGGTACTGTACTTTCGAGATATCTCAGAAAGAAAGTCCTTGTTGTTTAATATTCCCAATGTCAATAGTTATTTTTTGTAATGTCACTCCTAGTGTTTTACAGTTAGTTAGTAAATAGTAATTTTAAGGGATTTCACTTGCACATGTCACATGACACTATAGATTTCAAGACATGTGGAGTAGAATATATCAAAATCACATGTTGAGCTGATGAAACTTATTTAAATTTACTAACCATAGAACATGGCATGTCAGGTTGTTTGTGCCATCTTTCTAGAACATTATCTTGGGCCATCCTCCATGCATGCCCAAGAAACTATGTAAAAACTTATCACAAATGTTTTCTTAAGCCATGCATGTGTATATCAAGAACATAAATTTGTTCCTATTTTTACAGTTTTAGGTAATACATATTTTTCATCGATCTCACTTATTGACATACTAGTGTAATTCCTACTTATTCTTGGAAAAATTATATGATCACTAACTTCATTTAGATAATATTGTAGATTTGATTTGCATTCCTTCCACATAACAAAACATTTAATTTTTTTGCATGATTGTTTATATAAAATGAATAATAAATTTAAAAATTGTTTATAACATTAACATAACATCTCTAGAAGTATTAGCTAAAAGTATTATAATTCTAATGATGAATGAAAACGTAATATTAGCTGTAATTATTCTAATTTTATCACCATAAATAATATTAAGTCACCCACATTAAATTAATTTTGAACACTTTAAACACTTATATGACACCTTGAACACTAATTAGTCACCCTGCATAAAATAATTGGGATACACTAAACATTAATTTAACACCCTAAAGACCAATACAATACCATAAATAATGTCATGATACTCTATGCACTAATGATTCATCTTCTATTTCATAACTAGGATAGCCTAAACACTAATGAAACACATGGTCTCATACAAAATGATAATAATCGTTTTAATACCTTGTCAACTCATATGACACCCTAAACACTAATATGATATCCTAAACACTCAAAAATTGCTGCAAAACCTTGGACACTAATGGGTTACTCTAAATAACATAAATTAGACACAAAAAAAAAACTAATGTTTTACCCTAAACAATTTATAAGACTTGATAAACACTAATATGACACATTATACATTATTAGAAGACTATAAACATTAAGGGATCACCATAAATAATATAATTATGACACCTTACAGAATAATTTGATATCATAAGCACTCATATTAAACACTAATACACCACCCAAAACATTCAAACATTGATATAAGAACTTTAACACTAATGAGTCAACCTAAATAAAATAATTGACAATCGAGATACTTTGAGCATTAAAAAAATAACCGTAAACTTGATATGAAACTGTAAAAACTATAATGAGACCTTCCAAACTAATGGGTCACTTTACGAAACATAATTAGAACGTCCTAAATATTAATGTGTCATCCTAAACAATCATACAATGCCCTAAACACCCAAACATTGATATGATGCCCTAAACACTAACTTTTCATATTAAATAAAACAATTACAACACCGTAAACTATAATACAACACCTAACATTAATTTAACATGTATTAGGATTCAATTGCTATAAATGTTTTGAAATGTAGCCCTAATACATGTTTAATTGTCACATTAGGTGTATTAGGGCTCGATCAATGGAAACAAACAAAAACTAATACTTGACACTCAAATAAGCCACCCTGAACATGCAGAAAACCATTGTGTTTTTCAACATGCTGAAAAACATGGTGTGTTTTCCATGTTGATGAAAAACATGATGAGTTTTCCATCTTAATGAAAAATCGAATGAAAACATTTTCCCGTAAAAATGTAAGTATGCATTTAATATGATATGTGGTCCCCTGACTCATGATTGGTGATAACATTTGTTTAATCTAAAAAAGAATGTTATAAATATATATCTAGAAGTAGATGGAAAAAATGGAGATTGTTGAACATTATATTTCAATATATTTATTATTAAGGTTCTTGTTGACAAATATGAATTAAAATATTAAGTTCGTGATTTCATAAAATTCAATTTCATAAATGAAACAGTGTGGAAAACTGTAATATTTTTCAACGTGCTGAAAAAAACACTGTGTTTTCATCAAGATGAAGAACACGCTGTGATTTACTCATGTTAATCATAGACCTAATCAATCATGACAAATCTACTCTCCCTTGTATGTAAGATTCAAAACATTTTTATTAAAATAACATGCCTTGATTGAAGCATGTCTCTTCCCAAAGAGTGGTAAAATAGTCGTAAAGGTGGCATAAAATTTTTTGTTTCATGCTGAGAGATAATATATTGAGATTAGCATGGTAATTGTTGGGATCAATTTGTACTTTCTGGCATATTTCAAATAATAAATTGAACGTTACTATTCCTGACTTATCCAGGATGAGAGACCTGTAATACTTGTGAGTAATATAGACTAGCAAGCTAGTCTACCTCCAAAGATCCCCCATCTATGTTGTGAATTCTAATAATATTGTTTGGGTGTGGTATTCGCAGGGACCTCAACAAAAATTCATTCGATGTATCCCAAGTTCCACTGTGGTTTTCTTCCTTAGAATTGTTAACCACAATCTAAGTCCAAAGTAATCTAAGCGCTGATCTAAATAGATTACAGAAGAAAATTAACTAATATTGATACCCTTTTCTTAGTTCATGTTTAAATTGTTTCACAGCATGATAGAAAATGAAAAGTTGAATGGATCATTTGCTTCTAATGTTTTTAACTTGCCACAAATTGAAACCATGTGAGTATTCTGTTTAATTCCTATGCCTATTTTTTAGTGACCATTTCCAATATTTTGTGAAGTCAATTAACATGGTTAATTGTGATTTCGTATGAGTAGGAGACTAGCCAGAAATTCCATCTCTGGAACTCTGGATTTAAGCATTACTGAAAGCCAAACGCTGAAAGACATAGATTTCAAGTACAATAACATCAGAAGTGCTTTCCTCCCCAAAACCACTATCAAAATGTACGAAGTTATATCATGTGATGGATTTGAATCACAAACAATTCCTGGTGGTGATAATTACTTTTTCTAACACCAATTTTAGTAGAGTAATATGCTGAGAGGCCCAACCATTATTGATTTGTGGATTGACGGTAAACTTATGGGAATCCTGTTTGTGCTAATGGGAGTAACATATCAGACGAAAAATAATGCCACACTGAATTAGACGAAAACAACACCCTCCCTTACACAACACCGATGCAAGATTGTGGAAAAGACATCAAATGTGGGGACAATATCATGGTTGTATATAAAGATAAATAATTAAAATAAACCAAATTATATATTCCTAGAGATCCTTTGATTTTCAATGTCAAAATACCTGCGACTACAGTATCCTGTGTGTAGTGGAACGTCCATTCCTAGTGGCCACAAATGTTATAGATGAATGATGATTTTCTTTGGTGCAAAATAATGAAGAAATCAGTTTCGTCTGATGCCTTTGTCTCTTCCTATGGTCTGCAACAGTTCTATAAAAGTGAAAACTTCTAACTGTTAAATGTTAGTGTTTTGGTATTCAATAATGGTTAAGTGGTTAGGCATTTGGATCTACCATTTTCACCTACCTCCTTATATACATGACCCCTCATGAGTGGTGACACGCTAACCAGAATCGATACAGGATCCTTCGTGCATACGAGAAGGCCACAATTTGACTACCTTCGGTGCCGGTTTTTGTTTCTAGGTCATGCCTTTTTTGCATGCATATGTGATGGAAAACATGGTCAAAAAATGGACTCCGCACATACATGGGTGCAATTTCAGTGGAGGGTAGCCGTCTCCTCCTTCTCCTCTCCACGTAGAAGCTTGGCATGTATGTTTTGTTGGCGGCTTATGTGGGTAAGTGGAGTTTTATGTGGGCTGATCACTTTGCATTAATACATGGTTCCAAAATAAAATCCACCCACTTAGACATGTGGCATGTGAATTGGTTTGTAAGTGGACTTACCTAATTAATATAAATTTGACCCATACAATGTGGTAAAGAAAATAATTAACTCGGTCCATAGCATATAGTCCACTTGTCGTCTCTCGATAGGAAAATCAAGCGCATTCAATTTGTGGTGGCAAGCCATGTGGTGGCTTGTGGACCCACCAAGTTGGTGATAATACCATAGTCTACACGGTGGCTGGGATACCCTCCGTAACAAAAGTTGAGCCTCTTGTTCCGATGAGCAATCTTTTTACGACTGTCGAAGACCAGGGATTGAAAAGCAATAAACGACTCCCTTTGCCATTTCACCACGTGTCACAATGCCATTGTTCTAATATTGACTAGTTGAATAGAGTTAAATTTCTCGTTGAGTGAACTTTGACCGGACATATCTAAAGCTCCCGATGTCAATTTTTTGCATTCTCACATTCATCAGAAGTTTCTTGACATGATATTCTGTAATGACACCATTTAGGAATGTTTAGGGAAATTTTGAAATAAAAAATGATCCCCTGATCAACAAGTATCATACTCAAGTCACAAAGCTCAATCATTATTAAAATACACTTGATGAAAAATGTATTACATCAGTCAATTATGAATTTTAAGTCTTTAATTAATATGAAAATGTTATTAAATTTAAACTGTCAAAATTTACATGTTTACACAAACACATGTCATAAATGACAAGTAATAGTTACTTAGAAATGACCACGACGTGGATAAATGAACATGATATGCTTTTATCTATCAACGTCATCATTTCCAACTATTTTGGATAACCCGTCATTTTCCCGTTTAGACGTAATGTTGACCTTACGAACTACCTCGAGGCCAACATTCAAAGTCAAGCAATGTTCGACTGCAGTCAACTAATGGAAACTTTAATAACATTTGACGAGTTTCTTGCACTCCGACATCACATTATACAGCTATATATTTCAAACATCTTCGATAGACGTAGAGTGCTGACTCTTCTACTTCTGCATCAACTAATAATCTTGTCAGCATATCTTGATATTTCTTGAATCAAATGGTCATTATAGGTCGATATTATATGTCATTTTTATACGGCCACGAGTTTTTCAAAAGTGAATAAATGCAAAATAATTTATTGTTTACTCAAAATTTTAATTGTATACGAACAATGTCATAATTTACAAAATGAAAATTTGTGTAACAAATACACGAAAAATGGTATCATCCTACCGTTTTATCATGATCAGAAGCCCTAAAACTACAACGTCCTCCTGTACAAAAAATAGATATTAAATGTTCTAAATAATGGAATAAATATATATTTCAGCCATCAATTATCAGTGAGCAATACTGTAAAACATGTTTTTTGTTCACATTTAAAAAAAAAGCTTCCTCTCTCTTCCTAAGAGATACACACACACTATCCTCCATCTTAGAATAATGCTCAAAAGAGAATGAATGAGATATATATAATTCGTTAAGAGATTTAACTCTTGATATTTCTATGAATGTCAACCCTTGTTGCTCCCTGCCACCAGTGTCAATTGTTGCTCTATGGATAGTGAGTCCTTGTGACTAGTGAATTGTTAAACCTCACGACATCTTCAAAGGCACTTGTCTACAATGTCCCCTTTGCACTAGAGGCACATGTACATACTTGGGTGACTCGCATCCCATGGGATGCCAATGTAACTCTCAAACTCTACTACAACAGAGGTAGGTAAATCATGAGGCTTTTTTCCTGGAGAATAAACTATGTTCTTAGTTTGTCCAAGGGAATTGTTAACCAATCCTGCCTCTACCCATAAGTTACACACCAACATGACATGTACACCAATGCCAAGTAATATCTCACTGTGCAATTGGTTGTCACCATTTTCTCCAAAAGTTACTTTTCTCACACGTGCTATAATGACTCGTGCCATAGGTACATTTAATTTTTTAAGCATGTTATTTTTATGAGAAAGTTATGGAACTTGACCAGCTCCACACTCTCCCCTTAGCGGAAAATGGTGTCTAGAGTGACAACCATAGGAAAAAATTTCCATAATTTTTTTCCTTTTGTGCTTCCTGCATACATTGGTCCGTCTTTCACATGGGATGTTGTGGGAGATCTCCAATAATAATTATAGATCTACCTCCGAAAATGATATTCTCGTGTGAAGGGAATGCCTCTCACAAGAGAATATTAAATTTTTTCAATAATTTTGCACTAATAAAGCTCATTTAATTGATAAGGACATAGCAATAATGTTTCATTCGTTCTTGGAACATCCCAAGAGCATCCTCCATTAGAGGTCTCTTGTCACGCAATGGAATTTTTAGTAATGCATGCATGGTTGTACCATGTATGTTGAAAACAACGACATCCGTCAGTGCTAAAATAAGCAAATGACTCTTACCTACCGTGTAAAATTTTGCCAACATATTTGTGATACAATTTATTAAGTAGGACTTTCCTATTCCGGAAGTACCATAGATGATCATCTAGAGAGGAAGTTCATCTAGACCCTTCCTATAATGTCTTATAATATTATCCAGAGCAATACGTTGTTTTAACAACAAACCATTCACATTCGAAAGTGAATTATCTGAAACGTCCATCATCATCTTTTCTATCCCAAACAGGGCTCAAAGAAAAATATCGTTTTCCAAGAATATGAAGATCACTCAAATTCACTTGCTTGGGAGGAACAACATGTGAAGGAAACTCCCACTTGTGCATTCCATCAACACCTATGAAAGTATCACTCTCATCACCGTCATTGTCTTTTATCTCTTCTTTGTCTATTGCATCCTTCTTGTCCACATGCCACACATGATACATATTCTTAATCCTCTCCTAATTTCCCAAAATTTCCTCTTTTGTTACCTACATCCCTCTACACATCACGAAATGACTATTGGAATTTTGAAAAAGTACAAAAAAGTACCATTTTTGGATGAAGTTTGGTATCAGAGTTGGTTTTAGCTCAATATTTTGCTTCCAGTTTAATATGACTAACAATGATTGCTTCAGTTGATGCAGTTAGTTCAGTGGTTGAATGGTATAGGTGCACTATGGGAAGCTATAGATTTTGCAGATGCTGAAAACAAATCTCTTAGCTACTTGTGTAAGACACAATAATTTGATTCCTCACCTTGAAAGTAGGAAAATAAGTGGAATTATTGCATTCATTGTCAAATGAGGCATCGGTTTGATAACTAATGGAAAATTCATCTAAAAAACCATCCAATGTGTGGTAAGACTACTTGGAGTCAAGGTAAAGGAAGTTTTGAACCAAGGTTTTTAAATTAACCTCTATCCATTGTTGAATAACTTATAAATCTGTTCAGTTTTGATACAGAGAATGTAGGCTCATGTGAGTTAGATAGTTTTACTTTGCATGCATTTCAACAATGCAAAACTTTTAGAGTAATTTGTGGCTTTACGATGTATATTGAAGGAATAATTCATATGTGTTTCAATTGCTTTGAAATTGGAAATTGGGTTCACCTGTAAGAGGATTTGGGGGACATACTTAAAATAATCATATTTGTCTTCTTACTTTTTAAAGTAAGGCAATATACCACTTTATATTTTTAACAACAGGATGAAGATTCAGTTTGGCATGTGGTGATGTCTATTTTTGGAATGCATTTTTGAGTATTGTTGTTAAATTTCATTGTGCAAGTCTTTTGACACCTTTTTGATATTGTAGGTAATATACAAATATATTGTGTCTTCACAGGGTAATTGTGCATTCATGACTACCCTTATTTTTAGGGTGTGTATTTGTAGCTACCCCATATCTATAAAATTGAAGTGTACATTATTTCTACTAGAAAAATAGTGTACAGGTATATATGGTGATCATTTGCACCATTGAGAAATTCATCGTTTTAGGTAAGCACAACTATAGTTTGATCTATCCTTTTACATTTCAGTGTGTATGGGTAGAATTTGCGGATTCATGTTGATTCATATTTTCACTATAGCCATTTTTGGGTGTTGATGGTTTAAATATTATGGATAGTGAATATTTTCAGTTGTAATAATCATAATCACAAGATATCAGTTAAACACTATATTCTATTATAGAATGGGTTTTATTATCTGACTTACTATTTGTGATGGCATTATAGTGTTTTGTGAAGATTCACATGGATTCAATTTTGTGACTATAGCTATTTTGGTGTTGATGGTCTAACTATAATGGATAGTGAATATTGACATTTTTACATTTTAAGATAGACAATGGATACTAGCCTAATTAGGGGTAGTTTAGATGTCTGTTATAATGAACTATTTTTATGGAATTGTAACTTAAGTAATTGACCGTATCACAAAATGATAGTTGAACACTATATTAATTGGGTGTTATTTTCTGGTAAATTGTTTGTGATGGCATTATAGTGGATTTGACAGTTCACATTTGTGTGCAGAGTTGACAGGGTTGTAGTGTTTTAGTTAGACACTAGCTTAAATGAATGTTATTATCTGATCCGTTATGTGACTAGCTAATCAACTATTTACATTTGGTTAACTTATCATGATTTTTCGAGTTCCTGTATTTGTTTTTCCAATCACAAGAAGAGTTATCATGTTGATGGGTTCATATACAAAGTTTTGTGGATAAAAATAATTCCCAATTAGGAGGAGTGATCTGGATGATTTTTCAGTTGTTAGAAGTTTCCTAAACCTCCCTAAACCATAACCAAATTGTTGAGCATTCTGAGACCTTTTCGACGGTATGTAGAACTACAAAAATGGATTCTAGATGTAGAAGTTATCGCACGTCAAATATTTGGTTTGAATATGGTCAAAGTTGGTCAACTGGATAATAACGCGTTGACATGTGGTTGTTTGGAAAAAGGTGAAAAAGGTTAAATTTTTTGTTTTCGAGCCTCTGGTCGAATACACATGAAAAATTTGGTAGGCCCCAATATTTTCTAGTTAGGGCCCTCAGCCAGGTTCAAAACACTCTTTGGTAGGAGGGGTTCCTTTTCCGCCTTTTATTTCATATTTTCATTATAGTATTTATGATTTTATATGCCACGTATCTCTCTAACATTGACCATGTGGGATACTTATTTTTTGGAGAGTTGATTTGTGCATTGCAGGGTGAATCAAATTGGGTGAGCTATATTGCTAGCTCAAACATTGCAACCAGAGGGTCTGTATGGGAAGTTAAACCAAATTCTCAACACTTTCAAGCAACAACTCAACAAACAAACCAAAAAATCTATGCCACATGGCATAGAAAACATTCAAACACAACTCAAAAGCCAACAAAATGGATCAGTAGAGACTATGTGGCCTAGTAAAAAGGGAAAGCATGGCTATTTCAATGCATAGATAGGCATTCATGCCTATATGTAAACCATAAACTCGGCTTCCACACTACACATGTGGGATAATACCCACTTCGGTGAAAACAAAGAGGTGAAAATGGTGTAGGAGGGATTCAAACCCCCAACCTGCAAGCTCCAAGACCAATCCGCCAACCAACTCACCCATGTGTCTTGACAGGAGGTTAATTGATCTCGAATCTATTCAAAGAGCTCTATCTGTAAGATTGTGAGAGGGGAGTGAAGAATTAGTTTGCAGAAATCACCATTTTTGGGGGACTTCTGGTCCAAATTTTTCCACAATACAGAAATTAAACTTGTTTATAATTCTAAGAGGAACTTAGATATGTAATTATATTCCATGATGTACTACCTATTCTCTGGTATAGGTGATTTTCCATCACATTTACACAAAAAGGGAATTGGGAGCAAGCAGAGATCCTAATTTTTGAGACACCTCAGGGACAAACCAGGCCTTGGTGTAAAAAGATAAATAATTTAGAATGTCATGAGGATTATAGAAATTTAATTTTTTTCCATGTAGTGTTTACAAATATCTATTTGTAGGTGTTTTTCGGTCGTATTTTAAGGGGGATCACACTGTGGAAGCATTGTAGGAGCCACAGATCGACTTCAGGACAGTTTCTGATTATATAAAGAGTTCCATGAGTCTTAGATCAGATCAGTTACAAGTATAATTCTATATTTATCATTATGGAAGGGTTAATTGTAATTATTTGGGAAATAATAGATTGATTCTCTTTTCAAGAATTTGAAGACGTAGCCTTCAGGTGAACTCCATTATCAATTTGGTTTTATGGATGTTTCAATTGTATTTTAGATGAATATTTTGATCAGATAAAATTAATATTTATTTTTTATTTATATGGTTAAGAAAATCATCATTAAAACTGGAAATTGGATTTAACAATTGATTTTGGTATCCATAATCCACAAATACACATTTCAGTATAGTGAACGAAATTTAGACCGAGGTGCATATTTTTAAAGGAATTTATTTTTTTTGGAGTTTAAGATCCCTAAAATTGATGTTGAGTTCCTAAGATCCTTGGAAATGTTTATAAGTGAAATTTTAAGTCACCCATTTTCAGATCGTCACTCCAGCAAAATTTCTCATAACCCTCAGAAAAGATCTCACCTGGACATAGTAATATCGCGGCCATAACTGTATGACAGTAGGAGTTTCCTTTGGCTTCCAACAGTTTTTCTTCCTCTTTGATCTAAATGACCATGATCTGGCTACATCTATCAATGCCATTGATTCCAAATATTTTGGATGATTCCTGTATGCATTCATGGAACACGATCTGGCATTTTCCTCTTTAGACATAATGTTAACCTTGTGAAATACCTTGTGCACTATTTTCAAGGTCATAAATTTTCAATTGCAATGAGATAATGATAACTTTAATAGCATGTGGCATGTTTCTTATACCCCAACATCACGTTCCACAAATTTTTTGTTAAAAACCTTTGATATATACACAGTGTAGACTCTTTCGCTTTTGTATCCTATGATATTCTTATACGCATATAATGATATCTCTAATACCCTTTTCTACCTTAGAACCATATTTTTCTATGCATTTAATATGGCATGTCTAGAAACGGTTGATTTAAAATTCACATTATCATGCCAAATAGATAACATGTCAGAGTTTTGAAGGTTGAGTCTTACATCATTGCGATAAGGTTCAGATTTCTTATGGCCATCCTTATCAATGCAAAACTTGGACTCATCTCGAATATCCCATAAATGTTTTTAACAAAAAACTATAAATCATCCATTCTTCTTAAAATAAGACATCTCAGTGCATTGTGTGTCTCTGAACATGATTTACAAGCTTTTGGTAGTCACTAAATGGGTTGCACTCCAGCACCTAGGATGGTGTTATTAATCTTGGATTGTTATCTCTAGATTAATAGAGCATCACATTTATATGATGGATATCATGGGGATTCAATAAAGTCACATTGATTTAACAAATATTGAATTATGATAAACCCTAATTGTAGTGTAACAGATGTAATCTATAATAAATAAGTGCTTGACACAAGCAGTAAGATAAAGAAATATGAAACCTGAGTATAAGAGAATGGATAGAATACTTATCTGATTTTGTAATTAATTGAAAGGAGTGCCAGACTAGAAGAATGATGCACATGAGGAACAAACTATCACAACCGAGCTTTAAAAAATGTGTGAGTATTATATCTTCCTAGAATAGGGTAAGGGGAACGTGGGAACTATAGAATTCATTTGGGTTCTTATGACTATGAAAATGGTCAGAAATTGATGTATTTTATGGAACTTTAATGTTGCTAACCCTCATTTTTTATATCCTATATGTCACTGGATATATGAGGAATTCACCTGTAACTTGCAAAGAGAAAGAGCACCTCTAAAACCCCAAAACACATCGAATCCTAAAAAATAAAAAAATATGCAAATGGGGAGTCAAAATGACCTTGAAAATCACCCAACTAAGTGAAACTATGAACAAGTGTTGTAATACATTTCACAATCCATTTAGTTCTCATGTGTGTGTGCAAGACTTGTGCCTTGGGTGGCTCATGTGCAAGATGCACTTGATAAAAAGGTAGTAGATAGATGTAACAATGAATATAGATGTGTGGATGTCAAAATTAACTTCCCCTCCAATGCCTGTACGAATAATAATATAGTTCCTTGTCCCTTTAATGAAATCTACATGGGTGATTTGATGCTCTTGAAATTCCTTTAGATGCAACTTTAGGTGATAGTAATAGATGCTTAGATCTTGGTCCTTTATTTTGGTCACATAGCTTTATATTTATATGATTCCATTGCTTGAATTTTGTAATTGGAAACTAAAAGGTCAGCCCATAAGAAAACAAGATGCCCAAAAGATAAAATAGGCCCAAAAGAGATGAAAAACGTTCAAAGAGGTTGGGGGCACCCAGAAGGATGGTGACACCTTGCACTGGCATCTTGGTCTGGGCGCTAGTGTCTAGAGTGGTGCAAGATGAAAAAATGAATTATTGACTCGGCTGTAGGGTGCAAGAGGCCAAAAGGAAAGATGAAACACATAGAAAAGGCCTTAAAGACAAGTGTCAATTGCTATTTTTCTCACTTAGGAATCATATGAAAAGTAGTAAGTTCCTAGGACTTAGGAATATACCCAAAGTGTGTGATTTAGTGTTTAAATTTTCCCCCATTTCATGTTGTTGAGTGAATACTCGATAACATAAAGTAGATAAGAGATGCATACCTGATAACCATGTAGATCGATGGTGAAAAGTGTGTCGAGGAGATAAGAAAAAGTGTGGAGTGATAAAAATGAAGTGTTGAAGCTGAGATAGGAAAGAGGAAGTGACCCTATGGGTGAAGAGTGTAATGTGTGTACCATGTTGTACCTCTTGTTGATGTCACTTGTTGTTTGACGTGTTTAATTATGTGACTATTTCTTCTCATTAAGAAAAACCTGCAAAATGAAGAGCAAACAAGTAGTAAAATTCATGTATATGAAAAATTCAATCCAAATGTGTAAAAATCATGTAAATGTGAAAAAGTAGTAAAAGGAACATTTGCACCTAATCTCTGATGAGTGAGAAGGAAAGAGAAATCCTAAAAATATTGTAGAAGGATGAATTGTTTGGGCTATCTCACAGTGAGAGTGAGTTTTTTTAGGTGATCTTACAACAACTACGAGTTTCTTGGGTAATCTCACACTATGACAGAAGAAGTGTTGGGGAGAAAGGTTTAGGGTTATTCTCCAACCATGATTGGTTCCTGACGATTTCTACACCACAAGTGATCATGTGATCCTGATTTATCCAATTCGATACATTTTGATCTACTTTGATTCAATGTGAATATAAAAATGAAATAAAATTCATGCTAATTGCTAGAGGATTGTACCTATTATGTGTAAACAGTTGTGTAAACTATTGGAAATTATGTTAACTTAAGAAAAAATTCTATAACTACCCCTAGTCAAAGTCGCCCAAGAATGGTCAGAAGCACTTAGGTGCTGATGTTTGTATCTAGGTGCTAGTGTCTATGCCATTTTGAGGACACAAGTTAGATTCTGAGCCCTTTCTGCAACTTTATTCATGTACTGAAATGTACTATACTGTGGTTGTTAACTATTTTATGGGGTGACAAATTCACCCAATGTATTCTCCCTTGTTTGGTGTGCATGCGACGTCCCTAGGTGAATGTGGCCCAAAGGATGATTGATGTTTGAACTGATATTGATGCCATATAAGGGAAGGGAATGTGCTTGGTAAAAATCAAGTCACATGCAAACAAAGTGGCTAGAAACAACTGTTAGTCTACACAAGAAAAAGATGCATATAGAAGAAAATGTGTATTCTAGAAAGTAAGAAGATAATGTAGAAGAAAAAAAGCAAGTTTCAAACATGGTAAATCAATCACAATGTCGTAAGACAATCAGGGCCGAAACAGCCAAAATCATACAGTGTGCACACAAGACAAGGTCATAGCCCACAAACAATGGAATACAATGAAAAATAGTAGAAAGTAAAGTATCAGACAACCATAGCAATAAATAATTCCTGAAAATAAGATGTTGTACATGAAACACCCATTAGCATGGTAGAAAGATAGAAATTATGTCAATACATGTATATATTAATGAATTAGTGTGCTAGTAAGAATATGAAGTAGTATAAAATGAAACAATAGCACGTGTGACATGTACAAAAGTAAATGCCCCTAGGATATATTGTGGTACTGGAAAGAAGTGAAGTTCTAAGCATTTGTGCTAAATGTAACAATCTATAGGAAGGATTCATTCACAACTAGAGAGAAAGTGAACACACATATGTATATAGAAAATATAATGACATATAATGTATATGTCTAGCATGTGCAACAAAACGTACATGTAATCATTTATAAGAAACAATAAATGTGACCAAGATATGAAGTATGTTTTGAGTGTGTATGGAAATGAATGCAAATCGAGTGTGATAGGAATAGAGTGCCTCCTGATTGGATGTGTATGCATGATATGAGGTTCATTTATAAAATCCCCCTTGGAAGTCATGAATGAACCATATAAAAAGAGTGTGTCATCGGGAAATGGTTTGAATTGTGCACTAGAAAGATATATCAATGATGCACAAAGTGTGGAGTGTGAATGAGTGTGGTGAGGTTTATTTCATATTTAGACACTCAATAGTCGAGTATGAACCATGTAAATAGAGTGCATCATAAGTTAGTGTGATGTGTGATGCCAAAGATATGTGTCGTGAATGCACATATTATGAAATATGAAGTGTGTATGATGTTAGGTTCATGTAAGTAGGATTCCCTCAATAGTGAAGTGTGAACCTTAGCAAAAGAGTGCATCACAAGGTGTTGATGATATAAGAGTGTATCAAGATGAGTAATATTTCTTATAAATAGAAAGTATGAAGCACATAGTGTAATAGTATAAATGATAGATACCTGAGAATGCTAGGAGATGGGGGGAATTAGAATGATGCCCCCAAAGTGTGCTAATGATGGATATCTATGTGATGGCATGATTGATGTCATACTATTGTGGGAGAGTGTTAATTGTTTCATGATAAGAGAGAGAGCCAACACAATGGTAGGAAGCAGGAATAGTAGGACCATGTGATGGTGGTGGAGTTTGAAATGTTTTTTGACCATCAGTAGAATGAACAGTTTATATGAAAATAGGGATTGGTTAGAGATTATGTTGGACTCATGACACTACAAAATATTTGGTAGGAGAATAAGGTGGACTAATTTTGACATGTGTTTGCATAGTTTGACTTGGTAATGTGGTAGAATACATGAGAGGAGAAGGTGTTAGATTGATTTTAAGAGGTGATTTCTGAGTTCAAGTGGATTGCATAGGTAGTGCTTTTGTGACAAAAGAAGAAACATTATAAGTGATGGAATGATGCTCATTAGACATAGATGAATAAGATTTAGGAACCCAATGAGATGTAACAATTGGTGTAATGAAATTACTATTATAATTCAGATTATGAGTAGTGATATAAAACCAAATAACACAATATTTCAGAATAATGATCTCAATATGTAATTGTAATAGCTTCGCCCCTTCGAGGGGGAAACCTCCAAACCATTTAATAAGACTTAAATTCTCAAATGATAATGAACTACTACCTACAATCATCTATATGTACTATTCATATGATATGGCCATCACACAGGCTGACCTATTAAGCATGAGAAAGTATAAATGATATGGTAAGCCACAAGTCGGCTACTCATATCCTAATACAAGCAATAGGTTAAGGGAATAGCATTCCCTTCCCCTTCAAAACAATGTTGTCCTCAACATTGAATAATCTTGGATGTTGATGTATAAAACCTTCATCCTCCTAGGTGGCATATTCTATGCTCAGATTCTTCCACTTGATCATATATTCCTTAATGTCTCTAGTTCTTAACCTCTTAGTATGTGTTTGTAGAATCTTCTCTGGCTCAAAAATGATTCTTCCTTCCTCTTCAAGTTCTAGTAACTCTGTCTGGGCTTCAAATTTCTGTCCAATAACCTTCTTTAGGCATGAAAAATGGAATACTGGGTGTATGTGTGAAGATGGAGGCACCTCTATTTTATAAGCAACACTGCCAATTTTCTGTAGAACCTAATAAGGGCCATAATATTTAGGAGCAAGTTTGTTGTGCTTTTTGTATTGCTTTAGAGACATTTATTTGTAAGGATGGAGACGTATAAAAATCCAATCACCAATTTCAAAATCTATTTCACTACGATGTTGATCTACTTATTGTTTCATCTTGTTTTGTGCTAATGCTAAATTCTCCTTCAAACTAGCCAAAACCAGTTGTTGATGTTGAATGTTTTCCTCAACATCTCTGACCTTAGTTTTCACCCTCAAGGAGGAAGCAATAGAAGGTGGATGGTAACCATATGATGCTAAAAATGGGGTCATTTGAGAAGAGTTATGAAAAGATGTGTTATACCACCATTCTACAAGTGGTAGCCATTTAATCCATCTTTCCTACTTATCTGATACAAAACAACATAGATACCCCTCTAAGCATTTGTTGACCACTTCCGTTTGCCCATCAGTTTGAGGATGATAAGATGAATTGTGAGCTAGTTGAGTACCCAAACATGAAAATAATTCCGTCTAAAAATTACTTATGAAAATAGGATCACGGTCACTTACAATTATCTTTGGGGTTCTATGTAGCCTTTGAATTGTCTCCAAAAAAATAGTTGTGACTGTACTAGCTGCAAATGGATGTGATAGGGCACAAAAATGGGCATATTTTGTGAGCCTATCCACAATCACGAAACTAAAATTCTTACCCTCTGAAAAAGGCAGCCCGGTGATGAAATCCATGGAGACCTCCTCCCATCTTTGGCTACGAATTGGTAAGGGTTGCAACAGACCTGGTGTCTTAATTGTTTCCCCTTTGTTCTGTTGGCACACTAAACACTATGATACAAAATTTTGTACATCCCCCTTGAGTCCTTCCCAAAATAATTCTCTTTTTATTCTATGATATGTCTTCAAAAACCCTGAGTATCCTCCAACAGACGAGGCATGTAGCTCTGCCAGAATCTTATGCTTCAACTTAGAATCTTTACTCAAGTATAACCTGTCCTTGTACCATAGGGCATTACCTTTCCACTCAATTTTTGTAGATGTCATAGATCCTTGCTTGATATTCTATATTAGAGATTGTGTATCCTTTTCTTGATCCCATTCCAATCTTACTTCATCCACCCAATCAGCCATCAACATGGACATTCCACATAGTAAGGCATTTACGGATGTATCCCTTCTGGACAATGCATCAGCTACTACACTTTCTTTACCATTTTTGTATATGATTTCAAAATCATAACCCAAAATTTTTGTTACCCACTTTTCTTGTTCCTCAGATGATAACCTTTGCTTGAAAAAGTATTTGAGACTATCATGATCAGTTTTTACCTTAAAGTGTCTACCCATGAGATAGGGCCTCCATTGCTTGACCGCATAAAGAATAGCCATCATTTATTTCTCATAGACCATTTGAGAAGATATTTTCCTTTGAATTGGTGACTCTCAAATATAATTGGTCTTCCTTCTTGCATTATAACTGATCCCTATCTTGATCCTGAAGCGTCACATTCAACAATGAAGGTTTTTGAGAAGTTGGGAGTAGCCAAAACTAGGGTGCTGCACAAGGCTTCCTTCAGCTGCTCAAAGGATTTAGTGGCTAAGTCTATCCAAAGGAAGGCATCCTTCTTTAACAATGCAGTGAGTGGGGTTTCTATTCTACCATATCCCCACACAAATCTTCTATAGTACCTTGTTAGTCCTAGGAACCCACGAATATTTTTTAGAGCTTTGGGTCTTGGCCATTCCACCATAGCTTTGATCTTCTGAGGATCAAATTTGACGCCTTCATGGGATACAATGTGACCCAAGTACTCTACCTCTTATACACCAAAAGAACATTTAGATGGATTTGCATAGAGAGTATGTTTCTCCAACAATTCCAACACTTTCTTTACATCTTGTAAGTGTTCTTCCCATGTCTTACTATAAATAAATATATCATCAAAGAAAACTAAAACAAATTTTCTTAAAAATGGCTTGAAACCAATGTTCATCAAGCTTTGAAAGGTTGAAATCACATTTGTAAGACCAAAAGGCATTACCAAAAACTCATAATGGCCCTCATGAGTCCTAAAATCCATTTTATGAACATCTTCCTCTTTTATTCTAATTTGATGGTACCCCGAATGAAGATCTAATTTTGTGAAATAAATAGCACCATGCAATTCATCAAGTAAATCATCAATTACTGGAATAGGAAACTTATCTTTGATGGTATAATTATTGAGTTATCGATAATCTAGACACATCCTCCATGTTTCATCCTTCTTACATACCATGACCACTAGGGAAGAATAGGCACTCTGACTAGGCCTGATGATACCTACCTTCAACATTTCCTGAACCATTTTCTTGATCTCAGTTTTCTAGGAATATGGGTATCTGTATGGTCTAATGTTAGGTGTTTGGCTCCTTGGAATCAACTGAATGGCATGATTATGATCCCTAACTGGTGGTAGTCCCTTTGGAATTGCATCAAAAATATATGAGTGAGCATCAACAATCTTCTGAAGATCAAGTGGCATTGAAGACTTTGTATTTTGTACTTCTATGGAAAATAACTTTGCTATAAATCCATCTACTCATTTTCTGAGAACCTTCTACATCTGATGAGAGATAATAATCTGTGGAGACTTAGCTACCATCCCATTCAATTGTATTTTCCTTCCATCTAAATGAAATCACATGAAAAATTCTTGGAAATTCATCTCTATAGTACTGTTGGTCCGAAAATCTGTCGCGTGGACAGATCTATGGATAGACGAGCCAACAGTGTGCAGGGCTTAGCCCCTCTTTGAGACAGCAAAGCGAAACTGGTTTATTGCTATTTCTACTTGGAGGAACCTATGCAAGTCTCACAGATTCTACCTTCGGGAGTTGGGATCTCATCCCAGTAGAGTGTTTCAGACGGCAAAAAGAAAGGAATGAAAGAGGGAAAAGAGAAAGATCAGATCCGAAGGAAGAAAAGAAATGAATTCCAAAGTAGAAGGGTCAGAAGATCTATGCTTTTGGCTTGGTAGTAAACAGAGCCAAACCTACTTACATAAATAAACAAAGCAATACTGATAAACAAGTGACGGAAAGGTAGATATGAATCTAACAGATCAAACACATACAGATCTAACGTAAGAAAGATCTAATGCATAACACAGCTATTGAGCACAAAGTCTTAATATTTGTATTATTGTTCTCTTCTGTTACAAGAAAGCCCAAAGTCTTTCTCTCCTCACTTCTATTTCTATCTAAAAAATGTTCACCCTGAATACAACAAGTATTCGAGTATTTATAGAAGAGGAGGAGGAAAAGAAGACAAAATGGAGCCAACCACCTATTTACAAAGATATTTACAAAATATCTAAAAGTCATGTTGACTTTTGACAACTTTGATGGATGACATCATCCCGTGATGCAACATGGATGATATCATCATTTTTGCCAACACACTTTAGACATTCCCAAAAGGAAAGTCGAAGAAAAGAGAGAAAAGAAGAAGAAGAAAGAGAAGCTACTCGTCGTCGTTATCCTGCGGCCGAAAGGGGGTAGCCTACTTTTGCTGCTGCTCAGGTGACGAGATGTGGAATTGAGAGCGGTATTCTGACGCTCTGATACTTAAATTTCATCTCTTCTTCTGTGAGCTTGGCCTTGCCTTTGGATTTGATAGGCTTCCTGCTTGATGTTGACATATATTCTTCTGTGCTTAATTGCTGATCTGCAAGAATAATGCGTGAAACCCAATTGAAGAAAGCCATGTCAGCTGCTTGATTTTCCATTGAAATGCTTGTCAGAAGAAAGAGTTAGCAATTTTCAGGCTTAGGGCGCAGGGCGCATGAAAATTGCAGCTTACAGGGCCAAACAGGTAAGGCGCACAGGAAGAGGGTGTTGCAAGGATTAAACCGGCGCCAAAGGCACATGACACATAGATACTGCAGAGTACATTTTATAAAGGGCGCATGAAAATTGCTGTCGACAGGGAAAAGCGTGTGCCCTTTGGCGCATGAAAATGCTTGCCGACATGAGATTATTTGCGCCCTTTGGCGCACCAAACATGGTGTTAACATGAAGTCGCATGCGCCTTGGCGCACGCAGAGGAGACTCAACATTCTTTGGTGCACCGAAAGGTGTGTTGACACTGAAAACCATGCGCCAAAGGTTTTTAAGGGGGCACACCAAAAGTTGGTGTTACAAAGCAATTTCATGCACCCAGCCAAAAAAGGCTCAAAAGACTAAGTTCGAAAAACTAGACTTCCCGGGAAGCGATTTTACAATGTTTCGAACATAAGGGATCCCCCCGAAGGGATCGGAACAAAATTTTCGGTATGGTTATTGGTAAAATTGCCCTTTTCAATTTTACGGGATAACAGCTGGCTCTTTCTGGGGACTATCCCTGAGCGAACTCGGGGGTAGAGAATCCCAGGTTTCTTGTGCCTATCCATTGGGTAGCAGAGTCAAAAATAAGGGGGACCAGAGGGAGAACGAAGGAAACACACAACAAACCGAAAGCAAACACACGACGAAAATCAAACACACAACTTAAAGAAAACTGTACAAAGAAGAGAGCAAGCTCTACTTCCTGAAGATATTTAGATGCTACCCGCTATAGGGAAGCTGGAGCTCAGCTCCATCCAGATACGAGAGATAGAAACTATTCTCTCCATTGAGTTGCTTGATTTTGAAGGGCCCTTTCCATAGGGAATCAAACTTTCCATGCATGCCCTTTGGCTCTCTCCGCTTTTCCCACAAAAGGACGAGATCTCCTACTTGAAAATTTCTCTGCTTGGATTTCTTATCGAAAAGCCTCTTAACTTGATTCTGATGTTTAGTGATCCTGTCGACCACTCTTACTCTCTTTTCTTCAAGTTCTGCCAGATACATAATTCTCTTCTCCAGAGAATCCTGGAAAGTTTCATCTTCAATTGCTCGTGCCAAGCATAGAGCAGGAAGTTCCACAAAAATGGGGAGTTCGGCATCAGTGCCATATAACACTTGAAAAGGTGACATGCTGAGAGATCTCTTGGGAGTAATGCGGTCTGCCCACAAAGCGTCATACAAAGACTTGTGCCACATCCGCTGGTTCTCATCTACTAATTTCCGTATGATGGTCACCAAGTTCTTATTACTGGATTCCGCCTGACCATTTCCCTGAGGGTAGTAATCTGAGGCATGAGCCAAAGTTATCCCATACTCATAACAAAAACTAATAACTTCTCGAGAGGAGAAGTTAGAAGCATTATCAGCAACGATTTTGTTTGGAACGCCAAACCTAACAATGATATTTTCCTTAATGAAACTGCAAACCACCTCAGACGTGGCATGTTTGACAGGTATGGCTTCCACCCACTTGGTGAAGTAATCCATTGCTGTAAGGACGTTGCTGTCAGGAACCAGCACCACCGTATGCGAGTTTAGAATGTAATACCTGAAATTCTTCACTGCTTTGACAACGGCAAAGGCATGCTTTTCCAATTGAGTCATCTTCAACTTGTGAGGCTTGAGGGGAGAACTCATGAATGCAATCGGGGATTCAATGTTTTCTGAATTCTTTTGCATTAAGATCGCAGACACGGTATGCTCCGATGCGTAACTATACATGATGAAGTCCTTGGAGAAATCGGGACATACCAGGACCGGTGCATGGGCAACATAAGCTTTTATTTCTTCAAATGACCTCTTCCCTTCTTCACTCCATCTGAAAGTTGGAGACCCCTTCATCATGTTCAGTATGTGGCGAGTCTTCTCAGTAAAGTCAGGAACAAAACGCCTAAGAAAGTTCACCTTTCCGAAGAAAGAATGAACACCAGTCTTTCTTGTAGGTAGAGTAAGGCTCTGAATAGCCTTAACCCTTTCAATATCTATCTTCGTTCCTTCTTTGCTAACCACATGCCCCAGCAACTTCCCTTCAGTAACTCCAAAAAAAGACTTTTTTGGGTTTAAGGAAATCCCATGCTCTCGACATCTGGCCAATACTTGCTCCAAGTGATCACAGTGATCACTTCGTTGTTTAGAGAACACGGTCAGGTCATCTAAATAAACCACAATGACCTTCCCCATCATACCTTTGAATGCGAAGTCCATGGCCCGTTGAAAAGTGGCACCAGCATTAGTTAGGCCGAAAGGCATCCTGCTGTAGGCAAATGTACCCCAGGGAGTAGTGAATGATGTTTTGAATTGATCTTCAGGCGAGACTTCAATCTGATTGTAGCCTGAAAAACCATCAAGCATAGACAGCATCTCTGATCCAGTTACTACTTGCAGAACTTGATCCATTATCGGAAGAGGGTAGTTGTCTTTCAGCGAAGCTTGATTCAGATTTCGAAAGTCTACGCATATGCGTATCTCGCCGTTTTTCTTACGCACTGGCACAATATTCGCTACCCAAGTACTATGATGGATAGGGAAGATGATTCTTGCATCCAGCATCTTCTGAATTTCAGCCTGGATGGTGCCCGAGATCTTAGGATTATAATGCCTTCGCTTCTGGCGAAAGGCTTTGACATCTTCTTTCAACGGGATGTCATGCTGAACGTCCTTTGGTTTAAAAGACTTTAGATCAGCATAGGACCATGCCAATATATCCATGTATTTCTTCAGCAACTTGACAAATTTCCGCTTCTCTTCAGGCGTGCAACATTTGCCAATGTTTACAAATTGCGGATGTTCCTCCGAACCTAAATTGACTGGTTCGGTTTCTGGGGATGAGTCAGGATCATCTCGTCTCTTCTTTTTCACAAAACGGTCATGCCTGTCAAACAGGCGCTCCAGAGAAACTAGGCCCTTCGGAATTTTATTTCCCTTGAGCTGGCATATGCCATCATTCTCCTTTGCTTCGTGGTTTTGACCGTTGATTGATTCACGGCATGTGGAGGTGGATCCTTCAAAATACAACTCGTCAAAATTTTCTGATTTTTCCAGAAAGGCAATGAGGTGATTATCATCATTGAATACTTGCCAATGCTGAGAGTTGTCTGGCACGCTTGGGCGGAAAACCACTTCAATGGTGTATTTGTTCGTTTTCAAACCTGGGTGTGGGAGCATGAGAGATGCTGAAACGGCCAATGAATCAGCCATGTCATTTTGAGCTCTTGGAATTGCTCCTATTGAAAAAGCATCAAATTCTTCGATGCTGTCCCATACTGCGTTACGGTAGTGCCTGAGCCTCTCATTTTTCACTTGGTAAATCCTTTTGACCTGATTTACAACCAGCTCAGCATCACCTTGCACTTTCAAATTTTTAATTCCTCTTTCCTTGGCAGCTTGCATGCCAAGTAACAGAGATTCATACTCAGCAGTATTGTTAGTATTGAAAAACTGCAATTTGAAAGAAAGAGGAATTACCTCCCCTCTGGGAGATATTAGCACAGCCCCAACGCCACATCCACTAGTCGCGCAACTGCCATCAAACTGCAAGGTCCAGACCTCATTAAGATCCTTTTCTTGAACGAAAATGTCCTTTGTACCCGCCTCGGTAGACAAAAAGTAGTTCCCCATCCCTGATGATTCAAAAAGGATTTGGGCTTTGGGGTCTTCAGAGTTAGTAACCAAGTACTTCTTTTGTGATTCTGGCTCTAAAGTCTACATCACACCTTTGACGGGTATTCTAGCTTTAGACCAGTCCATGTGAATTTCCCCACCAACTTCGCTGCAGAAACTCCTTCCCAGCAGGATCCCATAGGCTGCCGGAATGTCAGCAACAAGGACTGTCATTTTTACTCTTTTATCTGGGAAATCCGCAAACGCAAATTACGCGTCTTTGATTTGGCCAACCAACGAAACATGCTTGGTTTCCAATGAATAACATCTGCCGAACGGTTTGGTAAGAGTGAGGCCCAAAGCATGGGCGACTTTCGCCGGCATGACATTATCAGAAGCTCCGGAATCAATTATACAGTTGCTCAACTTATGGCCGTTGATTAGGAGAGAGAGATAGAAAGGTTCTATCTTACCTGATGCAGATGTTGAAGCAACATTTATGCGGGATTCAGGGGGAGTGGAAAGGATTCCTTTTGGGGAAACCTGCTTAGATGTAACAGCTTGGCTCTGAATGTATTTGGTTAATCTTACAAGCTGTTCGGGATTTGACTGAAGGTACTCAGCTTCAGACATCTGGATCTTGGTCTTTTTTGCATGATCTATGATATCGAATGCGGCCAAGGGTTTCATTGGTGAGGGAATGAGTCCCTCGCTTCGCGATGGTGGGACAGGGTTACTGATCTTGATAGGAATATGAGGGGGCTGATTTGGAGGAGAGATGGGGGGAAAATATTTCTTTGTAAAAGATTTACCAGGGAGTTGAGTAGGAAAAGGATTACCTCTTTTAGCAATGATCGGAGGCACGTTTGACACGGCCTTCTCCTGCTGGACATGAGCAGCAACTTCTGCTTCTTTTCCTTGCGAGCGGGTAAAAACAACATATGATTGTCCGCTTGCATAGCCTTGAGTACCCTCCTCTTCATCAGATTCTTCCTCATCAAATTCCATGTATCCAATAGTAGAGTCGCCAGTCGGCTCACCGACATCTTGATCATCTTCGCCTTGAGACGAAGGTTCTTCATAGTACTGCTCTTCTTCTTCAATCTCGGCCAGAGCATTGACCGGAGGGGCTTCAAGCGCCAGCCGTGGAGCAGTTGCAGGTAGGCGCGGCCTTTGTGAAACATTATTGGGAACGAAACTCCTTCGTGGAACATCCCGGTATGAGGAACTAGGAGCCTAGGCCAACTGCTTCTTTAATGCAAGCAAATCATTCGCCATCTTTTGGAATGCTGGATCAGACGAAGTAGCAGGCGATGTATCCGAAGATTTGGACCTAGATGGTTCCTTTTTCAACTCACTAGATATTATCAAATTGTCTTCTATCCGAATGGCAGCAACCTGAGCGAGGGGTAGGGTAGCTAATCACTCTTGAAGGAGTAAGAAACTGACTTTTGAGCTCATGGCATTCACGAAGAAACACTTCTGATTCTCCGATGTTGGAAGCATGGCAACAGGGACGCGGTTGATTAGTGCATTGAACCGGGCGATGAAATCACTCATGGTCTCATTGGCCTCTTTCTTCAGGTGAGTGATCCATGATAAAAACGAAAATGCATCCTCTGAAGGCTTGTACCTGTCTTCAAAAGCCTCCCGCAAGGTGGCCCAACTGGTGATAGATCCGGCAGGCAAATGCTGAAACCATTCAGCCACAGGCCCTTGTAGAGTTTCCAGAAAAAGGCGAACCGACACATCTTCGTGAGTCACATCCAAGATACTGCATGACATAAAGAATGCAGATATGTGGGAATCCATGCTTTGATTTCCGCTCCCGTCAAATTTGGGAAAATTCTTTCGGTTTCCGTGAGGGAGCGCATGAACTGGATGTGGTAGTGCGAGAGGACCCATAGCATTTCCCCATGGTACTGCCATTTGAATGGCTGGAAAGAGAACACGGGCGGGAAGTGTAGTTCCACTGAGCAGCAAGGCACTACAAAGGGATGTAGATGCTCCTTGTAAAAGACTTTTTCTTCATGGAGGTGAGACACTCCTGGATGACCGGCTAGCCGAGCTTAGTGCTGAAAAACTTGCCAGTGTCACGCTGAAATTGTGCCTTTGAAGCAGATCGAAAGTGGGATCAGCTTCTCCATGGGCTCTCCTGCTGCACGTAAAAGGTTCACTTGCCAGCGTAGCTTCCAGATTTGTGATATTATGACGTAGATTCAAACTTTCTTTTTGATTGTACTGCTGATTTTCTGGCTTTTCTGACAAAACCAGCAGCATGCACTTTTCTAAATATTTAAAAACTATCCTCCTCGAAAAACTGATTGCGGTTAATGACAAGTAATAGCAAGGATAAGAAGGCAGGGAAGAACAACAGACTGATTTTCGGATCTGATTTTTACTTTTTCAGAGGGTTTTAAACTTTTTGGAAAAAGTCAAAAATCCAGATCTACGAAGAAACACTAATTTTTATATAAACTCAGTGAACTAAAGTTCTGTAACTAGGCCCGATCTATGGATCTCAGGCGAAAATTTTCAATTTTGGGCACTTTTGCAAATTTTTGGATTTTTATCAAAAAGTTCAGATTTGCAAACAGGCTGCAATTTTCTTATATTTTCTGATTTATCTATCTTACCACCATCATAGATCTGACAGATCTATTCGTTCCCCAGTAGAGTCGCCAAAAAATTTTGGCCTGAAAATCTGTTGCGTGGACAGATCTATGGATAGACGAGCCAACAGTGTGCAGGGCTTAGCCCCTCTTTGAGACAGCAAAGCGAAACTGGTTTATTGCTATTTCTACTTGCAGGAACCTATGCAAGTCTCACAGATTCTACCTTCGGGAGTTGGGATCTCATCCCAGTAGAGTGTTTCAAACGGCGAAAAGAAAGGAATGAAAGAGGGAAAAGAGAAAGATCAGATCCGAAGGAAGAAAAGAAATGAATTCCAAAGTAGAAGGGTCAGAAGATCTATGCTTTTGGCTTGGTAGTAAATAGAGCCAAACCTACTTACATAAATAAACAAAGCAATACTGATAAACAAGTGACGGAAAGGTAGATATGAATCTAACAGATCAAACACATACAGATCTAACGTAAGAAAGATCTAATGCATAACACAGCTATTGAGCACAAAGTCTTAATATTTGTATTATTGTTCTCTTCTGTTACAAGAAAGCCCAAAGTCTTTCTCTCCTCACTTCTATTTCTATCTAAAAAATGTTCACCCTGAATACAACAAGTATTCGAGTATTTATAGAAGAGGAGGAGGAAAAGAAGACAAAATGGAGCCAACCACCTATTTACAAAGATATTTACAAAATATCTAAAAGTCATGTTGACTTTTGACAACTTTGATGGATGACATCATCCCGTGATGCAACATGGATGATATCATCATTTTTGCCAACACATTTTAGACATTCCCAAAAAGAAAGTCGAAGAAAAGAGAGAAAAGAAGAAGAAGAAAGAGAAGCTACTCGTCGTCGTTATCCTGCGGCCGAAAGGGGGTAGCCTACTTTTGCTGCTACTCAGGTGACGAGATGTGGAATTGAGAGCGGTATTCTGACTCTCTGATACTTAAATTTCATCATTTCTTCTGTGAGCTTGGCCTTGCCTTTGGATTTGATAGGCTTCCTGCTTGATGTTGACATATATTCTTCTGTGCTTAATTGCTGATCTGCAAGAATAAGGCATGAAACCAAATCGAAGAAAGCCGTGTCAGCTGCTTGATTTTCCATTGAAATGCTTATCAGAAGAAAGAGTTAGCAATTTTCAGGCTTAGGGCGCAGGGCGCATGAAAATTGCAGCTTACAGGGCCAAACAGGTAAGGCGCACAGGAAGAGGGTGTTGCAAGGATTAAACCGGCGCCAAAGGCGCATGGCGCATAGATACTACAGAGTACATTTTATAAAGGGCGCATGAAAACTGCTGTCGACAGGGAAAAGCGTGCACCCTTTGGCTCATGAAAATGCTTGCCGACATGAGATTATGTGTGCCCTTTGGCGCACCAAACGTGGTGTTAACATGAAGTCACATGCGCCTTGGCGCACGCAGAGGAGAATCAACATTCTTTGGTGCACCGAAAGGTGTGTTGACACTGAAAACTATGCGCCAAAGGTTTTTAAGGGGGCGCACCAAAAGTTGGTGTTACAAAGCAATTTCATGCACCCAGCCAAAAAAGGCTCAAAAGACTAAGTTCGAAAAACTAGACTTCTCGGGAAGGGATTTTACAACGTTTCGAACATAAGGGATCCCCCCCGAGGGATCGGAACAAAATTTTCGGTATGGTTATCGGTAAAATTGCCCTTGTAAATTTTACGGGATAACAAGTACCTAAGGTTGTGAGCCATTGGACACCCAAAACAATATCTGCCCCTCCCATAGAAATATCCAAAATAGGTGAGTCTAACATGTAGTCTCCCATGGAGAGCTTGATACTATGGAACTTTCCTGTGCACTTGATTGTCCCACCATCTGCAATCATAACTTGCATTTCTGGAGCTGGGTAAATAAAACAATTGAGGTGGGCAGCTAACTTACTATTTATGAAGTTATTAGTACTCCCCGAGTCAATCAACACTATCACCTTATGTTTTTTGAGATAACCAATAACCTTGAGTGTTTGAGGATTACTAATACCTGATAATGCATGGCAATAAATTGTAGGTTGGTGATCCTCTAATTCCTCTTCTACTGGTTCCTTAACCTCTCCTATAATTTCAGGATCCTCATCATCCTCATTACCTCCATCAATATAGAACAACTTCTTCTCAACACATTTGTGTCCCAGTCCATATTTTTTATCATATTTAAAGCATAATCCTTTTTCTCTCTTTTCTTCCAATTGTTGAGGAGTCAGTCTAATTGGCCTAGAAAATGAAGGGGAAGAGATACTATGGTCTTTGGTGTTAATGAAAGACGGCCTCCTACTACAAATAAATTTTTCCTCTGCTTGACATGCCATGATAATAGAATCAAAAATCTCGAGTGGAGTAAACATACGTACCTCATGCTTGATTTGGTCCTTAAGACCCCCAAGAAATAGGTCATTCGTATTCTCTTCTGGTATATTCTCCACCCTTAAGGATAGGTTCTGGAATTGATGCACATAATCGTTGATTGATCCTATTTTTTGTAACTTTGCTAATTGACTAAAATAGTTCTCTAAAACACTGGAACTATAGTGTAATTACAACTCCTCGGTAAAAACTATCCAAGTGACACCGAGCCCATTCTTCTGCCTCTGAGCACATAACCATCGATGCCAAACGAATTGGTCTGGTTCAAGATACAGGGATGCCAAAGTCATCTTTTATCTTGATGGTGTTTGATGTAGCTCAAATAATTTCTCCATTTGATTTATCCAATTCAAGGGATATTTACCATCAAATTTGTGCATATCTAGTTTTGGCATCATGTTCCGTGGTTGCGAATAAGTTGGATCCTGATTGGGCTAGAAAAGTGATCCAACATGGTTATATTGTCCATGATTTTGAACTGAAGATCCTCCTTGGTTGATATGGGATGGATTTGGGGCATACTATGTACCTTTTACATGTTTCATGATATCATCCAACCGATGATTGATTTGGGCTATGTCTCCTTTAGAGTCCATCTCAGATTGTACATTTTGTAGCTCATACTCAAGTTGGCTCATCTTATGATCAACTAAGGTAAACCCTTTGTGTTGAGGAATATGTATTTACCCCTTCTAAATCCATCTCTTCAATCACTATCTCATCTTTATCTGGGGTTTTACCTGGAGTAATCAGATTATTTTTTGCTCTTGTGGAAGGCCCCACCATGATATCAAACCTTAGGGTTTAGGGTTTTGATACAAATTCGGCCAAACAGGAAAAACACAAAGAAAATACTAATACTATTTTTTTTGGAGCTTTCTGAAAATGTAAAGAACTTGAAAAAATTTCACAATTTGCACCCTAGGGAGTGATTTTATTAAAAAAACTAAATTTGTAATAACTTGTGAAAAATAAATCAAAAAGTCTGAAATTTCAGGAAACATTAATTAAAATTTTTTACAACTCTGTTAAAAATATCTCTTACCAATTCACTCTGGTTCAAAATATATTGTGGAAACAAAAAATTAGGATTTTTTCTCTAATTTTGGCCCAGATCGTAGTTCTGATACCACTTCTAATGAAATTACTAGTATAATTCAGATTATGAGCAGAAATATAACACCAAATAACAAAATATTTTAGAATAATGATCTCAATATGCAATTGTAATAGCTTTTCCACTTCGAGGGGGCAACCTCCAAACCATATAATAAGACTCAAATGCTCAAATGATAATGAACTACTACCTACAATCCTCTATATATACTATTCATATGCTATGGCCATCACCTAGGTTGACCTATTAAGCATGAGAAAGTATAAATGATATAATAAAATGATATGGTAAGCCACAAGTTGACTACTCATATCCTAATACAAGAAATAGGTTAAGGGCGTAGCAATTGGAGATGAACATGTAGGATCATTTTTTATAGCAAATGAAATGACACCATAATGCTTAATGTGGTCAATTTTTTCACTTAAGAGCATAACAATCATTATCATTATGTTCATTTACTCGATAATAAGTATAATATGGATGAACTCGATATTTTTCAATCCTATAAGGAGGATATAAATGAGTAGATGGCAAGCTGATCAATTGATGAGTTAGGATCTATAGTAGAATATACTGTTGCTTAGTATTGAGATCAAAATTTAGAGGCGTGGGGAGTAGTAAGACTTGGGGTTCACTGATATGAGAACATGTAGCTAACATAGAATGAGGATGAGAAGAAGAACTAGTGTGAGCCTAACAAACATCCTTAAGATGTTGGATTTCAGATTTAAGAGATGTAATCATGGATTCCATAACCTGAAATTTATCTTGAAATAAAGAATGTAAAGCTTGAATTAATTTGTAAATAGATTGATTGACATTAGAACTAATAGAGTCATTGGAGAGACAATTGAAGATGACACTAAATTGTGAAGATGACATATTGATAGGGAGATGCATAAGGTCTAGGGGTTTTTTGGAGAGCATATTTGAAATGTGGGTGCATTTTAAGCAATTGAAGCAAAGAAACTTGGGAAACCTCATGAGCCATGAGAGAATAAAAATGAGGATCAAAGAGTGTTCAAATGAGATGGGTTCACCAAATGATTTAACAAATATTAAATTATTCCAAACCCTAATTCTAGTGTAACAACGTAAGCTATGATAAATAACTACTATACACAAGAAACAAGATAAAGAAATATGAAACCCTGAGTGCAAGAGAAGGGATAAATACTTAGATAATTTTCTAATTAATCCTGAGGTGTACCGAACTTGAAGATTGATGCACAGGAGGAGGATAAAATCACAACCAAGCTTAGAACATTATGCGACTATTGGATCTTCCTAGATTGGGGCACCTGGATAGGGTCAAGGGTGCCTGGGTGTTGTAGACTACTTCTAGAAACCCATTACTATGAAAATGGTTAGAAATTGATTTATTCTATGTTGCTTCAGTTTTGTTAACCCTCACTATTTTTTTTGTATGTTTTTGAATATCCGCATTATTCACCTATAACATGCAAAGATAAAGAGCACCTATAAAACCCCAAAACACATCAAATCCTAAAAATAAATATATGCAAATTGGGAGTCAAACTGACCCATATGGTCACTTGATTGAGTGAACTTATGATCGAGCATTGCAATACATTTTAGACTCCATGTAATTATCATGTGTGTGTGAAATAATCATGCCCTATATGGCTCATGTGCAAGATGCACTTGATATCAATAAAGTAGCTAGATTTAGCAATGTAAATAGATGTGTGGATGTCAAAATGAACTTCCCCTCCTATGCATGTATGAAAAAGAATGCAATCCATTTTCCCTTGAGTGAAAGCTATATGAGTGCTTTGATACTCTTGAAATGTCTTTGGATGTAACCTTAGGTGATAGTAATAGATGTTTAGAGCTTGGTTCTTTATTTTGGTCACATAGTTGTATGTTTATATGATTTCCTTGCTTGAATTTTGTAATTGGAAAATAAAATGTTTACCCATAAGAAAAAAACATTCCTAAAATATAAAAGAGTCCTAAAAGAGCTGAGAAAAGTACAAAGAGGTCGGGAGCAGCCAGAAGGACAAGGGTACCTGGTGTTGGCACCTTGGTCTGGGTGTTGGTGTCCAGAGTTATGAAACATGAAATATTGAAGTATCGACTGGGTTGTAGGGTGTAAGACACCTGAAAGGAAACATGAAACACAAAGAAAAGGTGAAATACATATACCAATTGATAGTTTTCTCACTTAGGAATCATATGCATAGTAGTATGTGCCTAGGACCTAGAAATGTACCCAAAGTGTGTGATTTAGTGTCTATACACATATCTTGTTAGTAATATTTTAATATTGTGAACATTATTATTATTGTGCAAATAATGAGTTGGTGACAACTCGTAGAGATCTCTTAGAGAGATTCTAGGTTTGTTGAGTGAGAATAGGTATTGGGAGAGATTTGTGGGATGCTGAGTGATTAGGAGAGATATGTGGGATGAGTGTTGACTCCTAGAATCAAGGAGATCAAACTCTATATAATGTAACCTCTACCTGTGAATAAAACATCTCGAATGAATTGAAATCATTGTGTTCATGTTTACTGTTCTGTCTGTTTCATGGTTATAATCTGAACAAAATTATATCATTGGTATCAGAGCAGGTTGATGATCTGATGGGAGAGATGGAAGATCCGCCACGATAAAGGAAGGAGGAAAATTTTCATGGATCTGGTTGTTCCAAAGCTCTGCGTATTTCCTATATCTTTCTCATTTCATGTTCACTAGAGTCATAATTCCCAATAAGGAAACGCATAAATGATTTGAAAAGGGAATATTGTTTAGAATCATTGTATATTGAGATCTGAGCGATACTGTTATATTATTGCCATTTCTGTTCACGTAGCATTTCCAATGATGAGATCTCATCAATAGATATTTTCCTACAGCGCGTGATGCCCATGTTGTTCAAAGCTTGCCATGAGTCGTGAATCGTGACTTCTTCTACCAGTATTTCTTTTTTGGATCGTTTGGTGTTATTTCAATTCTGCGCCCACTATCTACATGTCTGCATTTAGTAGTTGATCGCCCAAATTTATTTTCTCAAAATTGTGTGGAATTTGATCTTGTATGAAGAAGCTTCCTAACGCCTTTGTGTGGGCTCTCACCTCCCTGCCACGAATCTTGAGCGCACATTATCTGCATCAGTGATTTTTAAATACCAAATGTCTGAGATCTGAGCGGAAATTCGTGATGGCATTGTATTATGATCTGTAACTGAGTGCACAGACCTGCATTAGTCATTGCACTGTTCTCATACGACATCAACGTACCGATTTAATTCAGATCTGGGTCATTGTGCTGTGCATTCCCCTCAGAAAGCTCACTATCCATTGTGAATTCGACACAATTAGTGGTGGTCTATCAAACTTCAAAAAATCTATGTAGCGTGTGAAGATCTGCCCCTTTATAGCATGCAAGATTGATCCATCTACCGAACTCTTACTCCACCATAGCTTCACTTTCAACGTGATAAGATGCTCTCACGGCTAGCGTCAGAATTGAAGTATGTCGTTGCATGTTATTAAAATATCATTTTTGTGTGTGGATCTCGGTCTTTGCATGAGTCGTGTGCCAGTTGTCTCGATTGGCTGAACCAGCTGTCATCCCGGAACAGTTTATACATGCCATGCGTGTTTGATCAAAGAGAAAGAATACAATTTTCTAATACAAAGATGTTCGTCCTTTTCTTATCTGTCCACAAGATTATTTTATCATTCTGCCACTGATCTGGAAAGTCTCTTTGCATGTGACTCAGTTTTTTTTCTGCGCACACACAAGGGCTTATTGATTTTCATGAAAAGTTTTAACTGGAAATGTTGCAGCAACAGGCCGTTAGTCTGGCCCTTGAAGAAGAATGGAACGAGGAAAGCGTTGCAGGAAAACGCATAGAAGGATGGCTTAAAGATGTTACAGGTATCGCAAGCGTTCAAGACCCGAGGAGGACATATCCCTATGAAATCTCTTAACATGGCACCGATTTCCTGTTCATTTTTGTCAACCAGCGCGCCGTAAAAGAGGCATTGAGAGCAGATGTTAACATAAATTGGAACCGCTGGAGCGACGCCATGGAAAGTAGAATGAGCGCGGATTACATGAAGAGCATGAAATGGAAGGTTGAAATGCTCGTAAAGTGGATGCCGGTTTTGGTGTATCAAGGGCAGTTTGATCTGGGGTTCGCTGTTTCTGTGGAAGAATGGTTACGGAGTGTGGATTGGAGTGGAATGAGTGAATTTTGGCGTACAGAGAGAAAGGTGTGGAAGGTAGGGACTGTTGTGGCGGGGTACATTAGATCCCATTCAAATCTGACAAATGTGGTGGTGGCGAGAGCAGGGCATGAGGCCGCTGTCGATCAGAGGGGTTCATGCCAGGTAATGATTGAATCCTGGGTTAAAAACCAGGCTGCTGCCAATACAGATCATGTTTTTCAGTCTCTAAGCTGGAATTTAACGATAGCGTAAAGTTTCTTGATGGAGGCTGGAGGCAATAGAGGCAGGAGGGCAATCAGCGACCTCTCGTCAGGCACCATCGACGAGGCCGCGGTAGTGATTTGGTGGCCAAGTATTTCAGTTGTGTGTTTGATTCCATTATTGTTTGTAATAAGAACAGATGTCACATTCCTATTCAGAATTGTATTTCCTTTTATAACCGCCTGATGTAAATATGTGATAGTAGAAAGATAAAAGCACAAGAAAAAGCAGCATCATGTTTTTCTTGAAGAGGATGAACAAAGGTTCATGAGCAGGGGCTCGTACCTAGGACAGAGGTCCGTTATTGTCGAACAGGGGTTCGTATTTGTTGAATAGAGGTTTAGCATACCAAGATCATGAGCATGCAGAGGCAAGAAAGCTGTAGAAGACGTGTGAATGTTTTTCTCTACATTGTTCACATTAGGGGAGTGTATGTGTGGAAATAATAATGTTAACAATAGGGGAGTGAATGTTAGCAATATTTTAATATTGTGAACATTATTATTATTGTGCAAATAATGAGTTGGTGACAACTCGTAGAGATCTCTTAGAGAGATTCTAGGTTTGTTGAGTGAGAATAGGTATTGGGAGAGATTTGTGGGATGCTGAGTGATTAGGAGAGATATGTGGGATGAGTGTTGACTCCTAGAATCAAGGAGATCAAACTCTATATAATGTAACCTCTACCTGTGAATAAAACATCTCGAATGAATTGAAATCATTGTGTTCATGTTTACTGTTCTGTCTGTTTCATGGTTATAATCTGAACAAAATTATATCATATCTATCAAAAAATTATTTTACTGTTGTAACCTTACTCTCATTCATCTAATCCAATGTCTCCATGTAGGGGAAACAAGGGACCCATATGAATCCATGTACATGTGTAAATCCTTGATGTTGCCACTCTAACCTATACAACATCATCCCCACAACAAATGAGTGACTTACATAACGTTCCATTTACAATATATATATATATATATATATATATATATAATCTATTAGATAAATAAAATTCTTTGACACTCTTACACATTTTATTGGAGGACATAAAAGTTAAAACTTTTACCAGTATTTTATTACACCAGTTAGTTTCTATATCACATCTTCATGAAATATTTCAAATCTTTCCTGCATATATGCCACAATAATATGAGGGAAATATATTACATTTTGAGTCTTCCATTTTTGTGTCCTTGAATAATCTAAATGAGGTTCCTCAGACATCAACTGATGTAAATAAAACCACTTAGTTTTTTTTGTAGTAACTGCGAAGAATAAACTCGGGACACCCAATTGAATTATCATATCTTTCAATTGAATACGACATAAGTAACAATACTATCTAATGTTGTGAAGCTTTACGCTGAAATATATCACTTTTGTTCTACCAACATCTTATCCTTTTCATTGTTAATGTGCCGATGCAAGTCTTTAATATTCATGGGAACATTTTCCTCTAGATGTTTCTTAACAATAACAGAAGTAGTGGCTTGGCTACAGTGGCGAACCGATATATTATCATTATATTTCTAAACCAACAACTATGGATTTCTAAAAACAAGTGTTCAGTTTTTTATAAACCAACAACTATGGATTCTAATTTCATTATCATTATATTTCCATACAAATACCCATAGGTTTGTTAGTTCATATGTACATATTTTTCTTATTGTTTTCCATTCTATTTCCTTAACATAATATTCTATAACTCGTTTAAAATAAATGCATGGATATATTGTGGCAGTATACATGGGACACAAAATCAAACTTCTCAACATACATGTTCAATTTTTCCTTCTTACTATTGCTCAATTCTATAAGTAAACCAACAACAACACATTTCTAATGTCTTTTTCATTATATTTGCATACAAATACCTATAGTTTTAAAAATATGAAAAAGAACTATGTAATGTATAGATGTTTTCATCCAAAGGTTTGTACATTATATCACTTTTTGGTTGCTTATAGAATTTTTTTATGGGTTAGACTTTATGTTTGCAATTTTAAAAAAATATAAATGAATAAGGAAACACATTTTAAAGCTTCTCATTATTTACAAATGGGTGTAAGTTTACTTATGTCATATACAATGTGAACAGTGCAATGTTAACGCATCCTTCATTTCATGTTTGATTGTGCTACAAGTTTACATTTTCCACCATATAATTGTAGAACTCCCACTTTCTCGAGCATCTTTTACTTTCCACGGAAATAAATTTGACACACAAATTCATTTCTCAATTAAATGAGGGAAGTTCTAATATTGAACCTACCTTTCAGTTACTCCACTTTTCCTCCGTATGGTTTGTTCTTAACATGGGTGCCCAGCATAGTGTTCACCTTCTAGATGGGTTACATTTTCAGACAAAAATTGTACCCTCCAAATTGTCAATCTTTGTAACTAAAAAATCTATACAAGAAGGCTCCATTGTGTGCTTACAAAAATATCTTGTTAGAATAATAAAAAATGAATTGTAATCTTATTCCCTCACTCAATTAGCAATGTATATAATTATCCTATAGTAATTCTAATTTTTTTCCTTTTTTTCACATCCCTTGCTCAATTTTGTTTTTATTCCAATTGTTTTTTCCATTACAAGAATGTTCTTATCATTGAAAAGGATGTTTTTGTTGAAACACATATGCTAATCGGTGCTCCAACCCAACTACCAATACATGTTGCACGTGCCAAGAAAAAATCCCTACTACAACAAATGATCTCCAAAATAGTCAGTTTTCGCAAACAGATGCAAGTGCAAACCAAATTAATAGATATTTTGTGAGTACATAAACTAAAATAAATATATTATATACATCTATACGTATGTGTTCTGTAGAGGGTCGTTCCCTAGCAAAAACAACACTTCACAAATATCACAATGTAAAGGGAGATGGTTCCTTCTTTGGGTTTGATTTTGTGGAATGGGAAAGAGGGGAAATCCATATCACATGTTTCAATGAGGTTTCTGAAACATTCTATGCTCAGATTGAAAATGAGAAGCTATATAAAATTTCTAATGGGAGGATTAGGAGGATTGATGATGCAAAACTATGTTACAACCATTTGAACAGTGTTTTGGATATTTTCCTTCAACTTTCCTCAACCATAACTCCTCTCACAACAAATGAGGATAGAATACCTTCCCATCACTTTGACTTCACCAAAATCAAGGACATACTTGCAAACATTTTCAGGTCTTCTGTTGATTTGACTGGCATTGTTCTTACCATGTCACCATGCTCAACTATTTGTAGGCATGACCAGTCTGAAACAAAGAGAAAAAATCTACAATTAAAGGACATGTCAGGATTCAGTGTCACTATCACTTTATGGGGACAAAATTTAGATGAGATAAGAAGAGAACTTGAAGACATTTTTTATATACAACATCTTCTGTTCCTTACCTTGAAATTTGCTCACATTTCCAGTTTTAATTGGACCTTAGTTGACACTATTTCAAGTACCAAATTGTTATCTTGTAAAATTGGCAAGGGAAATTTTATAGGTAACCATACTGAAATTTTGTTTTAATCCCCTGGGGAGGTCTGCTAACGTTCAAAATGGCCTAAAAACTCCCTTCCAGAAATCAAGTTTTGAGAACTTAGCCATTTTCAGCCTTTTTTGGATTGGGCGCAAGAAATTTCATATCAACATTGCCAAAATTGTGCCCTCATTGCCTTTGGTGCACTCCATGGAGTGTTAACACTCTAAATGTTGCACCTCCCAAAGGTGTGCTAAGGCATACCTATCAACATGTCAACATCCAAAAGGGTGCACCCCTTATAACTTGGCACATAAAACTTTATGTAAACACTTTAAAAAGTGTGCCCCATATAGCTTGGCACAGAAAATTTCATGTTGACATCACCAAAAGTGCGCCATGGGCACTGAAAACTTGATGTCAACACTTTACAAAGTGCGCCAAAGAAAAGTTGGTGGGTGAAATAAATGCCAAATTTTCTATATTTAGGAATTTAGCACCTATCATTTTCACAATTGAAAATTGTGAGAAATATTCCTCTGTGCCTGTCAGCTATCCCTATCATGCCCGTGTTTCACTTTTCGAGTTTGTGGATCCCAAAGTTGTCCTTCATCTTTTATTGAACCGGGTAAGTGGTTTTTATCACTCTTATTGTTATTGTGGTTTTATTTTGGTTGTTTTAGGTTTTCAGATTGTTATAAAAGGTTAAAACTAAAAAATAAACCACCATTCCATAACCACAGTAGAAAATCCCTCTTCCCTCTCCTTCCAGATCTGCAAGTCTGGGAAGACTTTACCTCTGATAAAGCCATCCCTTATATTGCTACTTACTTCCTTGCAAGAAATCTCACAAAACTAATCCTTGTCATTTTATAAACCAATGAGAGAAAAATATGTTAAGTTGTAAGAAAATGCAAGATTCATTTGGTGCACTGTCTCTTTGTGTTAATGTTGTATATATCTCCCTCCCCGGGTAAATATAGGCGCAGAGCAGAAGATGTCGACATGAAAAAATTTGCGCCCTAGCGTAGGTTGGAGACACAGAGCAGAAGATGTCGACATGAAATTTTCAGAGGCTATGGCGCACGTAAGAGTATGTTGACATGAAGATGGATGCGCCAAGGTGCATCTTTAGGGGGCGCAACATTTTTAGCATTGACACCCCGATAGAAAGCAAACCCTGACACAGATATTCAAATGGGCTTAACTTTTCACAGGGAGCTCGAATTAACACAAGGTTGGAATTTTTCGATATCTTTAATTGGGTGAGAACAAGTTGTTCAAAAATGCAAAATACAGTTTGCCACTTTTTGGGTTTACTAGGGTTCTCACCTACCACCATAATGAGATTAATTAAATACAATCTAGAGGTGGTTGGGGTAGATTTGGAATTCCTCTCTTTCCTCTCTCATTCTTCCTATAAATTTTAAGGAGGGGCTTCTTTCTAAAGGTTGGAAATTCTTGTTTTGCCCCTCCCTTCTTCTCTTTGGCAGGTGAATTTGTGGAGTTCAAACCTCCCATCTAAAATTGTAATGCCACTTTGCCTCTTGGCATTTTGTAGTGTATTGTATCAATCTTTGGAGAAAATAATGCATGTATGTGGATGATTCTCAACCCTCTCTATGTTTATTTGCATCCTCCTGATCTTTCACTACAAATTTAGTTATTTGTGCATGATCTTGCATTACATTTTAATGGTTTGTGTTTATTGGCAAGATAGGTGTTCTTCATTCCTCGGTGCATCACCTTTGTTAGTTTAATTTTATTTTATGCATTTTCTTACCCTGTCTCCTTGGCAAGTTAGATTAGGTTTTTGAGTGAACCCTCTACATTTTTATGTGTGCATCTGAATAGAGGAATATGAACCGGCCTTCATCTAGAGAGTTTTCCCAATTCGCAAGGTCCCACACCTGGGAAGAGCTCCATGATATGTAATCACACTGAGAGTCTCAACCCATCAAGTTACAGACATTCATGGGTGCTGTGATTCACCGTTAACAGTTACATTAAACACAATCACGCCATAGGTGCACTGAAATCCCATGCTGCATAAACTCTTCCCACACCTTGAAAACTAAATCCTTGGAAGACGCAGGCACTGGTGCAAGAACAATAACATCAAAAGTGTATGCTATGCAAACCAATCCCACGCTGCACAAGTATAATCCTTTGGTGCACCAAAATCCCTTTCAACATCTTCCTCATCTATGCCTTGGCGCACCTTGAACCCGTGCAACATCATCCTTTCCAGCACGAAGTTAAAAGAAAATTTCTTAAAGCGTTGGCACATGAACCTTAACACCAACACTGCACATTGTGTGTTGTTTACCTGTGCCCTGTGCCTTTCTTTGTGGCACTAAAATCTTGCATGCAACACTACCAAGAAGTGTGCCCTTTATAATCATTTGGCACAACTTTTCCTCTTTCAACACTGGAGCACTTTTTTGCATGTTAACACCCCTAAAAGTGCACCCAGCCTTTTAAGCCTCTGTAGTATGTTATCAACCTGTGCGTTGCGCCCAAAGGCTTATAAGCTACTTATTCTTCCATTCTGTAAGCTTTAATTATGGATAACTTGACAGTTGACATGGCTTTTCTACATTGGACATATTTGATTCTCCTTATAGAACAACAACTATCTTCAAGTCCCCATATGTCTACGTTAAGCAAAAATCCAACCAAGTCTAAAGGTAAAGCTAAGTCGAGAGAACAAGAAATGAAATACAAGTATTGGAAAGTCAGGATGCCTGAATCACCTGTAGAATGCAGTCTCGACATTAGGGACTCAGAACTTGGGCACATAGATATGGATGACTTCTGGGCCTAAACCAAACAGGTTACCGGTGGCCCATGGATGGATAAACTGGTAGGTAGCGAGCTAAATTTTGCAGTAGGTCTTCCAGTAAGTGCAATAAACAATGATTTCATCATGTCAGTGGCTTGATGCTATAACAAAGACACAAGATGTGTCGAGGATCAAGCGGGCAAATTGATAATCAACCTCACTGCCTGCCACTTTGAAATCATGTTGGGAATTCCTCACCATAGCTAATATGTGGCAATAAGCATCGAAGAATACTTAAAGACTTGGACCGTCAACGAAGATAAATGTATGCAGATGATGAATGAAATCTACTTGAAGAACAAACAGGTGGTAAGTAGGTGGCCCCAAGTCATTCATCGTAGTGAATTTTCAAAGGAGCTGAGTGACACCATCACCTTCCTCAGTAGAGTATTCAGGCTCCTTGATGCCCACTACTTTCAAAAATGGATGCTCAGGTACTTAGAGAACATGAGCAAGAATGTGCCCAAACAACGTTTCGGATGGGGGGAGATCATCAGCGACACAATCTCTCACTAGATTCAACAATTGGGAAGTTCTATATGAACTCCTATGTTGTATATGCAGCTGCATCAGAGAGGGAGTACCCAATGCTAATTGAAAGTGGGGTATGGCCCCAAGTGAAAATATATGAATACTACCTAGAGTTGAGGCTGGAAGCCAGTATCACCCAGTTCAACAAAATCAATGACGCCTTCTTCTTTGGTATCATTTGCCTATTGAGGCCAAACATGACACACATTCGGATGAGCATGAGTGTGATCTCTACAACAAAGAAGTGGGGAGCTTTGTTTACTCAATTCCCCACCTTCACCTATCTCAGAGCAGTGAAATTCTTGGGTGAACCCACAAAATTGCCAAGGTATGTGGGACCCAAGTTGATCATACTAGAGCTGTCAAGACAACTAATTACATACCATGAGAAGTGCATGAAGAGGAAGAAGGGAGGAACTACATTCCCCCTCATAGTTTGTAGATACACTTGCACTTCCATAAGTAAATATTAGGAAATGTTTTCCGAGCTGGAATTATTGAATCTCATGCACAATTTCCCAACAAGATCAGATTTTGATTGTCAGAGTTGCCTCCCAAGGGAAAAAATCAATCCTATTCATGTCCTTGAGATTGAGGACATCTACATCGACCTGAATCATGAGATTGAGATCAGGTGAAAGGATAACTCCTGGCTGGCCCTGGCAGAGATCATCCATTATGGGGTTTCCATCATCCCAAAAGATTTCCAAGAAATTGATCAAGTTTACCTAAACACGGATGAGGATGATTAGCCGTTAGCCAATATCGACAGAAAATGGGCACCCAAGACCATAGAAGAAAGGGTCCAGCCTACCTTATAGCGCACCAAGCATTGGTGCAAACAAAATGGTCTCATCTACCTAGGCATATATTTCATCACTTCTCCCTTGGGAAAAGCACCCGCAAGGCCAGAACAGTTGCCTAAAGGTAAAGGAAAAGATAAATTTGGTGAGCCAGACAAGCTGGAGGAAACTCCTAAAAGTCCTCCTTCTACCACAGAAGAGCAAATAGTGGACTTAGTGTCCTCAGGAGAAGAAGAAGTGGCAAGTGTTCCAACAGACACATCCACTCAAAATGTTGTCACAATTACAACTATTGAGGTAACTACTCCTCTCTCTTCCACTCCTCATCCCCCTCCTCCTGTCATTCCCACAACCGCTTCTTTGGTTGTGTCTTCCCCTCCTTCTTCCTCTCTTCCATCTCCCTCCTCCTCCATCTTCTCCTCCCTCGCAGATTTTTCTCCCAGCATTTTCTCCATCATGATGTAGATCCCTTCTGTTTCTGCATCCCTCTCCCCTCCCGTGGTGACTCTGGAACCCATAAGCATTGGTGTGTTGGCCTCTTTCTCCATGCTACCACCAAGTGTTTCCACTTTCTTCCCTAGATCTGCTACGGTTGCTTCCGCTTTCACCCCCATTTATTTTTCTTCCTCTGGTCCCACTCCCATGAGTTTGAGTTGGATCTCAGAACACCTAAGCCAGCACAAGAGAAAGGTTCCCATTATGGCTATGGACTTGTCAGTCATTCCAGAAAAGGGGCCAAAGAAACAAAAAGTGATAACTCGCTTCTCTAAAAGCTACTTAGGTGAAAGGGTCATGGAGATAGCCTATTCGGATCCCGTAAAGAAAAAAGAAGATATGTCTCCTACAGACTTCACAGTGACCCAAGTCATGTTGGGAACCTCATTCGAGAGCTTGCAAGGTGAAGCCATGTCAGGTGTAGATGCCCTCTGCAAGAAACTACAGGAAGCCAAAGAGGAGAAGAGAATACTTAAAGAGCAGAAAAAACATCTCCTCCAAGCTTTGCATAAAATGGGCAAAGCTCCCTTAGCAACTGTCGCAGAACCTGTTCAAGCTCCTAGTTAGGAAAATATCGATGAGTATATCAAAATTGCTGAACAAGGAACAACTATGTCATCCTAGATTGAGAATATTCTCCAAGATGGTTAGGTGATAATTAAAAAATTCACTTTGATATACCAAGATATAAATTAGGAAAATGGAGAGCTACATGCAGTAGCAAGTTCCCTATCTAAGGAACTGAATAATGCCAAGTTGCAACAAAGAACATTTCAGATGATGGTCAACTGTTTAGCTGATGACATGTTGAAGGTCAGCGTTATCAATCACCTGTAGGCACATTACAAAGAGCTCACTGCTTTATATTACTGGGTGGATCAAATGGAATACATCTTGGAGCGTATTGATAAAATGAAAGATCAAGTTTTGGACGTGCTCTAGAACATGGAGAAATTTTTTTCAAAGATGGCTCCTAAGATACTTAATTCATCCTATGAGTTGAGAGAAGAAGATGACACATATCAATGCTTCAAAGCTATTGTCACTCAAGATCAGGTACAAGAGGTCACCTTTGACAAAGAATCTATCAAAAAGCTCTTGACCTACCATGACTTCATCGGCTTTTTGATTGATGCAAATGAAGAATTTGTTGAGTTTCCCGATAAGCTCAAGGTCGAAAAGGAAACTTGCGAAGTCATTCACGACCACTTCAAGGTTCCTAATCAATATCGACTTCAAGAAATGATCGGCAAGTTTACAGAGTATCGGGCACAATGTCACATCGACTCTCCCCTAAGCCACCGCCAGAAACCAAGTTTGAACCGAGGGATGATGACGAGTAGCTTCTTCCTCCAAGATGTTATTCTATTTTTTGTAAAATATTTAAAAGCATGTTGGCACACATGATTACATCATCCATGTTGCACCATGGGATGTTGTCATCCTAATAATTGCCCCAAAGTCAACATTTGACTTTTAGATATTTTGTAAAAAGTGGTTGCCTTCTTTTCGTCTTCTTCTCCCCTCTTCTTCTATAAATACTTGGATACTTGTTGTATTCAAGGTGGACAGTTTTGTATGAAAAATAGAAGTGAAGATAGAAATACTTTGTGCTTTCTTGTAACAGAAGAAAATATTAATACAAAGATTGAGACTTTGTGCTGAATTTATGTGTTATGTGCATTAGATCTTTCTTAAGTTAGATCTTTGTTTCTTTTTTGTTAGATCTATCTCTAATTTTGTCATTTGTTCATCAGTATTGCTTTATTTGTTTATGTGAGTAAGTTTGGATCTATTTACTACCAGCCCAAAACATAAACCTTCTGACCTTTCTATCTTGGAATTTATTTCTTTTCTCCCTTCAGATCTATCCTTCCTCCACTCCTTCTTTCCTACCATTCTGTTCTTAGTCGGAACTACCCCTACTGGGATGAGATCCCAAACCTCCTAAAGGCAGAATACTATAAGATTTGCACAGGTTCGTGCTTGGTAGAATAGTAATAAACCAGTTTCGCTTTGATGTCTCAAAGAAGGGCAATGCCCTACACACTGTTGGCCTGTCTATCCATAAATCTTCCCACCTGAAAAATTTTCAGACCAACACAAATGTTATGTTAACCCTCCAATTTTAGAAACTACTACACTTCATGGTTAGGTTTCTTCTGATGACTACTCCCATCTAACACCCTTTATCACAAGAAAATTTCTAGGACCTCCAAAAATCTTCACCTCTGTAACAACAATTTCATAGGTCTTACAGATGGGGAACACTGAGAAGAATGAATGGGCCATGGTTACAGGAGAAATCACAAATATCAACATGGAATTTTTTTTTACACATGTCCTCTTCAAAAAGGTGAAAAAAAATGTAGGAAAAAAGTGCGAGAGCATGGAAATGGTTCATCATTCTGTTTGAGTTACAACATAGAATTTTAGAACTATTATTATAGATATGAACTCATGGTCAATCTAAAGAACCCAAAAGGGAAAATTCAATCATATACCTCTTTTGATGAGACAAATGAGTCAATCATGGATATGTAGCTAGTCACCACCCCCTATTATCTATAGATGAAGATGAAACTACTGAAATTATAACCAATGTCATCAGAAACTAATATTGCTTCACACTTTCCCTAAAAAAAGAGACATACCACAGAATTAATAGATTGAAATGTGTCATCCTCAATTCAAAGAAAGCAGATAGCAGTGCATCTCCTTTGTATTAGCATTAGATTAGGAAGATGAACCACCCTTCTCATGAGAATTATCTCAAATTACAAGGTCCCACACCTTTAGATAATTTCATATTACCCATTTATACTAATAGGTCATACACACACACATGATGAATCAGACGGTGATGTAATTTGGTGATAACATGTACATTTTAATTTTTTTACAAATTCATACATATACATTTACAAATATTATATCATGAGATTTGAACTAAACATATATATATGAAGACCTTCGTACATTTACATATTTTATATCATGAGTGGAATCCTTTTGTGGAAAATTATATTTACACTAAACATGAATACATTTGATACTCCTTGAAAGGAACTGCAACTCTGGATACAAGAAGTGTTGAATAAAGTAGTAGAGGAGGTGCTACCAAAGTAGGTACCATTTATGACAGGTTATTTTAGTTGAATGATAGTAGTCTTGAATCCTCCTTTCTTTTTTCTCAAAGTGTTGGTACGTGCTCCATTTTTTAGTACCTTTCAAATGAAAAAGAAGGGGAATGTGAAGATTGGAAACTGAGGGAACTTTGGAGAAATCTGTGAATGTCAGACCTTGCCTTTTGGTGGTTCAAGTGTTGACAGTTTCTCTATGCAAGGTAAGTCCCTAGGACTTTTGGATAGTTAATCCACATGCCATTTTTATTGGAAATTGTCTTATATTCCCTCTCAAAATAGGGGGTATCAGAATATGTAATAGGCTGGAGGGATCCCAATACGAGCCATTGTATCTATCAAATTTGACAATAACAAATAAAAGTAATGTTGGTGGGGTCATTGATGAGTCATAGATAATGTCGGTGATTGTTCCTGTAGCACTATTTATGAGGCCTGCGTCAACCCATAAATTATAAATAAGCATGATTTTTTGTTTTTTGCATATTAGAACTTTTTGTTCCAACTAATCATTATTAGGATCTCCTGTTGTAACTCATCCATTACATGCAGCAATGAATTGGACAATTGGAATGTTCAATGCTTTCAACAACGGGAGTTCGCAAGATCCTTTTTACAAAAAAATGTGGTGCATATTTAAAAATATTGAGATCCTTCTCAGTTAGGTGTGAGTCAGTGTGAGACATTAGGAGTTCCCATTCCTTAATAAGAGGAGTTAAATATTGTATGTGGAATAGTAAATTCCGAAATGAAACTTGTGCATTGGTTTTTCCTTGCTGCCGAAATATTATTGTTATCACTAAATCACAACACCCTCTTATTTACACAAGTTTGTGTTCTTGAGCTCATAGTGTGACTGGATAACATGGGCACTATCTTCAAGTTGTGGGACTTGCTACTTGAGATAGACCTCCAGAGAAAGTTGGTTCTTTCCCCTAAACTACCTGCCACAATCTACTCCTAATACAGTCAAAACTATCTAGTCCCAATCTAACCTTCTACGGGACTAGGGAGGGAGAATGCATAAAAGTAAATCCTACACTAGCAGCGGTGATACACCAGAAAAGGAGAATATGAGAACAATTCCCAATGTGTGGAAATGGAAGAAAATTGTAGATTAGAGAGGCTGATGATATTTATCCACAATCTAATAACAAAATTCAAAACACATTTTCATGTATACAAAATAATAATAGACCCTTGCAAGAGCATAAAATAGACACAATATATCTGTAATGAGATTGAAAGGGAAAGAAGAATGTAAACAAACATAACAAGGGAACATACATCCACAAAATTACATCTATTGCTTCATGATATGCAAAGTTCAAGATATTGCAAAATAAAGGCCTGGATCACCATGCAAGGAGTCCACTACAAAGGCCTGCAACACATTGGTTTGACAAAACCAATAGAACATAGTTTTGCTACTCAAAATATCCTCTCCCTTTTACAATGAGCCCAACATTCAAATTTATAGTGTTTTGGAAGGGAGAGAGAGAGAGATGGGATGTAAATCCTGAAATCTGAAATCCCAAAAATGACTAACCTTTTTCACAATGTAACCTCCTTACAATTTATAGAGGAAGAAATTTGAGGGGAGAGAGAGAGGAAATTTGAAAATCCTTGCAACCACCCACAACTACATTAAAATCACTTACAACAATGATGGGTGCCACTAAAAAACCCATACCTCCATGTACCTTGCCTTATTGGGAAAAAAAGGAAGCCCATTCCTTCATCATTTTGGTAGGTGAGAAATCTAGAAACATCCTCTTAAAAATATGGAAACATGCTCTAAAAAGTCCTATTTTGTGCAAATCCAAGCTCCCAATCAAAAGTTATGGCCATTTGAAGATGAGGGTGCCATACTGAAATAAATGCAAGTGGTTTATCTACCTTTTTTGAAGCTTTGGCCCTGCTTCACACCCTCCAAAATATGAAATTTCATACTTTTGGGATTCAAATATTTGAATATTTTGACTTCGGAGGTTGATGTCACTATTCATCTAGTGAGCTAACTTGAGAGTTTCAAAATGTCGAACCTCTGAAGTCTAAAATTCAAACTTCAGAGTTCAAAATCCAAGCTCATTTTATATGGCACTATTCACTTGTTTGGCCTGACAAGATGTTCTACAATGCCAAAAACCCCGAAGTCTGAAATTCAAAATTTGAGTTTCATACATTTGTGTTTTTGAGCTTTCGGGAGTTTGGGATTTAGTATTTCGAGGTTTCAAGATTGTTCATCCCTCTGGGTGACGAATTTATCTGAAATCCTGAAAGCCCAAAGTCCAAATTTTAGACTTCAGGTTTTCAGGATTTTCTCCTCCTCGCGTGGAACTGTTCATTGCTCAACCTTGCTGCCAACTCCAAACTCCCAAATGTCTGAAGTCTAAATTTCAGACTTCATAGTTTGATGACCTTTAGACCTTTTGAGCTCACCAATTCAGAATTTGACCCACCAAGTCTGAATGCTTCCACGTCCGAAGTCCAAATCTTAGACTTCAGACATACCTTGTTAAACATACATCCTGTCGACTCCCAACACCTTATCACTTCAACTTGCTTGGCTCGAGCTTGAAATTTGAGATTCCATAGACAAATTGATCCTTCTATTTTCTTTGTGAGAGGTCAATTTTGTCCAATTTCACCTGAGAGGTAAAATTGAGTAACAATTTGGTAACTCACAGGGTCTCCTGCCTGCTTGGTGAAAGATCAATTTTGTTGAAGTATCCATTTGACATGGAGTCATAAATGATGGCCCGATACTGATCTTATACTTGAAAATTTCTCCCAAATACTTGTAACCTATTGATATTGAACCTACTTTGCTGCCCACACTCTCAATTTTCATAAGGAAATCTTGAAGTTAAGATTTTGTGAGAGTAGAAAATTGTCTAAACCTAGAATTTTCATCTATTCTTGAAAGGGACTATACCAAAAACTAATTTTAGTTTCTATGCATTTATTTTACTTCGAAATTGGCAACTGTTTCATACGAGTACGAACTCCTTCTGCCACAAGGTGCTTTCGGGAGACATATTGAAGTTTGGTGTACTAGGCTAGAGTAATATGAACCAAAAACTATATACAAAATATAACATCATACATGCCCAAGTAGACATAAAGAGTCTTCCTAGGCACTTGTGATGTTGAAAACAACTCCTACTCCTATGCTACACTAACTAGAAAGAGAGAAAATTTCAAAAAAATCCTGCCACTGGTAGTGTAAAGTAGCTTCCACTTGTATTAATAGACAGTCATGCAAATTATTTAGCATTTAACATGGTTATACAAAAGAGTGAAACATTATGGTGGACCTAATTCTTCATTTAAAATCTCAATGTATCAATTGAATATAAAATAAAAACCCCTTTGGAATGATTCATACGAGGTTCTTGGAGATATTGTAACTAATGTAGCTAATCCTCAGTACTATAAATCTCATCCTCATGTTCGGAGATGAAAATGACCAATTGTGGCAACTCTGGCTCTAACCTCAATGAAGATATACCTGATGGGGTATGGAATGAACTGCTGAATATGACCTTTTCTCTGAATTGAACTTTCAATAGGAAAATATCTATGCATACTTTCCTCCAAAAGGTGACTATATGTAATTGAATTTTACTTTTCTTATACATCTACAGAAAAATAAAGTGTCACCTTAGATAATGTTATGGAAGCGATGGTATCCTCGTTTTATTCTCCTTCCTTGGCAATGTAGAACTCCTCCTTGTTTGGCATGCTCTTAAGAAGATTAAATTCCTCAAATTCAAATCCAAGAGGATTCTTATGAAAAGTAAGCTCCTGTGTTTGAGCACTCTTATACGTGGCAGTAGGTTATTGTGCTTGGAGGATGGATGATAGAGGAGAAAATGTGATGATTTACATGGTATCCTCTTCATTGAATCAATCCTCCAGTTCTAATAGGTAAGATGCCTCCTTATTGTCCTACTTTTCGAGCTCAACCTCCTCCATGGTGTTCTCTTATCTTCAATTTTCTCACTATATTTCCTTTCATCATCGAACATGAATTTTGAGAGTTCAAACTTATCTTCATCATCAGAAATTGGAGGAATTGAAGAGTGAGAAAGATTTGTGGTTTTGTGCATAATAGCCCACTGTATTATAATCCTATGAATTTATTCGATCTTATTTCATAGCATGGAGCTCTTCTTATTTTAAACTTGGAGCTATTATTCCCTCTTCTCCTAGGGGTTTTTCAATTTTTTTATCAATGTTTCATGAAAACAAAGTTACCTCATGAAAACTACATTCTAAAAACTCTGATTATTGATCATCTTGAACCTATTCTTTCTCCACAACTCTTGAAACCGGATCATCCTTGACCGCCTGTTCTTCTCCAACCTTAGTCTCCTCCGAAGGCTTGACCAGTAGATGAAATTTTTCAACTTCAAATTTTAGAGCCAAGCTCAACAAACTTTTCATCATTTTTTTATTTATTTGTCTCTTTTCCTTATTGTTCCTCTTGACTGATTCTCTGGATTTCATCCCCACATGGATTTGGGGAAGTGAGAGAAGTGGTAAGTGGGGCCTTAATAGATTTTTACAATGTTAGTGATGAAGATGATGGAAGGGGTTTTCCAATTTTCTACTATGTAGGGGATGGTTTCTTGGAAGGGAAAAGGGTAGAAGAATTGAGATGAGATGGAAGAGTGGAAGACGGAGAAGTGGGTCTCACAATAGGGGAAACATGTGTCAATCTTGGGAATTGGTGTTTGGGTTGAGATGGAAGTGACTTTTGGATTGGTGGAGGGTTGTAGGATGACTGTGCAGACATCTCCCATTCACAGGATGAATTAGTGTTGGATTCGTAAGATTCTATCTCCATTATCCATTGCTCAAGTTGTGGTAGCATCTCAACAATAAAACCAAGCTTCTCCTATGGGCTAAGATAATATGGAAAGGGGCCATCCAATGGACAAGGGGCCTTGAATCCGATCTTGAATGTCTTCATTTGGGATGAGGCCCTAAACTGCGCCATACTAGCCATCATCTTAAGGATCTTCATTTGTAACTTTGCATCTTTGAGGGATGAATGTCCTCCAAAATTTTCATACCTCTTACCTCCAATAGTTGGATGGTATGGCATATAACCAAATTGATTTGTGTCTTGCTTGATGGGATATTCCCACTACTGATTTTCATCACAGTATGAATCCAGAGATGGTTGGTAATACCTTAAAAAGGAATTATTCAACTCTTGAGGAGGGATGCATTTGTATGGTTGTTTCCTTAAATGTGAATCCTATGATGAAAATGAAGTCATGACTATAATAATTCATGAAATGGAAGAGATGGAAAGGAGAGAAAAGGATAGAAATAGATGGTGAAGAAAAGGAATGTATGCTACTTAGAGAGATGGTTTTGTTACCCAGATGGAGTCATCAGTTGTGCTCTGTGTGTGTGTCTCTAACTAAAATTCCACCAAGTGCACAAAAAAATTGATGAAATGAAACAGAATGCATGTATGCACACCTTGAAGAGCTCTAAAAATGGATACAAGATTAAATTGGTAGTGCTGCAACTAATCTCTGAAATTCTCAAATTTAGAACCTGGATTCACTTTAGACTTTTGAAATCCCAAAGCAACACAAAATCCAAAATTGAGAGACTCTAAATTACAAACTTGAAACAAAATCTAAAGTCTGAAATCTAAAAATACCATAGCTCTCGAAATCCAAAATCCTGAAATTCAAAGACCTCCGAAATCCGAAATGTATGAATCCCAAAATTACAAAAGGTCTAAAATTTAAAAACCTTTAAACTATTGAATCCCAAAATCCAATGGCCATATTCAATGTTTATATAGATAAGGTAACTTGGTTAAATGTTTATATATATTTATCAAGTGCTAGATCAGGGTTTCAGACGGGTTTTAAAGAATACATAGTCACATATATACATTTTTGTGGCCTTATTTTATATAGTAGGGTTTATAGTATAGGGTCATCCACAAAGCCGACAGGTATAGTTTTGTAATATGTATGTGGGGTAGGGGAATTTCCGCTGCCCCATTCATTATTTAGTATAATTTTTGGGGTGGGGGTGCCGCCCCCCACCCCACTTTTTTTTATACATATATTCCAATGGCCATACAACAAAACTAAAACATAAAACCTTCTTTATATATATATATATAGATAAATTAATCATTTTTTAAGGATTTCACAAATAAAAGGGAAGGAAAATTTTCGTTCTCTAATTAAGGAACCATTGGGGTTTACAATACTTTTTATAATGTGACAATACTTGATGTAATTATACCAATAGAAAAATTTACAAAGGAAGGGTATGAATGGAGACATATCCAAATGCAACCTTGTTTTCTCTAACATGTAGTTAGAATATAACAGACCATTTTAACACCAACGTGAAAACTTACATTCCTTAATCAATCCATTTTGAGTAAATATAATTTTTATTTCTATTGAAATACGAATTACAACTTTCTTAATTTAACCTTCACATTACATATCTTGAGGATAAATTTACAAGAGCTCATTTTAAAATATAAATATCTACAAGTCTTTTGCTGAAAGTGGAAAAACAACATAATAAAATTTACATTAATAGGAGTCTTCTATAGGCTCAAATACACAAGTCTTCATATAAATTTCACCTCCCAACTTCATAGATTCAACTTTGTACTCCTTCATCTCTTCAAATTTAAATCACCAAACGAAGAAAGGGGGGAAGATGACGTTCTCTGCCCAACCTTTAATCCAATAAGAGGATAAGTCATCCTCCTTATTGGCCCCTGAGCCCCAACCACAAAATCATAAAGTGTGTAGGAAACTTGACAAATTTCACAAAAATGGATTACACAAAATAATTCAACACTCATACAATCAACACAAGCAAGGATTTCAAATACCAAACACAACAACACAAGCCACAAAATCCAACACATAGGCTTACATTCAAATCCAAGGGAGAATATAAAAAATAAACCACCTCCTTATATATCCCAAATGAGTTAGAGGTTCCACCCAAAATACCTCCATGTGCACATCCAAATTACACAATATAACCCTTTTCCCTCCCAATGTATAATACACAAAATATAGCAATTTACCCTTTTCAACCCCCATAGGTGTAACTCCCTACTCACTCTCACTTCACAAGCCTACAAATTTACCATTTCCCTCCTAAAGTGGTTCCATTTTCTATCTCCCACACATCTTAGGGCCATACTACACCAATCCCACACAATACATACACACCTACATTTACAAAACATACAAAAAATAAAAGAATAGGTATAGATCCTACCTAGCTCCCACAATATTAAATCCATAAGATTTAATCCTTTCTAAAAATGAGCAAGCACCAAAGAAATCCTTCAATCTCCAAGAAAAAAATCCCAAGATCAAAATTCCCAAAAATGTAAAATCAAGAAAATGAGACGAGTAAACCCCATTCCTCCAAATTCACACCAATAAATACAAAAAGGAATGAGGTTGATGAGGTGGAGCCATGCAGGATGTCACTTCATCATTCCTCCACTCCAAAACAACAAGTCAAACCCCAAAACCAAGATAATTAAATGAAAAAGGTAAGGTTATGACATGCCTACATGCACACTCCACATGTACCCCATACCTTTCAAGGAAAGAATAAATGTGATAAGAAGAGAAGTGAATTTATTTTCCCTTTTACACTCAATAAGGAATTAAAATGGTCAAAATTAGCCCCATTCTTCATAAGTATGGTTGGTAGATGATTACAAGAGACAAGGGACAAGGTTTACTTATCCCATAAGTCTCAAAAAGTGTCCTCCAAGTCAAATTTCGGGTTTGGAGAGGGAGAAAGAGTGTACACAACATAAATGAATTAAATTTCATTCATCATCATGCACAAATCAAGAACTAACTACCACATTTATTACCCACATGTCACCTCTTTTTTTAAGGTTAAAAATTAAGTTAAATTAGCTAACTAAGACACATTAACAAGTGTTAATAAAGTGACTAAATTTTCCCAATTATTAAAAACATGCTCCACAAAATTAAAACACACAAAATAAAGAAAGCAAAAACATCACCACCCTATGCCACATACATGAGGTCACTCCCCCATGGGAAGACCTCATAATCTAGCAAAGTAATTACACAACACTCATACAAGTTTTCAATTGGCCCTTGTTGCAAGAACACAACATCCTTCTCAGGTTGGTCCCCTATCCTCTTTCAATGTATAGTGATATATTTATTTTGTAATCAAAACCAGAAATATCTCTCTGGCCTCAAGGCCATATCAATATGTCATGGAGATCAATACATATAAAACGTCCATCATACAATCCTTAGCATACATCAAGAAATACAACACACACATATATCTGTCAATTAACATCATCATATAATGTGGCTAAATCATTACCACTGAATTTACAAAAAAAAATTATCAATTAATTTGCAATTCACTTAACACTTCAATTCTACTCTAGTAAATAATTTACAATCATCAATAATCCAATTTCACATTCTACAAAATCATGAAATTCCCTATATCTATTGTGACTCCTAACTACTAGATACACTCAACAACATATTACCAATCCCTAATACCATCCTATTATTTGTAATTAACAAAATCAATGAGACTGCATAGTTAGTCTAATACTTTGAATATATTCAATACATCAAGAATCTAAATGTCAGTATATAACAAAGTGACCATTCTATATTATCTTTATATCTGTAAATGTCCATCAAGGTCCACAATAAACCCATATAGTCGATAGTAACAATAAAAACAAAATAGTAATCATGATGTCCGTCATATATTATTAACATGCTAACTTAAATAAAATAATAAGGTCCACGTATCTAATCAACCAAAATTAACATCATTGTAGTAATTTTTACACCCACCAAAGAACAAGGTTATCCCATGCACGTCGTTCTATCACCCAGTGGGAACTGGGCACTCACCCGTGGCAGGTGCAGGCATAAAGTCTCTCTTTTATGTGAGTTGAGTGGGAAAACATCATCTATGATCCAAAATTTAAAGGAAGTGAGTGGGAATGAAGTATATGAACATCATAGTGCTCATAATGGCTCTAGATCATTGTAGTCATTACATACAGAGATACTTTAATAGAATTAAAGAACTGAATCAAAACAGAAAGGAAATTATATAGGAATTCATATTCATCTTATAAACATTCATGAAAAATTACTATGAAGAATCATGTATGAATCTGAACCAAGAAGGATCATATTCAATTAACTTGGTAATCTTATTACATTCATTAGGCTTACTACAAAACACCACATTATGGAAGACCCAAGTCATGCATGATAACTGGATCCATATCATATGCTCTCAAATATAAATTTAAACCTCCAAGCCCTTGGTAAATCCATCTCCTATGTTTAATCTACCCAACCCAAACAGAGTCCCCTTTGTAGCATTTCTACAGAGCTCTACTCCTTCTTTTGCTTCTCTCCCTTTTCTTTGGTGGGCGCTTGTATATATAGGCATCCTGAAGTGCCAACTCATCCTTTTGTGGCCTCAGCTCCGGCACCAAGTGTCTGAATGTGTTCCTTTATGGGAGAAAGCTCCTCCAATCTTGAGCTCTCCACTTTTTTTCATGATGATCTTCTAGAAGCTTCCATCGCAGGGCATATTCCTTCCTAGGCCAACCTATCGCTAGGCTGGCACCTTATCGACTCCACATGCATAGTCGAGTCACACTTTTCTCGTGTTCTGTCTGATACGCCAAATATATCTAATTCCTAAGACCTTGTATTCTGGCGTGTAACATGGCCCTTCTAAAACCCTCCTAGAACCCTGCCTTGCACACCTTCTTCTTGCGCACCCATCCTTCAACCTAGGCTTTTCACACCCATGCACCTTTGTGTACTTAGTCAATATTTTAGGGGCCCAACATCACCCCACACTATGCCTATTCTCTACTCGCGAGACACTTCTCCAATGAATAAAGAATCACAATAGACTTAATGTCTTGGGAAAAAATAATAAGGGGATGAATAATTTAGGAAAGAAGAAAGAATGAGGAAGTGATGGCATTATTACAACAATATAGGAAAATCTAGCAGTGGTAGCCATTGTACAATGCTTTGTAGGCGCTGCCTCTGCCAACCTTGTCAAATAATCAATGCAAGTGAGGATGTACTACAAAACAGTCCTTCAAGCCACTTGTGAGATTGGTCTGACAAATTTGATAGCCCACTTCTCAAATGGTTTCGTGGTGGCTATTAGTTGCAAGGGAATGTCATCCCTTTTTCCATGTTTTTCAAGGCACTGGAAATGGTCACAGGCCTTACAAAACTCAATGCAATCTTGATAAATGGTCTCCCACCAAAGGCATACGAGTAGAATCTTCTGGCCAGTTGCATTTCCCACATAGTGTCCTCCTACAATCCCATGATGCACCTCTTCCATAATTACAATGTGCTCATGTTCTAGTACGTAACAGTGTAGAACCTCATCATGACCCATTTTGTACAGATCTCCAAAAATTAACATGTAGGGCATGATGTGTATAGCCAACTTCATCTTCTCTAAGGCATTCATTCTATCTGGTGCCACACCTTTTTTAAGGAATACCACAATATATTCTAAGTCTGAGGGTGCGTGTCACAACCTAAATAGTTGTGCATATGGCATGGTATCCTCAATGATCTATGCATTATCCCTTGAATCAATCCTAGACAAATGATCAGGTCTGGAATTAATTTTTCCTTGTTTGACAACAACCGTGAACTCAAATTTTTGGAACAATAGTACCCACCAACATATGCACCCTTGTAGAACAAGCTTGTTCACTAAGTATTTCAATGCCATATGGTCAGTGTAAAATATAAAAGGGGTTTCCAAAAAATATTGTCTAAATTTCTGAAGCACGTAGATCATTGAAAATGCCTCGCACTCAGTCGTAGTGTAATACTAATCTGCTGGTGTCAATTTCCTACTTACAAAGCACAAAGGATGATCAACAATCCCTTCACGAGGATGTGCAAGTACTGCTCCAATGATAGTCCCTGAGGCATCCACATGAACATGGAAAGGCTTATCCTAAGAAGGGAAACATAGGATGGTCGCGGTGACAAGCATATCCTTCAAAGTGTCAAATGCCTTTTGTTGTGCCTCTCCCTAATGAAAGGCACTCTTATGTATAAGAAACTCTTCTAAAGTTGTGGCAATCTTGGCATATCCCTTGATGAACTTGCTGTAGTACCCCGTATGCCAAAGAAATTCACACATTATTCTTTGACTAGTAGACTCCCTCAATCCCACAATTAATGCAACTTTTTTGGGATCTACAAGTAGGCCCTCCTTACATATGACGTTCCCCAATAATGTTCCAAATAGGGAAGCAAAGAAACATTTATTAATTTTTATGGATATCCTAAACTTTCGACACCTTTAAAACATCATCCTTAAGTTGTCACAATGGTCCTTCGCTAACCCATATACTGTCCAATCATCCAGGTAGACTTGAAGGAATTTATGGATGAAGTCCTAGAAAGCTTGTACCACAATGTGCGAGAACACAAAAGTCATATTATTCAACCCAAAAGGCATGACTGTATAGGTAAAAATTCCCCACTTAGTGGCAAAATTTGTCTTCCTTTGGTCCTCCTTTGTTATCCTTACCTAGTGATAGCCCAAGAATCCATTTGTGAAAGAATAGACCTTGCACCATGCCACTCCCTCTAATATTTCTTCAGTGAACGGGGTTGGGAAAGGATCAATGATAAATACTACATTCAGGTCCCTGTAATCAACACAGATTCTTATCCTTCCATCCTTCTTGATGCTAATTACCATTGGAATTATCCATTCTGACTCTCCAATAGCTTTAATAATTCCTGACACTATCATCTTATCTATTTATTCTTGGACCTTTACACTCAGGTTAGGATTCATTCGGTATGGTCTCTTTTGGACAAGGTGTGCACCCTCCTTTAACTTAATTATCATTTCCCCCAAGGAATGGTGAACACCTTTGAGTTCATTATACCCGCGTGGGAATAAATCCTCAAACTCACGTAAAAGATCACTGATCTTGGAGACTTCCTTCTTCAACCAATAGTCTCCGATGATAGCCTATTTAGGCTCTTCTTCTGAGACGATGTTAATATTATTTGTCTTTAAAGGTTTATGATAGGCATGTGCTCGTTCATCAGCACTATCTACCACCTCATGTGTCCCTACAGAATGGTCAACATCCAAGTTTTTCACTTCTTCTCCATCAATAACATACACCATCTTTCCTTTTTCATTTTCTAAACACACACGCTCGAGTTTTATCTCTTTTGTTTCTTCTTTCTCAAAGTGCACCTCCAGGGTAGGTTCACCTAGCAACTCCAGTAGCTTATCTTCTTCCATGACACTATCCCTAATGGTAAGGCACTTGACAACCTGTAATGCCTTATCCACCAAGGGTTTTGTACTCCGATACTCAAATGTTTGAACGAGATAAACAACTAAATCTTACCAATTCCTTGTCTGGGGGCATGTCTCAGAATGAATGTACCATGCACGTGCACAACCTTGTAGGGTGGAATACTACTTGTCAACCCATAATGAAGGTGGAAATTCTTCTGCACCTCCCATCCAGGCTGTCTCACATGCTTTGATATGGGAGGAAGCGGTCTCTTTACCAATGTAGAAATTATAGTCGTGGGTGCATTGCTCCTGTAAAACCTTACAGAGAATGAAATTCTCAAATTGCACCACTTCAAGAGATTATCTCGATGTGTTTCCCACAAGTGCGTGATATTTATGAGTAGGACGTAACTTAACATCCCCCTTAGTTCATTTTCATCCTTTAACTGAGCTTCCATCTCCTACAAAAACACCTCAGGGAAGGCTCCTCCTGGGTACTTAGGTAGCTGCTTTCCTCTTATGTGTCGAACCGTATGCACCTTTATCACCTTTGTTATGGATTGTCTCAAATTTCATCTTATTAACTCATAGGTTCCATGCACCCAATTATCACACACTATACTAGTGGTGTCACTTAGGGACTGATCATCCTCAAACTCGATAACTCCATATGTGGGATGAATTGTCTCTGGATCCCTGATTAAGTGCACATATATTCTATCGAGGACCTCTTCTCACAAAGGTTTAGTATAGGGTGTTGATTTCCCATCAGCCAGGGGTATGATGACCTGTTCCTCATCATTATCAAAGCTTATGTATCCTTTGTTAAACCTAAGATCTGCATTGTTCTTATAGCACCATGGGTACCTAAGTAGTGTTGGGAAATTTTCTGCCTCAGCAAGCGCCAAGCTTGTGAAGTCCTCAGTAAACTTAGCCCCTTTAATGTTGATAGATGCATCCTTTAAGATACCGATGGGCATTACCTTCATTTTTTTCACCATATATAGCACATTTGAAGATGGGTGTAATGCAGGTCTTCCCATCTGATGCCATGCATCCAAGGTGAGAACATTGACCTCCACGCCCGTGTCAATGAGGATATTACTAAGGAGCCATCCATCCACGACCACATTTAATGAGATCTCCTTATCATAGTCAAGGATTTGAGGGGGAATATTTTCATGCAAGACCTACCTCTCGTGCTTTTTTCCAAAATGTGGTACGTTCTCTCTCAACCATGCTCCTAGCTAGGGAATAATATTCTCTTTCCTTAGCATTTTACATACTTCTTTGACCTCATCCAGGTTAGCTTTTGGCATCTCAACCTTCCTTCTTTACTCCTCCCTCCTAGACTGCTCCTTTAGACATTGGATTTCTCCTTGTAAACCTCAAATGACATCCATGGTTTCTTGATATACCTTCTTTTGATGTGCAGTGTCTGGGTACTTCCCATGTACCACTTCTTCCCTTGAAACAAGGTTCTTCTGCCTTGGCATTTCCTTTGCATGCACGACCTCTTCTCTTGTTGTTACCATAACAGGTTCCAAGCCTACATCACATGTTACTTGTGGCATATATTGTGTGTTATATTTCTTAATCCTTACCATTGAAGTGCCATTTTATTTCTAGTGCTACTGATTCATATGCTCAAACAACTCAGGGCACTCCTCAGACTTGTGCTTCTTCCCGCACCATGAGCACTGCAATAAGTCTGGGAAATCTTGCTTATAGTGGTTTGTTGACCCAAAATTAAAGTAGGTTCCACGTGGGAACTCACTCCTTCCTCCTCTACGAAATCCCCTTCTGTGCACTCCTCCATTTGCGTGCTCCTCATACTGGCGATCATCACACTTAGAACTTCTTGTAAGGCTAGTTTGGCACACACAAAGATCAATGACCTCATGGATCTGGTCAATAAGCCTAAAATCCTTAGTATCATGGGTTGTAGAGGTGCATATATTATAGTAGCAAGACAAATTATTATGAATTGTGCACTGTAACAAGGGACATCTACTCGCATCATAGTCCCCATGACAAATCTCATAGTTTACTACTACAACAAGTACTATCTTCTGGGGGAAACTATCTTTGGCATGCCCTTCTACCGCACAATATATACACCAAATTCCACTGCGAGTCTCATGAGCTGAGTTTGCAAACAACTTCTCTAGCTACTTAGCCATAACAGTGATTTGAGCCTCAAGAAACGGGATAACACCAGTATCAACACTTCCAATAGATTTAGCGTGTAGGGCGGATTCCAACACCTCGTGTGGGTCTATGAAAGTTTTATGGGATAAAGCTCTTCTAAATGGAGTTATCATCCCTCCAAAAAACCATTGAGCATGTTGTGAAGGGTGAATTTCAGATGACAATTTTGACAGGAGAGTCTTAAACCACATGTCATACTCCCGCACACTCTCTGCCATTCCTTGTTGGATCTCCTTAAGGGCCCTGATGCTCTTCTAATTGAACTCAGGGATGTGTAACTCTACTAAGAAGACATTTTTAAACATGGAGTAATCTACCACCATCTGATGGGGGTCATACTTCCTATACTAGCTATGCACACACCCTTGCAACATCGTTGCTAACTGACTGGCCTACCGCTCTAGGGTTATGATCCCCTTTGCGTACCATAGAAACTCACACTTGTGAACATGCTCCATAGCATCCTTAATACCCCTGTAATATGGAAAATGTAAAGACATCTCAAAGAAAAATTGAGGAGGTGGTTGATGACCATGTCCTCCTTGTCCAGACCCTTAGTTTCCTCCGGTGTTTCCTCCTTTGCTGGATCCACTAGATCCACCAGGTGATGTGCCTCTTGATCAACCAGTTCCACCCTCAGATCCACCAGTAGCTAGTAATGGGCCTAAAGCGGTCGTGCCTATGGTCCTGAACATCCCATTAAATTACGCTCCAACCATCTATGAAATTGTGTCACTGCTAGATTTGTGTCCTGTGTCACTCCCTAACACATTACCCAAGCCTTGTATACTTTCTCCTTGTCGAAAAATTCCCCCAAAATCTAGGATGGTATGTACAGCCATAGAATTACCAAACAAGAAATTGTATCTCCTAGGTGCAGATCGGTCACTTCCACTAATACCAACTGGGTCGGTGATATTACTTCCTTGGTTTGGAAAACCAAGTGCCAGGGTTTGGTCACTAGGTGGGTTCAGATGCGCGCCAATAACTCTTCTCTCTCCATGTGAAAAACTCTCATCATAATCCGAAGGGGTCTCTCTTACACACATTCCAAGATGGGGTAACATAGACTGCTCAGGTTCCACATCCTCCGCGTGAACCTCAACTCCTTCTCGCAATGTCTACCTCCATAGATCCATCACACTTACAACCTCACGTTGTCTATCAATCTCCCTTTCACGCGCTTCACTATACTTGAGTCACCTCTCTTCCCTTTCTTTGTCCACCGTAATGTCTGCCATCTTCCTTCACCATAGCTTCCTCACCCAATGCTCAGAATGGTTTAGATGACCATTGGAAATGCCTATAAACTCAAGGTAATAACCAAGATCTTTATTTCCAGAGGAATAATAGTAGAAATGATCCTCTGGGCTCCCGAAGAAACTCAAGCTCAGTAACTTCCAGACAAGAATATGTAGAAATAGCATAGTCCAAAGTGTAGCTAGCCAACACACCTTTCCACCAATGATCCACAGCATGAGTCCACATCATATCTACATCCTACAACCTCTGGTATTCTTCTTAAGTCCACATGCATGATCTACAATACTAGCTTGATCTAGACGCATATGCCAAGAGCCATTCATACAACTCTACTGGGAAGCAAAAAAAAAAGTTTCATATAAATCATGGTAGAGATTCTCTTCTACCCATCTACATGCATCAAAATCTGGTCCAGTGCTGAATATCTGAGAAAAGTCATCCTCTGTGCTCTTAAACCATGATTCTACAATTTCCAGTGTTAAACACTCTATCATCACTCATTGCACATATCATGATGCATGTTATTTCTTGCTACAAATTCAAAAAGAGGTCCTAGCAACAGAAGCAAGATGTAGTCATTTTTACACCCACTAAAGAACAAGGGAATCACATGCGTGCTGGCCTATCACCCAGTGGGTGCTGGGCACTCACCCGAGGTATGCGTGGGTTCCAAGTCTATCTTTTATGTGAGTTGAGTGGGAAAACATCATCTATGATCCAAAATTTAAAGGAAGTGAGTGGGAATGAAACATGTGAACATCATAGAGGTCAGAACAACTCTAGATCATTGCAGTCATTACATACATAGATACTTTAACAAACTTTAATAACTGAATCAAAATAGAAAGGAAAATCCATAAGAATTCATATTCATATTATAAACATTCATGAAAAGGTACTATGAAGAATCATGTATGAATCTGAACCAAGAAAGATCATATTCAATTAACTTGGTAATCTTATTACATTTATTAAGCTTACTACAAAACACCACATTATGGAAGACCCAAGTCATGTAAAATAACTAGATCTATATCATTTAGCTCTCAAAAATAAATTTAAAATTCCAAGCCCTTGGTACATCCATCTCCTATGTTTAATCTACCCAACCCAAAAAAAGTCCCCTTTGTAGCATTTCTGTAGAGCTTCACTCCCTCTTTTTCGTCTCTCCCTTTTCTTCTATGGGCTCTTGTATATATAGGCATCCTGAAGTGCAAACTCATTCTTCTATGGCCTCAGATCCGCTGCTACATGTATGAATGTGGTCTTCCATGGGAGTAGGTTCCTCTAGGCTTGAGCTCTCCACGTTTTTTCATGATGGTCTTCTAGAAGCTTCCATCGCAGGGCATATTCCTTCCTAGGCCAACCTGTCACCAGACTGGCACCTTATCCACTCTGCATGCGTAGTCAGGTCATGTTTCTCTTGTGTCCTACCCGATATGCCAAATATAGCCAAGTCCCGAGACCTTGTCTTCTGACGCATAACACGGCCCTTCTGAAACACTCCTAGAACCATGACTTACATGCCTTCTTCTTGCGCGCCCATCCTTCAAGCTAGGCTTTGTGTGCCTATGTTCCTTTGTGTACTTAGTCAATATTTTAGGGGCCCAAAAATCATAGTACAATCAATGTCGAAGAGGAGTGGGAATTACAAATTTCCCATACCTGAGAAAATTGGAAGAACACAAAAAATAGAAAAATGTATTCAAAATCTTACATCGATTTTTGAAATAACGCGAGGCGGGTGCAATGGCTTGAGAAAAATAGTAGAGGATCAAGTAACAATGAACACAATAAAGTTTCACATAATTAACAGAGGGAACCTAAAATGAATGGGATTTTCACATTTCCATGCTCCATTGGATGAAGTCTTCATCAACTTGTAATATGTTGATGTATCGTTCCCCACAATGATTTTACTCCATCAATAAGACTCGACCCTCAACCAGCATAAAAATAAAAGGACATATTATATGAAAAATATATCTGAATATAGTGTTTCACTCAACTAATTTTTATTATTGTGTTATTGATAAAGTGTCAGAATATTTAAGGTTTCTCTCATATGTAATCTAACAGTAAACACACCTTCGGCATAACAAGTTGTGCATGTCATTTTGAGGAAATTGGCCATTTCCTTTTAGAGGACGTGGATTATTATTCATTTTTCAATCTAAATGTGTAGCTCTATAGTTTGAAGGAGTAGAAATAGTGAGGGTTTTGTTTAAAATATGCATGAAATTTCTCCCGATGCATGAAGGCTAAGTTTATCAAACAAGAATTTGATTAGTTCATGTAGTTCATAGATTTTAGAGTCCATTTTAGTTCTATTGTTAGGAATTAAATAAAGTCAAATAAACAAAAATTATTATGTTTTGTATTCGTGCTCAACATCCACTGCTTTTAGAATCTGTAGTTTATTTTTGGAAGCTTTTTTTAGTGTTGTTTGAAGGAGAAGTTATTTTTTATATATTGTGAAACAATTTTAATTGTTGTAGATTAAATGAAGAAGCTAAAGGTAGATGAATAGTAGTTTTGTACATGCACATGTCAGATTGTAAAGAGTCAAAGCTTTGTGACAGAAGAATAAATAAATTGATTACGCATAACAATGATGATTTTAGTGATTACTTTGTTTTTATTTATTTATTTCTTTTATTATTTGTTTGTTGTTCATTGTATAATACTGTATAATTTCTACAATTTTGTATTATAGCAGGTTTTTCCAGTATGTTATTAAATTGATACTCAGTCATGGCTTCTACATCTATTTTGCAAACACCGCAATTTAGTGGAAAGAATTACAAATATTGATCAATAACAATGAAGGATTTATTCAAATCCCAGGATATGTGAGAGGTTGCTAAGAATGGGTGGATGGAGCATGTAGATATAGCAGTGTATATTGTACTTTCACAGACATAGAAAGATACTTTGAAGGAATTACAGAAGAAATACGGAATTTTTTTTTTCTACATTCACCAAGAAATGCATGAGAGCATCTTTCCTAGATTGGCAGTAGCCAATCAACCAAAAACCACATGGGCCACTCTCCAAGTTGCATATCAAAGTAAAGAGAAATTTAAAACCACCAAGCTATAGTTACTTCGTAGAGATTTTGAGAATCTCAATGAAAGATTTAGATTCTATAGAATTGTTCTTTATTTTTGTAGTTGGCCTAGTCAATCAAATAAAATCCCATGGAGAAACTATTGAAGACAAAAGGATTATTGAAAAATTTCATATGAGTTTGTCTACAAAATTTAATCCTTTGGTAGGTTCTATTGAATAAACTAAGGATCTAAGTAATTTTTTAATTAATGAGTTACATGCATCACTAATAAATCATGAACAAGGGATAATAAGATCACATGCAGTTATAGATCAAGTTTTTACATCTCAAAAAACTTGTATTCATGGAAGCGGAAGAAGAAGGTTCAACCCTAAAGGTAGAGGAATAATTTCATGTAGAGGACATCGCATAAGTTCATCAAACTTAAGTGGAAGAGGACATAGTCAAGAAAACAATCATAATCAATTTTCCATTCAAATACAAGATAAGTCTCATGTACATTGTCATTATTGTAAAAATTATGGACACTATGCTTATGATTACAAGAAAAAGTAGTATGATCAGAATAATAAAAATACAAATTAGGTTGATAGCTCAACTCCGAGCTCCATGTTTATTGCATACAAAAGTATTGTTGAAGCAATACCTTCTTTATCACCTATTGAATGCAATCTATCACAAAAGAGTCCCTATGATGTATGGTATTTGGATTCTGGTTGCAGTAATCATATGTCAGGTAATTTAGATTTATTTTTTAGTTTGGATGAGTTAGTGAAAGGTGATCTTACCCTTGGGAATAAAAATAAAATGGACCTATAAAAGGAAAAAGAACAGTCCAAATTATAAATAAAAAGTGGCATCAAAATATTATGCATGATGTTTACTATGTTTCAGGTTTGAAGCACAATCTTATGAGTATTGGAGAATTGGTATAGAAAGGATACAAATTTTATATTAAATATAATGAATTATTTATTATGGACAAAGCCCCTAGCAATTAGTAAATTGTAAAATTGAAGAGGAGTAGCAATAAAATGTTTACCTTAAGATTACAACTAGGAAAAAAGAGAAAATCATATCTGTTTGTAGCCAAGTCACATCCAAGTCCTGCGCTAAACCAAATAAGTCCCACATTAATGTAAATCAGTTATGTGTTGAGTTTTGTGCTCAAGCGAGTCCTGCAATAGTGTAAATGAGTTTTGTGCTAAGGTAAATAAGTCATGTGTTGAGTAGTTTGTGCTAATGAAAATGACTCTTATGTTGAGTCCTTCACTAAAGGAATACATTCAACTTTTCAATCAGTTACAAAAGATGAATGATTTCTTTGGCATCTAAGGTATGTATGTTAGTGCAAAATCATAGCATCTGTGAATGGCCTCAGATCTAAGTGTCGGTCATTCAGTGTGATTGCACAACATTGGACCATCTCTCAAGCTGTGGGACTTACGGACTAGAGATGGACCTCCAAAGAAGGTTGGTTCCTACTTCCTAATCTACCTACCACAAGCTACTCTAGTACATGCAGAGCTAATCTATCCTAATCTAACCATTTGAAGGAGATACAAAGAGAGAAAGAGAGAGAGAGAGAGTGAAAGATAGCCTACACTAAGTGGTGATTTACCAGAAAAGGAAGTGGCAAGATACTCTACTGAGGGAGGATGAAATAGGGAAAAAAGGAAATGAGGGAGGTCAGACAAAAGTGACACAGAGCCAGATCCGAATCCGCTATCGAAAATCCATGAAGCATAACATCTTACACTTGTAAACTTGAAATACATGCATAGGAAACAAACAAGAAATGGAGAGGCACAGAGAAAGAAAAAACATGAGAAAGGGTTGAAGAACACTAAAAAACATGATTTTATTACTCTATGAGGTGCACAGACCATTACATGGATGCTCAGAAGCATAAAATCCACTTGCCAAGTTTAGGAGAATGCTTACAGATCAAATGGAGTTGTGAATTTTTTTTACAGAGTTTCCCCACATCCCAGAATGTCTCTCCCCCTATCAAATGAGAAGTGTTTACTATATAAAGAACACCGAGGCGAGAGAGAAAGAAGAAAATTCAGAATCTGCTATGAAATCTCAACCACTAACCATTAATGCGCTGCAAATCCACCTACAATTTGTCAAGTCTTCTGTCCATGTTTGTTTGGTGTGTTGAAGAAGGAAGAATTACGGATCAAATCAAATATGATCTGGTTGTTTAAGCAAGTGGATCCTACATTAATGACATGAAAGAAGTTTTCCTACTCTTCACTCACCTAGTCAAAATTAAAGTTTCAGGCTTTCATGGCGTAGAGGATGTTGAGGCCTTTCCAAAAGGTCTTCCCCCACCCAAATCTGAGCTCCCTGACGTTGAAATTTTCAACATCCGGCCTTACCTTTTTAGACTCTAGGAAACATGGAGGGTTGACACATGCTTAGAGGCTGCTTTTGGATTGTGCCTTTGAAATTGTGTTGATATGATGCGTGGCACCCTCCGCGGCTCTGCCCTATTTCTTTGTGTTTTGGCTAAGTCCCCTTTGTTTGGTGGGGCCATATGTTTGACTTTGGATATGTGGGGGCTTAGTTCTCATTGAATATCTCTTCCCCAGAGTTGATCTTTGAAGATGTGCCAAGCTGACGTGTGGCACCTTCCTCCGGTATTTTCTTGTTTAGACTTTTCAATGGCTGGTGAGACCTTCTCTCTGACCATGACTACATGGAAAAATGATGCTCATTGGAGAACCAATCTGTGGACCCAAATTTGGTGTTGCGCCGAGATAACACGTGGAGGATTCTGTCAGCCTATCCCAAGCTTGGACTTTTCAGTGACTGGTTCTATTTCTGTTTTGGACCTGGGACAGATGGAATCTTTGCGCTCATTGGGGGGACCACCTTTGGCTTTGGCTCTTTAAGGTGTGCTACTGAGGCATGTGAAGGCTTATGCCGGTCCTCTCATACTTAACCGATTTGGGCCCGATACCGATTTGAATTCTGTGGGACCCTAGACATGTGGAGGGCCTGCGCTAATTTGGAGACCCTGTTTGGGCATGACCTTTAGAGGTGTTCCTATCAGGCAAATGGAGGCTTCTGCTTGACCTGAGACTTTTCAATGGTCGATGAGACTCCCTCTGGGTCATGGACGCGTGGTGGCTGGCACATGTTTGAAAACTGCCTTTGGATTTGGCCTTTGAAGGAGCATCGATGAGGCACATGGCGTCATCCGTTAGCTTGAGACTTTTCAACTGCCGGCTCTATCTCTGCTTGTACTTGGGACACGTGGCGTACTGGTGCTTGTTTGGAGTATTTATTTTATTGTGCCTTTTGAAATTGCACTAAGATGACATGTGGAACTTTTCACGGGTCTGCTATTTGGACCCTGAGTCAACTCGTATGCCGCTAAGTCCAAAAATTTGAGTCTTTCCCTGCCTTCTTCCTCTTGTGCTCTCTGGAATCCTTTTGACGCCGCTCATTCTCATATTTGACCCTGCTCCATTGTCGATATCACCTTCATATTTTGACCCTGCTCTTTTACTTGAGTGAAGCCTCATCTGCACCTCGATTTAGGATTGATTATAAGTTCACATGATAGAGCCGATCCTTCTACTTTTGTCATGTAAGGTCATGTTTGACCAAATTTGCCAGGGGGAAATTTGGGATAACAATTTACATTTGAATTTTGGAGGTTTGAATTTATTACACAAGAAAAATATGGTAAAAGGTTTTCCCTTGATTCAGAAACTAGAAAGAGTGCATGAAGATTGTATTTTGGAGAAGCAAAAAAGAGAGACTTTCCCAGTTGGAAAATAGTAAGAGCAAGTGCACCGCTTGAAATTGTGCACTCATATTTATGTGGACCTATGCAAACAACATCTATTGGAGGTTGTTCATATTTTATGACATTCATTGATGACTATACAAGGAAGACATGGGTATATTTTTTGAGACACAAATCAGATGCTTTTGACATATTTCAGTAGTTCAAAGCTTTAGTGGAAAATAAAACTGGATACTACATCAAATTTATGAGGACAGACAGAGCATGTGAGTATGTTTCCAATGTTTTTCTAAATTTTTATAAATATCATGGTATATACAAACAATTTACTACCAGGTATACATAACAATAGAATGGCATGACAGAGAGGGAGAATAGAACCATTATGGAAATGGAAATAAGTATGATGAAGGAAAATCATCTTACAAATGAGTATTGGGCAGAAGCAATAGAAAATGTTGTTTATATTTGAAATAGGTGTCCAAATAAAATTGTTAGGAACATAGTTCCTCAAAAAGCATGGAAAAATAGGAAACACAGTGTTTCTCATTTTAGAATATTTGGTTATGGGGCATATGCACATGTACCTGATGAGGTAAGGAATAAGTTAGACAAAAAGGATAAAATTTCATAATTGTTGGGTATTCAGAGAATACAAAGCATAAAAGTTGTGATTAGTAGAGATGTACAGTTTATTGAAAATGAAACATGGGATGTAAGTATAGAGAGAATAGTTAGCATAACAACAATTATTTCTCATGATAATATCGAAGATGAAACTATAGAACAACAAGGTAATATATCTTCTTCAAATCTTGGGCATGCATCTCAAGTTGTAGCACAAACTACACCTCCTTCTACAATCAGGAGGTATCAAATATTTCAGTCATCATCAGCCATGCAATAGACACCACAAAGATCACCAGAGGCAACTCATTCACCACAAAACATTCCATCATTTTCTAGCCCTTTGCAGCGAAAAATAAGAAGTCTTAGTGAGATTTATAATGTTGATACAACTAACTCATTTTAATGTTTTGCATTGTTTTCTCAAGCTATAGATCCAGTATATTTTGAAGGGGCTATAAATAAAGAAGTTTGGGTTCAAGCCATGGATGATAAGATAGATGTTATAGAGAAGAATCATCCATGGGAGTTGGTGGATCTTCCAAAAGGAAAGGATGTGATACGAGTGAATTGGGTCGACAAGACCAACTATGATGTTGATGGTAAAGTGTAGAAACATAAAGCACGGTTGGTTGCAAGAGTTTTTACGCAGCAATATGGAGTTGATTACAATGAAATGTTTTCACCAATAGCTCATTTGGATATAGTAATAATGGTTTTAGAAATTGTAGGTCAAAACAAATGGCCAATTTATCATATGGATGTAAAATCAAAATTCTTGAATGGTTTTCTTGAAGATGAAGTTTATGTTAATTGAGTAGAAGGTTATGAGATGGAAGGTCATAAAGGTAAGCTATACAAGTTGAAAAAAGCACTTTATGGCCTCAATGAAGCAACTAGAACTTGGTACAACAGAATTGATTTTTATTTGATAAAGAATTTGGTTTTAATATGAGTAACAATGAGCCTACATTATACACCAAGATAAATGAGCAAGATACATTTCTGATTGATTGTTTGTATGTGGATGATTTAATCATTACTGGAAATCTATCTAAAGATTCATTCGAATTAACTATGAAGAAAGAATTCGAGATGACAGATCTAGGTCTTATGCATTTCTTCTAGGAATTGAAGTTCAACAATCAGAAGGTGAAGTATTTATTTCACAAGAAAAGTATGCTAATGATGTTTTGAAGAGATTTAGCATTTTAAATTGTAAACCAACACCAACACCAGCTGCAGTAGGTTTGAAGTTAAGAAAAGAGGATATTATATCATTTGTTGATTGAACATTGTTTAAAAGGTTAGATGGAAGGGCCACAAGGTCTGCTAACTGAGCCTCATATTAAGGTTCATGGAATATAAAAAAATATTCACATTGGCAAGTTGGGAAAAGGATTTTGAGGTATGTATGTGGAACTAGGAATCATGGAATTTTATATTCAATAGAAAATAAGTTAAAACTAATTGGTTATATAGATAGTGATAGTGTCGGTAGTATAGATGAAAAGAAAAACACATCAGGATATACTTTTCCCTTTGGAATAGGATTGTCTTCATGGGCATCAAAGAAGCATTCCATAGTCTTATTATCTTCAACAGAGGTAGATTATGTAGCAGCAACATGAGAAATATGTAATTTGTGTGGATGAAAAGAGTGTTGAAATATTTGAGACTGAAACAAGAGGACATTATGCATATTTTTGTGATAACTCAACAATAGCATTGTCTAAAAATCATGTTTTTCATAAGAGGAGAAGGCATATTGATATGAGGTATCATTTCATCAGGAAGCTAGTTAACAAAAATGAAATTTGTCTTGAACTTTATAGATCCGAAAATCAATTTGTTGATATCTTTACAAAAGCTTAGGAAAAGGAATTTTTTGAATATTTAAGAGGTTATTCGGGAGTTTGTAATCTTGAATATGGAAAATATGGAAATAAAAACTCATCTCCAGAGTAAAAAAAGGTAGAACGTCAACATTAAGGTGGAGTGTTGAAAATATGCATGTAATTTCTCTCGATGCATGAAGGCTAAGTTTAGCAAACAGTAGCTTGATTATTTCATGCAGTCCGTAGCTTTTAGAGTCGAGTTCAGTTCTATTGTTAGGAATATAATAAACTCAAATAAAATAAAAAGTATTATGTTTTGTATTCATGCACTTCTTTTAGAGTATGTAATTTCTTTTTGGAATCTTTGTTTAGAGTTATTTGAAGGAGAAATTAGTTTTTATAGATTGTGAAGCAAATTTAATTGTTGTAGATATTAAATTAAATTAAAAATTAAATTAATATTAATATTACAATTTAAAATAAATAATAATAAAATTAATAAAAAATAAAATATTAATAAAAATTTGAGACAAAATTAGAAATTAGAAATTAATAAGAAATAATAAGTTTAAATTAATAAAACAATCAATAAAAATAAAAACTAGCGCAAATGTAAAAAGTAATGAAAATTCAAAATTAATAAAAATTAATAATTAAATTTTACAATTAATACAAAATAAAAATTAATTGAAATTAATACAAAATAATAATTAGTAAAAAATTAATAAAAAATAATTATTACTACAAATAAAAAAGTAATAATTTATTTTTTTGAAAATTTAAGGTAAAAAAATAAAAAAAGGTATAAGCAAAAATTATTAAAACTTAAAAAATTAATGATTATTAAATATAAAATCTAAATTAATAAAAAAATTAAATATCAATAAACTAATTAATAGTTCATTAAAAAATTAAAAAAAATTTAAAAATTAAAAATTTGATAAAAATAATAGTTTAAATAAATATATATTCAAATTTAAAATTAATAAAAAAAATAGAAATTATAAATTAAAATTTAATAAGAAATTAAATTTTAAAAACTAATAAAATTTTAATTTACTAAAAATTTAAAATTAAAGAAACTAAAATATTAATAAAATTGAAAAAATAGTACAAATAAAAATGTAATAAAAATTAAAAATTACTTAAAATTCAAAATTAAAATTAATGAAAATTATAAATTATTTAAAATTAAAAACTAAGAAAATAAAAAATTACTAGAAATAATAAATATTAAATTTAAAATTAAAAATTACAATTACAAAATCAAATTAATTAAATTAAAATTAAAAAGAATAAGAATTAAACGTTATAAATAATAAAATTTAATAAAAAATTAAAAAATCAATAATGAAAAATTAATCAAGTTTAGAAATAAAAAAATTATAAAATTAAAAGTTGATAATATTTAATTATTATTTTTATAACAAACTTAATATTTAAAATTATTTTTTGAAAAAAATTATTGTTAATAATAACAAAATAAGGATATAATTACGCCGAAGGCGTTTCCCCTATGGTAAAGGTCCTCCAGACGTTTCTGCAGCGATGTTAAATTTGACAGCCTTCCAGAAGTTTTTCTGACGTGTTTAATTTTGACTGCTGTTTACATGTCGTTTTCACTTTTGCGGGGATTTTTTAATCGTGGCTTTTTCGTTTCTATTTTTAACCGCTGTTTTTTGAATTGGTTTTTTTTGGATGTTGATTTTTCTTTAAATACGCATCTACGAGAAGATTAATGATGCTAAGAAAATTCTAATAATTAAGTTGAGTTGGCTGGAGAGATAGCGGGGACGAGAAAAATATTTCCGTTTACTAACAAACCTTGAGCACAGTATCAGTGGCGAAGGCTCACAATATCTTGACCAGTTACTATTGGTGAAACTTTGTATTTGAAGTAGCCTTGGCCATCTGTTAAAACATGGAGATCATTAGCCATTATTTTTGGAGGTGGTGTGTTGTATGTAGCCAGAGATTATCATTTTTCCGTAATGGCATATAGTTGGGGCTTGGCATACTAAGCATGTATGTCAATAGATTTTGTCTATATAAAGCATGTTGTCATTGGCCTTTATACTTGGGGTTTGGTGTTATATAATAATTTGGAATCTTTTCTTCTCTTCCCATTGGAGTTACTAATCATGGGCGAGTTGAAGAAGTTGAAACATGACAGTTTAGAGGAGTCTAATTGGCATTCCTCAAGAGTATTATTGCCAGTCGGGCTTTCCTGTTTGTTTGGGTTGTCAATTTCATTTTTTGCATTTTCTTGTCGTAAGATCATATCTGCCACAAGTTTAAATATTTTAAGCATTGTGAATAAGCTTCTTGATATGGTAATAAGCCTTGGCCATCTTTTAAAACATGGAGCTCATTAGCCATTATTTTTGGAGGTGGTGTGTTGTATGTAGCCAGAGATTATCATTTTTCCGTAATGTTGACATATTTATTGTATTTCATTACAATAAATACAAAGAGGATAGTGATTTGGCAATTCAACCAGTCGTGGGAGAAAAAGAGCCCATTTCCCAAACTTCAATACAAAAGGGCAATGAGGTGAAAGTTCATACCACTATGTTTTCAGCTGAAGAAACACCAAAGGAGGGCCCTTTGAAAATAGAGGTTGATTAGGTTAAGGATGACCAAACTAAAATGTGAAGGCCGGAGGAGAAGCATCCATATGAATCAACAACCCAGATTGAGACAAGTGCTCCAAAGAAGACAGAAATATTGACACAAAAGGAGCAAGAAGTATCCATGCAGATGATAGTTGTACCTGACAAAATCCAGCAAGGATTGCAAGAAACAAAGGCTGAAACAGGTTTGAGGAAGGGTTTGATTAGTGAATTAATGTTAAGTGAAGAAACAACCCTTCCTATACAAGCAGTTGACCTCACTACCTTATCTTTTCCAAAGGCAATAAGAGCCCCAAAGAAAGCCAGAACTATCACAAGAACCCTTATCAATTCATCCAGGGCAAGAACTTTGGAAATAATAACTCCTTTTAAGGGGAAGACAAGAAAAGATATAACTGATGATGATTACAGTATTCAAGTCATCCCCTTGGGTAAACCATCAAGGGAATAACTAAAGCAGTGAGTGTCTAAAGTTGTAAGTGGTCTTCTACAAAAGGTAGATGAGGATGGAATAACAAAGAAACAACTTAAGGAGCAAGTTAGAGCCTTAAATTCATGTTTGACATATCAACGGGTTCGTATAGCACTTTTAACCAAGTTGATCAAAATCAATCCCGTGTTTGCCTCCTTCCAAGTCATGTATTTCCATCTTTTTAGATGGGAGCACATGAAAACGCCTAAGGATTTGAAAAGATATTGGCTTGAAAGGAGGCCTCAGGTCTCTGGGCAGGCCAATTTTCAATGTCCCTTTTTATGCAATGAAGAGTTTGTTTCAAAAGAAATCCCCAAGGAGTCATACATATTGTATGACAAAACTTCCATTGATACAGTGCCTGTCATCTCCAACAAAGTGAGCGAATTGGAGAAGAGGGTTCAATTCCTGGAAAAGAAACAGGAAGAAAATGTGCCCTTACCATCATGTCCATTATCAACACCTTCCTCAAGCAAGAGGAAGGGTGAAACACACACTCATTCTCCTGTCATCATCTCGGATGGAGAAGAGGACCAATCTATCTATGCTCGTCGTTTGAGGGCAGCACTTTCTTCAGCTCGAGATAACAGAGGGTAGTTTGCAACTCGGCTATCCGCACGTTTGATGCATTATGCCCCTGGATCTGAATGGGAACTTTGAGGTCCTTAACCAATTCCTTCTCCAAGGAAAAATCTGCCCTTTTCTAGGGAGTGGGAAATAGGAACCAGTTCAAAGCCTCACATTTCTCCCAATCACCAACCTGCAGCATCTACCCCTCTCAACACTTCAAACACCCCTCTTCAGAGCAATTCTGGCACGTCGACCCTTCACAAGGGAAAGGGGAAAACAAATTTCTTTTCAGGTGGTCTCGACCTCCTGGATTGGGTATCATCCCATCGAAAGAAAGTCAAGCTTGAGGAGATTAGAGGTCACCCTAGGATGACCTTGGAGTCATTAAGGAAAACTTTTATGTTCGAGTGAGAATCTATGAGTGGATGGTTGACTCATCTTATTTTCTCATGGTTTTTTATGGTTTTTATTAGTGTACAAATGGAAAGAAAAAAGTTGCTTCTCCACAATAATTTTGTTTCTCTCCACTCCATTGCTAACATTACAGGGAAGAACTTACACCCCATCGATATCTTCTTCAAATTTCTCCAAATCCAACACCAAATTCATGAAATTAGGGATCATTGGATTCGTTATGCACTCATTGTGTTGCGACAAATTTTTTTTGATGTTGGTTTGGCCATAAAAAATGTTTGTGTTAGGCACGTACATGTCTTTGAATTGGGATGTCATGGCTTGTGGCTTAGAGATGAGCGTATCAATGGATGCTCGGATATTGACTCCCACTATTGCCACGGTACGATAGGGGAATGCATTAAATACTCCCTGCGGATTCACATCTTTACACATGCAGTTGGACCAAGACTCCCAACACATTTCCGTGGCATTTGTAGAAAAGAAAAACTTGTCTAGGTCGGGGAAATTCCAAGATGAATACGATTCCAAAGCCATGACAATTAAGATACTAAAACTATTTTGTATTTTATTTTAGCCTTACAAATGACTGTGTTTTTATACTTCGCGAAAACTTTGAAATCAGTACCTAAGTGTATTTTGCATGAAATCACTACCTAAGCATTCTAACTACACTATACGTCCTCATGTCCTTATCGTGTCCAATATAACGTGCATTTTAATTCCAGTTACATTTACTTTTTTCCTAACAATCCAATAAAGTCAAGAGCTACAAATTCAAACAAGTATTCACCTTGTCAACATTTTCCATCACCTACTTGCATTTTTAGATATCTCCCTCTATTGTTTCATATGCCTCTTCCCCAACACGAGATTTCTCCTTCTTCCGATTGACATACATGTCATGCTCTTCATAGAGACTTAAATTTCACATTAACTCCTCTATTCCACTTTCCTTTAGGCTTTTCTTTTCCCTTCTATACCCTCAAAAGACATTTTCTACCCCACCTTCCTTTCCCATTCTTCCTCTCCCTCCAATTACACTTAATCACTATATTTGTTTCGGCGTTCACATCGTACATTTCACGTACGATTTCTAGTAATAACAAAATAATGATATAATTACGCCGAAGGCGTTTCCCCCTGCAGCGATGTTAAATTTGACAGCCTTCCAAACGTTTTTCTGACGTGTTTAATTTTGACTGCTGTTTACATGTCGTTTTCACTTTTGCAGAGTTTTTCGTTTCTATTTTTAACCCCTGTTTTTTCGATTGGTTTTTTTTGCATGTTGATTTTTCTTTAAATACGCATCTACGAGAAGATTAATGATGCCAAGAAAATTCTAATAATTGAGTTGAGTTGGCTGGAGAGATAGCGGTGGATTTTTCACAGAAAAAGGTGATCCTCCTCCACTCTGGTCCGAGATTACTTGGGTTTGTGGAAGAGAAGGCATCGAGACAGTCTCTGGCATGGATGAATCTTCACAAGGTGCAGGTGCACTTCAACGACCTCATCGATCTCAACGTCCTTACAGAAACCACAACCAGCGGGAAGACCATCCATGCTAATTGCCATTTTGTTTGCATTGGAAAAAAGTTGCGATCCTCGCGGATGAAGGATTCTGCAATTGGGGGTGTCATGGATGAGCGAGGCCACATAAGAGTGGATAGCAATCTGAGAGTGGAAGGAATAACTAATGTGTTTGTAGCTGGAGACATCATTAATGTTAAGGTATGTTTTTATTTTTAAGTCCATATATATCCATAGACCTATTTGAAACACATCATATGTTAAATATTACAGTATTGGATTTCATTAACTTATGATTTGAGGTGTGGGTGTAGGAATTGAAGCAAGGAATGTGTGCGCGGAAGCATGCCCAGGTTGTTACAGAGAACATAAAGAAGCTATCAAAAGACCTAAACAAGACAAAATTGAGCTCTTACAAGGAAAATCCTGATATGGCCCTTATCACTCTCGAAAGAAACACGACAGTGGGGCAGTTCCCATTTGGGGAATTTTGTGGGCCTAAATTGCAAGCTTGAGCTTTGCTAATTTGCTTTGGTAGAACAATTTTCGAGATTTTGTGATGGCAATATGGTTCTAAACAATTTGCGACTCAGAGCATTCGGTATATTTTGTTTTCATGATGACTTTGGTTTGTGATATCTTATATGATGGACTCACCAATTGCTTATAAAGATCCTCGTGAAATTTGAAAACCAGAAGTCAACAGACAACTTCTATCGCCATTATAATTGAAGACCTTTTTCATCTTTAGAGGCGAGTTAAAGAATATGGTCCATCTTTATTTGTTGCTGGTCTTCTAGTAGATGGAAATTAGAAATTGAGAAAACTTAAATTTTTTATAAGACATATGAATACTTCATTCCATCTATATGTTGAATAGGAGTCTTATGACTCTGATTTATCTTGCCTTGACAAATACAGTTTCATAAGTTTGGATGTGATTTTAGATTGTACAGAAAACTATTCTAATCTACATTTTCTCCAATTCTATTGCTCAACTGATATATGATTATTTAACTGGTGTTTAGGCATAAATATTTCATGTTTTGTTTCTTTTCAAACTGCAATATACTAGATCGATTGATCATGCAAAAACTCCCCGAAGTGGATTAACTGAACTCACTATGTGCCCAATTTGTCTTGGTGAGATTCATTACCGAACTATATTGTTACACTCATTGCAAATATTCTATTCTCGACATTTAGCGAGGCAAAAATCAATTTTATTTAGCCATTGAAAATATCAATATTATATTTTTTTGTTATTAGATAAGTGAGGGCTATGTTAACATCTAAAATTATTTACATCTATTTCAACAGAGAAAGTCATACAGTAAGAGAAAATGGACAACAGTCCCCCCTATGGTAAAGGACTTTCAGACGTTTATGCAGCTATGTTAAATTTGACGTCCGTTTGGACATTTTTCAAAGCAATTAATTTTGACGGTCGTTTTGACGGTTTCGACCTAGAAATCAATATGATTATCAAAAGTGGACTAGCTTAGCACTCGATCGCCGAAGGATGAACAGGTGTAACGTAGAACAAGGCATTACAGAAACTGGTGAAGGAAGTGTACAAGAGTCTGAGGAAGAGTCCGCAGTGGAACGATCCAAGACGTTGTTTGTGTTGACGTATGATGAACACAAAGGGTTCTATGACCATGTGCCTAGCCCTGTAAGGGAAGTTCCTAGCCCTTATGGGATTGTGGGCCCGCATCCTGATTTCTTCACCTTTGATAGGTTGGGTGTGAGGGTGCCCACAATTATGATCTCCCCCTGGATCAACAAAGGAATCACAATGGTCTATATTATTTTGTTTCCCTGTAATTATTGTTTTTTTAATAGATAAACACTTGTTGACCGGAGTTATGAACCAAAGGGTTGCTTGGGACCCCACCCATTACAACAAATGTCTTGAGACAAGATATTACAATTAGACCAACCTAGACCGCGCCCAGTGAGCCCGCACCGACGATGCAATTTCTGCCACCGTCGTTTTTACAGCCACAACCTTACTATTTTGAAACAGCCTTCGAAGTGGACAAGGAAGTCGCTGGAGCTGTAAAATTAGCCTTTTCCCATTTGAATTTTCTTCCAGCTTCTGCCATTACAGATATTTTTAACGTTAATGACAATGCATGCAAAAGGGTAAGCATAAAGCCAGATGAAAAGGACTTTGCAGTTTTTAACAATTCAATTGGTTTTTATGATTTATCTTCTGAAAGTGAAGCTCAAATCCAAGGTGAACAACATACTGATTCTAATTTGAAAAACAACACACACACTATTATTGTACCTCGGACACGTGAAAACTAGCCAAAATGTCCAAAGTCAAAGAAAGAATTTGCTAATGAAGCTTAAAGAAGACGAGCTTGTCTCTCTTACAATGATAGTTGCAACCCGCGGCCTTAGTGCCATGCTTAGGGAGGAGAACAAGGAACAAGGACCAAATGGCGAGTGCAATTCTTGAAGTCTAAGAGAAATCTTGGTGAAACGTGTTTCTCGGTTGGAGGCAGAAAAGATTGTTGCATCTAAAGTGCCACGAGAACCTAAAAAGAAATGCAGTCCTGAAATTTTACTTGATCTTGGAAGCATCCTTGTAAAGCATGTTTCAAAACTTGAAAGAGAAGTTAAAGAAGCCAAAAAGTTGGCAAAATCAATGCAATCTGAAGCCCAGAGACATAGTGGAGGGTTACAAGAGCATGTTGAAAGTTTGCTTAGAGATTCAAGAGATATTGGGAGCTTAGTTGCTTCAAATTTTGAAAGAGAAGTTACAGGGGTTACAGAACTCATAAAATCACCGCAAAGAGAAGAACGAATAAGTATGTGTGGAATGGAAAGGGAAAAGTTAGTTGTGGAAGGAGCAAACGCTACCAAGCTCTCTCAAGAAAAAGTAGCTCTGTCAAAAACAAGCATGAAAATGAATTTGGATCTATTTGCAGATGCCAACAACAATTATGATAAAGAGAATAGAGATGTAAATACTGCCTCAACCAAGACTAATGCATATGCTACAGACCAGGCCAATTCTGAAAATACAAACAATTTGGAGATTATACAAAATTCCAATTTCACTTCCACATTACCTATATATGACTCTGGTACCAATCATGCAATGAAGAATGCCTCAGAAGTTGTATAGGGAGAGAAAAAGAAACAACATTAAAATAATGAAAACCATGAGGAGGGTCTAGATAAGTTATTGGTCAAGCATGTCTCGAGATTGGAAAAGGTGAAAATGGCAGCATTAGCATCATAAACCTCTTGACCTGAGATCACTCTAATACTCCTACCATGTAAATAAGCCCACTAGCTCTGCAAATGGGGAAATGTGTTTTTGCTCGTTCATATAGAATTTTTTTCCTTAACTATGGGGAAGGTTTTTCCAACCCTTAAATGGACCATACTAGAATTATGATATAATAAATGTAAAACACGGAAATGGAATGGATAAATTTCATCAGCAAAGGATAACACTGAATTGCAAATCCACACATTTCTAAATCTCCTACAAGTTGACAGCTCCCCTAAATGTATAAAACAAAATGAGAAGAAAGTGGTGTGAAGGAAAGAAGTAATGGTGATAAGAACACAATATTATTGGTAACCACAAAATAGTTGTATAGCCAAGAATAGATGTTGATCAGACAACGAAGGATGAAAAACATGTAACAAATGGCACTTGTGAGTGTTTTGGTGGTCCATGATTGCCAATATTAAAAGTTATTCTTGTTAAGCATTAAAAATGACATGTTTTGATCAACATGACTGCATTTTTGTGCTTTGGCGATGGAGGATTAAATAAACACATCTAGATGATTCAATGCAAAGCACTTTAACATTTAATAAACAATCGTAGCATGGTTCAAAGTTGGCATTTAAAATAGTCCACTATGAGTACCAAGCAAGATTGTAAACAATTTTGAGAACCAATATAAATTCATCAACCACGTCAAATTTAATGAATTAGTATTCCAAATGGTGGGGAATAAATTGCATTTTTTTCCATCATCCACATGGCATCAACGTGGTCCAATGCACCCCCAAACAATGGGCCACCACCCATCAATGGCGATTGCCTCTGTATTTTTTCTAATTTTAATATTAGTCTCTGTAATTATCCACTTGTAAGGGACACAAGCTAATGAACAAGGAGATAACATGGCTTCTATTATAGGAAGTGGAGAAGAAGGGCAGGTAAAACATTAAGCCGCCTAAAATCTTATGTGTTATCTAAGTTACATGCAAATGATGGGATAGTGCAACAAACAGTAGCATTTTGTTAAACTTAATTTAGTAATCATAAAACCTTAAGCTTTGTTGGTAGATTTTATACTATTACAGTCCATAAGATCTAATTAAGGTTCGTTCGTTTGCCCCCACCATTTCTAATCATACAAACTAAAATAAGTATGTATATATGTACTAAATAATCTATGTATAAAGTTTGTAAGATACATTGAATACATTGATATTTAAAAACCCCATATCATGAATATCTCCATACACATGAAGAGCTTCGTACACATAATGAGACATGGATACATTTGCAATATTTATATCATGAATGGTAGCCTTTTGTGGGCAATTTAATAGCAATGCAAAAAAGTAAACTCTCCTGGATAAAGAAAATATGAATCCCTTGGTATTAAACTTCAGTAAAGATAATGTTGATTTAATTTATTGTGTTTCTTGTTTTAAATCTATGCATACATAATGGCACTTTGGACCCTTACTTTGATGCAATTGTGGGGCGAGTAGCTAACCAGTTAGTACACTCTGACTTTCATTTCTTTCAAAATAAATTTGATTATATTTTTGGCAAGAAGTCTACATTGTTTAATGTAAATTCTATTGATTGATGTTTGTTAGGATTCCATGGTGATTTTGATTCATATGTTCTTTAATGTAAATTTTATCGATTGAGGGTTGTTAGGATTCCTGATGATCTTGATTTATATGTTGTTTAATGTAAATTCTGTTGATTGATGGTTGTTAGGATTCCCTTGATGTTTATGCTACATATACCATAACTCGAAATAAGGAGTTGACAGTTGTTATGAGGGCGATACCCAAAAATAAGCCCACCCCTGTGTGCTTGGCACAACATACTTATTGGAACCTTGTAGGCCATAACAGTAGCAAAACCATACTTGATAACAAAGTGAAAATATGGGCTTCCTCTTATACTCTGGTGGATCAACATCTTAGTCCAACAGGGGTTGTTGTGCCTATAAAAGGAACACCATATGATTTTAATAAAGAGACCATTGTTGGGAGTAGAATAAATAATGTTCCTGAAGGATATGATATAAATATGGCTCTGGACCCATTCAAAGAAGAACCCTGGTCTAAGACATGTCATTAGAGTGAAGGATGATTTTAGTGGCAGGATTCTGAATTTGTGGACAACTTCTCTGAGCTTGCAATTTTATAGTTCCAATATGATGAAGACAACTATGGGAAAATGAGGTGCAATCTGTGGGAAATATTCAGCCTTGGCCTTGGAGACCCAGACCTTCCCTGATGGTGTCTACCACCCAAACTTTCCCAATACAGTTTATGAACCAGGGCAGATCTACCGTCATACTATGGTGTATAGATTTTCAGTGCAGAAGTAGTCATCACATGTTCAACGTTAAGGATAGGTGACATGGTTTCTCAATTTATCTAATGAATTCTATTGTTTAAAGATAGTACAACATTGTCATTGAAAACAGTTTTTAAATATTGCTTTTGAAGGCTCTGAATGACTTTGGTAGATTGTGGCCCATTTTTAAAAACATCAAATCACATCTTTATTAATCAGATTTCTCCATTCATGTATTCCTTAGAAGCGCCACCTTGCCTTCTTCGCTTTATAATACCCAAATTTTCACTTGACTGAAAATCCACAAAATTTGGTCCAAAATGTTCCTTGCGTAAAAACATACAATTTTTTCTAAAGACTCAAGGGAAGAATACACATTTTTGACCCCCAAAACAGATGGTGCATCTGAATTGGGCACACCCTTTATCAACGTCAACTACAAAACTAATAACTATCCCTCTAAATCAAATAACATATACCGTTCGGCGTTCACATTGCATTGTATACTACGAATTTTAAGTCTTTAACTATTATGAAAATGTTATTAAACTTGAACTATCAAAATTTACATGTTTAAAAAAACACGTGTCATAAATGGTAGGTACAACTTTGATCTGAATTACCATGATCTGGCTACATCTATCAACATCATCAATTCCAACTATTCTAGACAATTCTTGTATGCATTGATGAAACACTGTTCATCATTATCCACTTTAGGCGTAATGTTGACCTTTTGAAATAACTTGTGGATGACATTCAAAGTCATAAATGTTTGAATGTAGTGAACTAATGGAAAATTTGATTATAGCATGTGGCATGTTTCTTGTGCCTCGATGTCACATTCTACTACTGATTCCATCAAAGACCTTTGATAGATGCACAATGTATACTCTTCTCCTTCTATATTATTAAATATTCTTTTTAGCATATCTTGATATTTCTTGAAATAAATAGTCATGCAAGTCAATATTATGTTTCATAGTTATACAGCTAGGAGTTTGTAAAAAGTGAAGAAATGTGAAAGAGTTAAATGTTTACACAAAATTTTAATTGTATACGTACAATGTGATAATTTAGAAAATGAAAAATTATGTAAGACATACATGATGAATATTATTCTACTATAATTTAATCATTTTTAGAATCCTCAACTACCAAGTCCCCATTTAATAAATAATAATAGATATTAAACTTTCAAATTAATGGAATAAATATATATTTCAGTAATCGATTATAAGTGATTAATAATGTAAAACTTTTTTTTTGTTCACATTTTAATAAACGGGTTTCCTCTCTGTTCCTAAGAGATACATGTGCACATTATCCTTCATCTTATAATAACGTTCAAAAGAGAATGGAGGAGATATACATAATATGTTAAGAGATTTAACACTCCATATTGCCATGAATATCAACCCTTGTTTCTCCCTACCACCTATGTCAATTGTTGCTCTGTTGAGAGTGAGACCTTGCAACTTCTAAATTTCTAAATCCCATGACATATTAAAAGGTACTTATTTGCGATGTACCATTAACACTAGAGGCAGAAGTACATACTTTGGGTGATTCAAATTCCATGGGATGCCAATGTTATTTTGAAACTCTACTACAATAAATACAGGTAAACCAGGAGGATTTGTTCCTAGAGAATACACTATGTTCTTCACTTGTCCAAGAAATACATTAACCAATCATGTCTCTAGCCATAAGTTACACATCAACTTTACATGTTGACCAATGTAGATTAATGCCTCACTCTATAATTGATCATCATGATTGTCTCCATAAGTTATGTTTCTCACATGTGTTGCAATGACTCATGCCACAAGTGTATTTAATTTTTAAGCATATTCTTGTTACGAGTTATGATAAAAACATTCATCGTGAAAAAATGTGCATAAGATTCAAATAGGGACTTTTATTTTGTGCCAAAGCATGAGTCAGTTCTCAACATTAGCAGTTCCCAATCATCAATCACGGGATTCAAAATTATCCAATTTGACAACAAGTTACAAAACTTTTCCTACTTTACACTATCCCCTTGATGGCAGAAAATGGTGTACCAAAACATGACCGTCACAAATGATTTCCATTTTTTTTTTCATCTTATACTTCCTACATACATTAGTATGTCCTTCACAGAAAAAGCTATGTGAGATCTCTAACTATAATTATAGATCTACCTCCAAAAATGATGTTCTCATGTGAAGGGAATGCCTCTCGCAAGAAAATATCATTTTTTTTCAATAAGGAAATATCGATAATGTTTCATCCGTTCTTATAAAATCATAAATTCTTGCCCTGTTAGAGGTCTCATGTCACACAAGGGAATTCTTAGTGATGCATGTATGGTTGTACCACATATTTTGAAAGAAGAAACACCAATCGGTGCCAAACGAATATAAGGACTCTTACCTATCGTGTCACTTTCTAGCAACACATTTTTCATAAAATTTATTAGGTAAATTTTTCCTACTTGAGAAGTACCCTATATGATCATGTTGAATGATGGTTCATCTAAACCTTTCCTAGAATGTATGATAATATTTTCTAGAGAAATATATTATTTTAGTGACAAATAGTTCACATCTGAAAGTGAATTATCTGAAGCATCCATCACATGTTACAAGGATTTGTTCATTTTTATGAAGCATGCAGACGCATCTTACAAGTCCTCATAATCTTCTATATCCCAAACATAGTTCAAATCAAAATCTTAGTTTCCAAGCATACAAAGATCACTCAAATTCACTTGATTAGGTGAAACAACACAAGAAAAAAATTGCACTCATCCATTCCATCCACACCTACGAATGTGTCACTCTCATCATTATCACGGTGTTATGTCTCTTCTTCATCTACCACATCCTTCTTGTCAACATGCCACACATGATATGTATTCTTAATCCTCTCCCAATTTCCCAAAAATTCCTCCTTTGTTACCTATAGCCCTCTAGACATCATGAAATGAATTTTGAAATTTTGAAAAAGTACAAAAAAGTACCATTTTTCGGAAGAAGTTTGGTATCAAATCTAGTTTTAGCTTGATATGTTTCTTCCAGTTTAATATGATTAACAGTGATTGCTTTAGTTGGTGCAGTTAGTTTAGTGGTTGAATAGGTACAGGTGCACTATGGGGGTAAGTGCATGAAGTTGGTGGACAATTCCGTGGATATAAAAACCCAAAATAAAGGAACCGCGATCGCAGTTCATGAATTCTAGGTTCGGTAATTACTGAACCTAAAACCATGATCACGGTTTAGAACCATGACCGCGGTTATAAACCGCGATCGCGGAACTCTGAGACAAAATTTAACAGTCCCTCGACTCATTATTTTCCTCATTTTTCATTTCGAACCGCAACTTTTCCTAAACGTTTTTCACTCGCGCTTTCAACACCATCTCAAAATTTCTCATCGGACTTCTGGATAGCGATAGATTCAACCATGCCGCCAAGATGAGGAGGTAAGTCCCCGATTGTAATCATTTTTTTGCATTTTAGGTTTTTTTTTGCATTTTCATGGGTTTTTTGAAATGTTTGTTTATGTATACAATTTTCTTGTTTTATCAGTTGGTCGGCAAGCTCGAAATCATGCAAACCATCAAAAAATTCCTCAAAACCCACCAAACATTCCTCAAAACCCTCCGAACATTCCTCAAAACCCTCCTCCAAACATAGATCCACCTCCTGTGGCTCCTTCTGTCCCCACTGAGCCAGCAGGAACGTAAGATAATATCATTGGAAGAATCCAAGAAAATAAAATTTTCATTGAGAACCTAATTCAAACTATAAGACAAAATCATGCTACAAATCCATCCCATGACTTTATCCAATACATTACAAAATTTGATTGGCAAAACCGAGTCTGCAACCAACCAAATACATAGATGGAACACCTTTAGAAGTGACTGTAGGTAGTGGTATGTGGATAAACTATCCCATGCGGCCGTCAAAGACAAAAAAATTGGAAAAGACCTCATTTGTTCATTATTTACCGACCCTAGAACTAATGCGCCCCCTACAGTTAGTTGCAAACGGTTCCCAATCCATTGGTGCCATGATGACAGAATCAAAAACAATCTTTAGGACCGATGGTGGATGGTTTTTGATTATCCACCATGCAACAACAATGAGGTTCCTCTTTATTTTTTGAAGAAATTATATTGTGAGTTCGTGCTTAATGAGGTCTCGAATTATTTTGAATTTTCTAACTTTTTTGTTCGAGGAGGTGGCTCTGCACAGAGCATACCTGGTGCACGCGTAGGTCAGCCTAGGATCCCCCATGCCCCAAAACCCCCACTGCCTTCAATTATCCCTCCTATAGTGAAGGAGGTTGTGGAGATTGATACATTACATGCATTGATGGAGCTCACTGACACTCTCACCCAACATAGCACCCAGATTGCATCTGGTGATGTTGGTGGAGGCACCAGTTCTAGTGCACGACACCACTGTGGATCATGTGGTGCCGTATGCATTGCAGGAGAGACATCATTTGCTGGTTCACAAGATTTCTTTTCTATAGATGAGATGCTGGGGAATGTTTTTGGAACTGGAGCCACTGATATTGGTCTTTCACAAGTAAATTTCAAATAAATTTAAATAATATATATATATATATACAATAGTTTAATTCACATGTTTGAGATATTAATATATATATATATATATATATATATATATATATTTGATTGTACATCATGTACATACATGTAAAAAACTAATTTTTTATTTTATTTTAAATAGCAAGAGCCGGTGAAGGAAACATCTGTTGTCAACATGCTAGCTACTGCAGTTGGGCGTGTTTCAAACGTAAGTTTCAAGTTGTAAAAACTTACATTTTTAATAAATCATTTAATTGCACTAGATTATTATTATAATTTGTTTCACGTGGATGTTGTACATGTATTAATATTTTTCTCTTTTATACACAGGAGCCTGGCGGGTCATCATCTGCTCATGGAACTAAGGCTACTGGCATGCCTCACATGAGTTTTATGCAGGTTAGTAAATCTCTTTACACTTTGTTTCTAATTACTGGAAGTTCATGCACGGATTGCATGCTTTGGACCTCTGTCATGTCGATTTTAATATTGATTTGTACATATTTTTTGTATAGCTTATGACTGCTAGAGAGACTCCTCCATAGATGCAGATTGTGGAGGTTGCTGTAGATACTGCCATAGCATCTGCAGATCCACTAACTGAGGTGCACAATTTTTTAAATTTGTTAAATTTTAGAGGTTCATTATTTCTTATTAAACTTAAATCTACAATATCAAATTTTGTAGGTATATATGTGAAATATTTAATTTGAAAATAAATTATTTGTATGTAGCTTACCCCTCGTGAGTCTATTGTTGTCCCTGCGACGCGTCAGCAACAAATTGATAGGGATCATGACATTGCGGTAAGATTTCACATGCATTTTAACTAAATTGTACAAGTTTCTAAATTTTGAATGTATTTTAAAATTTTGGGTGTTAAAAACTTGTTGTTTATGAATGTGTAGGTTACATTATAGGCATGCTTAGAGACACCTAGGACCACAAAAATGAAATCCGTAGTGTCATCTCCCTCCACTACATCCCCAGGTCGTGGATGTGCTACTTCTAGCAGGGCGAAGAGAGGGAAGATTTTTCATGAGTAGATTTATAGTCCACCTAGATGTACATATGTGGTCATGAGTAGATTCACAGTCCATTGTATATATATAGCCTTTTGTGACCGCATGTGGTCCCATATGTACATTATGACACGTGCTTAGTTTGAGATGTACACATACATTATGAACTTATGTCCATATATATTTTTAGAGACGCGCGTCTGGAGCACACTTTGTTTGATTCTTATATATATATATATATATATATATATATATATATATATATATATATATATCCATGTGTGTTGGTTAAAGGAGGTGGTGTTTCAGTGTGTGAAAGGGTCGTTGATTCCGGGCTACTTCGTTCGGGCGTAGTCCCTTAAGAGCCCTGAGACCAAAATATCGTTCAACTTTGACGGGTGACTACTCAGACTCCGTGGCACCTAGAGAGGCCTCGTCTGATCCGGAACCTCATGTACAGACCCTCTACAATATCCTCTCTTAGTTTTTTCCTTCTCATTTTGGTGCTCTCACTATCCTACTGTTTGCAAACGCGTGAAATAGTGCAGTTGGAGCCAGTGTAAGGTTTTCAAATGCTATATTTTGTATATGGTGGGTCGTGGCACCGATCCAACTGCTCCGACATGTCTGGGTGGCCAGTTGAACACTAGAGGAGGTGGTGTTTTAGTGCGCAAAAGGTTTATTGCTTCCGGGCTACTTTGTTCGGGCGTAGTCCCTTAAGAGCCCTGAGACCAAAATATCGTTCAACCTCAACGAGTGACTACTCGGACTCCATGGTACCTAGAGAGACCTCGTCTGATCTGAAACCTTGGTGTAGGGACCCTCTACAATAGTCTCTCTCATTTTTTTCCTTCTCATTTTAGTGCTCTCGTTGTCCTACTGTTTATAAACACGTGAAATAATGCAGTTGGAGCCAGTGTAAGGTTGTCAAACACTATATTTTTTACAAACAGTGGGTCGTGGCACTGAACCGACTACGCTGACACATCCGAGTGGCTAGGTTAACACTATAGGAGGTGGTGTTTCGGTGTGCGAAAGGGTAGTTGCTTCCAGGCTACTTCGTTCGGGCGTAGTTCCTTAAGAGCCCTGAGACCAAACTATCGTTCAACTTCGATGGGTGACTACTCGGACTCTGTGGCACCTAGAAAGGCCTCATCTAATTCAGAAACTCGGAATAAGGACTCTATACAATAGTCTCTCTCATTTTTTTCCTTCTCATTTCGGTGCTCTCGCTGTCCTATTGTTTACAAACACGCGAAATAGTGCAGTTGGAGCCAGTGTAAGGTTGTCAAATGCTATATTTTGCAAACGGTGGGTCGTGGCACCAAAATGACTACGCCAACATGTCCAGGTGGCTAGGTGAATGCTAGAGGAGGTGGTGTTTTGGTGCACGAAAGGGTCGTTGCTTCTGGGCTACTTCATTCAGGTGTAGTCCCTTAAGAGCCCTGAGACCAAAATATCGTTCAACTTCGACGGGTGACTACTCAGACTCCGTGGCACCCAAAGAGGCCTCCTCTGATCCAAAACCTTGGTGTAGGGAACCTCTACAATAGCCTCTCTCATTTTTTTCCTTCTCGTTTCGGTGCTCTCGCTGTCCTACTTTTTGCAAACGCGCGAAATAGTGCAGTTGGAGCTAGTGTAAGGTTGTCAAATGCTATATTTTGCAAATAGTGGGTCTTGGCACCAAATCGAATGCATTGGCACATCTGCGTGGCTAGGTGAATGCTATAGGAGGCGGTGTTTCGGTGCGCGAAAGGGTCGTTGCTTCCGGGCTACTTCGTTCGGGCATAGTCCCTTAAGAGCCCTAAGACCAAAATATCGTTCAACTTCGACGGGTGACTGCTCGGACTCTGTGGCACCTAGATGAGTCATTTTCAAAATTTACAACATTTTCAAAATTTACAACTTTTTCAAAATTTACAACTTTTTCAAAATTTACAACTTTTTCAAAATTTACAACTTTTTCAAAATTTACGACATTTTCAAAATTTACAATATTTTCAAAATTTACTTGACCTTTTCAAATAATGAAAGCTTCTCTTAGCTTTGAGAATTTAAAATTCTCTACTAACAGTGCCAACCACGTGAAGGTGGAAGCTTTTCTAGCACCACTAACCTAAACATAAAATTGTTAGTCAAAGAAATTTAAGTTTCAAATCAAAACCATATACTATCTATATACATGTACACAAAATACAAAAATTTAAAATAAAATATATTCAAACTTAAATCTAGATCTTTAAATTAAAAAAATTATATATATATAAATTGAAAACAAATTAAATATATACCAGACATGAGCATTGTAAATTCATTCCAATAAACCATCAGGATCGGATCTACTCTGAATAGCAGACAAGATTGCTTCATGATTTGACTCTCGAACCTTCCAAAGAATCTTGTTATTAGGCCTTCCTCGATATCTATACAAGTGAATATTTGTCGCTAGAACTAGATGTGAATATAAGAGTATTTTCTTGTGTGTCTCAAAGTCTTCAAACACCCAAACAGAGGAGTTTTTTAATGGATACCGTCGAAGCCAAGTTCTAGTAACTACCACTGACCCTGAAGGATACTCAATCTCTTTGCCATCTATAATAGGAGAAGTCAACTTATTTCTTTCGTCGATGCAATGACATAAGAAATAGTCTGTTCCTTCTTCATTGTCTTATGTCGCAATTACTGCAAACACATGTCCTACAAAAAAATAACCAAGGTTGAACATCTCAAATTTAAATTACATATTAAAATTTCAATGGACATAACTCAATACAAAAATTAAATAAATAACCATAAATACCTTGTAGCACCAAAATCAAAATTTCATCAAAGTTGGATGTTGTAACTTCATCTGTAGAAACAAGTTGTAATGCTTGTGGAGGTTGATAACTAGGAAGTGGAGTTAGAGGCCTACAAATCCATCCTTCCACCCATTCTTTTGAATCACACTCAGCAGTGACAAATTCGATACAAGATGCACAAAAACATGTCGACTTTCTTGTCCATACGGCCCACAAAGTAGCGTCTGAGCTAAAAAATGAGTGCATATCAATGGACCCAATGAGTGTCATACAATCCTCGTAGTTAACAATATGTTTTTCCTCTATCAACCAAAAATATCTGCAAACTATGGAATTTTCTTGAGAACCTCAGGACATGTTGTTAGTACACCATTCCACTATGCTCTTTGCATCTTTTAATTTAGCACCATCTATGTACTTTAACTCTTCTCTTGCAAGAGCTCTTTTCACACATGCCCCTGCACCGTCATGCTCTCCTTTTCCATGTCCAGCCTGAGTGAAACTCCAAATATGTTGCACACCCATCTTGACATGCATTCTGCTCATCCAATAAAACATTCATGCATTCTTAAACTAAGACGTGTAATTATCTGACCATATATAATGTTGTTTGAAGTGGATGTCCCTATTAGACAAGTTTCCATAAAATAACTGGAAACACCCTTGCACAAATTCAGTAGAATGAGTACGATCATCACTGATATAAAAGTGGTACTCTCTTTAAATTTTTCGATCATTCTCTTTGCTTTCAGGAGAATGTAGAAATGCTATATGCACAAAAATGGCAACTTGTACTGAGTTGTAATATTGCGATTGAACCTCCATTTGTGGTTGTAATGTGTAATTCTCTACAAAATCGACCACTGAAACAATAGTACCAATAGGAAATATGTCTTTGCATAGCTTGAATTGTTCATCCAACCATCGAGCTCTATGTGTATGCCTCGCATACTCATAAACAATTTCATCCTTAAATTTTCTCATAAATTGAAAAATGGGCATGTGTTCTGTAACTAGCTCACACTATTTCAACTCTTTTCCATCTTTCAAATGGTATGCAACTGATTTATATTTATCAAATTCAACTAAATTATGTCCTATTGTACCTTCAATTTGGTCATGGATGCAACTTTCCAATTTAGGTAATCCGCCGCATGTACTATAACTTCCATCTAAACAATCCTGACTATAAAAAAATTGTCCAACTTTTTTTTCACAAAATATAGTAGGAATGAAATCCCTGGAAGATATTGGTGGAACTTGAACACCACATTCAGATAACATAGTTTCAGAATGAAAATTAGAATGAATACGTAAAAATTTAGCATAATGCATCACAAATTCAACATGTTGCCTACAACAAGTGTTGCAAGCACGGTTAATTTTCACATAGAATGGTTTCAACATTTCAAAAAAATGTTGAATAATTTTAATTTCCAGATTCTCTTGTTCAAACTTACGAAAAAATTGAGTTTGAGTCATATCTAAGAAATTCTTTAGATGTGGTTCACGATTAGTAGAACCAACTCTCCGTTTTATAACATCTCTTGTATTAGGTGAAACTCTAGTGTTATCATGCCAAAATTTAATAACAACTTCTCTTATAGCATCAGAATTATTTTTGTCCTTACGTGGTGCTCTAACAGAAAATGCCCAAAAATTGACATTATTGAGTGATTGAAGGATATTGCGTCTTTCAATTACTTTCATTAGAGTTTTTTGATTAACTTGCAACATTTGACTTGTTTGCGTAATCAAACATCGTTTTTTATTGATTCACTTAGAACACTAGTAGCAAGTACATGACGCATAATATTACTATCCCTAGTGCGTCTCTTCACACCAACAGTGTGATATGCATCATTAAGGTTTTCAACAATTGTAGAGGTTTGACCACGTATGTTAGATGTTCTCAATCCTAAGGTGTTTAATGTAGGTCTCATTTTAATCAATTTCATCAAACTAACCAACAACTGACATCTTTGGGAATCATTTAAAATTTAAAAATGATTATCCCAAATTTCAGTGGCTTTTCTTCTGATTTTTCGTTCAGAAATTTTGTCAGACATTGGTTTCAAAATGTTTTCGTCAATTTCAATTAAAAAATTAGGTTTCTTACGTAAAATCGTAGGAGGTGTTTTTGTCAAATTTTGCTTGTCTACAGTTTCAACATGAATTTCCTTATTCACATTTTCATTGTCTCCTTCAATTTCAACATTTGCTACATCATGAGTATTTAATTCTTCTTCAACATTGACAGTAAAAACTGCTTCATCACGAGTATTTAATTCAACTTCAACATTGACAGTAGAAACATTACCTAGTTCTTCATTGCTTACAATAGTTGGGATTGAATATGAACCTCTTCTAGATTCACGAAGTTTCCACATTCGCTCAGCATTTTGAATTTTGTTGGCCTCTAATTCATTTGGTGTTTTTTTACTTAATGAATTCCTTTTTTGACTTTGTTTTTTATCTCCCATGATGTTTTGCTTCCGGTGATAAGAAAAACGTGCAGAAAAAGACAAAATTTCACAGTAATTCGTACAGTAAGGTCAGAGAGTAAAAATCACATGGTAATTCAGACATTGGGATGTGTGTAAATATGATTTTTGAACCGCGAGCATGCTTTATGAACTGCGAGCGCGCTTTATAAACTGCGCTCGCGGTTTATAAAGTGTGTTTGCGGTATTGTTAAAAAAAACTGTGATCGTGGATCTATATGCTGAACCTAAGCCACCGAAAATCTTTGTTTTTCCCCAACCAAAGCTGTGGAAGGTCATTATGAAGTGTAAAAGGTAAAAAAACCTCAAATCTGCTCTTCCAAAGACTTGAACCATGCTAAAAAACTGAAAATATTTCACAAAAATGGTGCCATCGCGTAGGGGAGACTCTTAGCTTCGTAGAAATATTGTTTTTAAAGTGAATAGAATAAGATAAATATCATTTTATAATTTCTTACTAACAATAGGTGTTTAAGACATTTTTCCCGTGAATGTTCATGTCTATGTCTAAGACTGTAACTTTTGTTTCGCTTATCAAAATATGATAAAACTTATACCATCCCAAGTGTGGACAAATTCTATACACGTTAAAAAAATAAAATAATTGATTTCGATATTTTTTGATATAGTTATGGTGGACAAACGAAAAGCACTCCATTTTCTAAATATTTTCAGACCACTTTCACGGAAAAAATCATAAAAAAAAAAAATATTGCTAAAAAAAATACAAAATAAAATCCATCCCAAGATAGACAACTACATCTAACGTTTCACCAAAGGAAAAAAAAAATAACAAGATTTGGTCATCCAAAATGCGGGCAAACGGACTACAATCTTATAAGTTTTTTCAAAAAAAAAAACTAAGTCATATAATTTTAAGTGTTTAATATAGCTAAAATTGTTCATTTTTTACAAAAATTGGTATTTTAGAAACTAGATTCTGAATGCTACGATTCATATTTATATAAATTTTTCTACTTTAGAGTGCGTGTATAGCTAATAATCCCTACAAGTTGAGATTTTTCTGTTTTTTGCAATATGGCGTCCATGGATGACCCTATAATTGTCCATCAACTTCCTACACTTACCCATGGGCAGTTGTAGATTTTGCAGATGCTGAAAATTAATCTCGTAGCTACCTTGACGAGACATATTAATTTGATTTCTCACCTCAAAAGAAAGAAAACAAGTGGAATTATTGTATTCATTTTCAAATGAGGCATCGGGTTGATAACTGATGGAAACTTCATCCAAAAAACCATCTAATGTGTGGTAAGACTAGTTGCAGTCAAGGTAAAGCAAGTTGTGAACCATGGTTTTTAAATCAACCTCTATCCATTGTTGAATCACTTATGAATCTATTCAGTTTTGATACGGAGAATGTAGGCTCATGTGAGTTGGATAGTTTTGTTTTACATGTTTTTCAACAATGTAAAATGTGTAGAGTAATTTGTGGATTTCCGATGTATGTTGAAGGAATAATTCACATGTGTTTTAATTGCTTTGAAATTGGAAATTGGGGTCACCTGTAAGAGGATTTGGGAGACAGACTTAAACTACTCATATTTAATTTCTTACTTTTTCAAGTATGGCAATATACCACTTTCTATTTTTAGCAGCAGGATGAAGATTCAGTTTCACATGTGGTGATGTCTATTTTTTAATGCATTTTTGAGTATTGTTGTTAAATGCCATTGTGCAAGTTTTTTGACACCTTTTTGATATTGTAGGTAATATAAAAATCTATTGTCTCTTCACATGGTAATTGTGCATTCATGAATATCCTTATTTTTTGGGTGTGTATTTGTAGCTACCCCATGTAGCTACAATTGAAGTGTACATTATTTGTACTAGCAAACTAGTGTGCATGTATTTTTGATAATCATTTGCACCATTGAGAAATTCATCGTTTTGGGTAAGCACAGTTACAGTTTGATCTATCCTTTTACAGTTCAGTGTGTATGGATAGAATTTACAGATTACCGTTGATTAATATTTTCACTATAGCCATTTTAGGTGGTTATGGTTTAATTATTATGGATAGTGAATATTTGCAGTTGTAATCATCATAATTAGAAAATGTCAGTTGAACACTAGATTTTGTTATAAAATGTGTGTTATTATCTGACTTACTATTTGTGATGGCATTATAATGTTTTGGGAAAACTGGCATGGATTTAATTTTGTGACTATAGCTATTTGGGCGTTGATGGTCTAACTATAATGGATAGTGAATATTGGCATTTTTATAGTTTCAGATAGACAATGGACATTAGCCTAATTAGGGGTAGTTTAGATGTCTGTTATACTGAACTATTTTCATGGAATTGTAACTTAAGTAATCAACCATATCAAAAAATTACAGTTGAACACTAGATTAATTGGGTGTTATTATCTGGTAAGTGTTTTGTGATGGAATTATATGGGATTCGACAGTTCACATTTGTGTGCAGAGTTGACAGGGTTGCAACGTTTCAGTTGGACACTAGCTTAAATGAGTTTTACTATTTTATCGGTTATGTGACTAGCTAATCAATTATTTGTATTTGATTAACCTATCATGATTTTTGGATTTCCTGTTTGTATTTTTCCAATCAAAGGAATAGTTATCATGTTGATGGATTGATATACAACTTTTTATAGACAAAAAGTATTTCCAATTGGGAGGAGTGATCCAGAGGAATTTTTAGGTGATGGAATTTTCCTAAACCCCCCTAAACCATAACCACGTTATAGAGCGTTATGGGACCTTTCCAATGGTATCTAGAACTCCAAAAATGGAGTTCGGATGTAGAAGTTATCAAATGCTCAATATTTGGTTTGAAAATAGTCAAAGTTGGTCAACTGGCTGATAACGCGTTAACACGTGGCAGTTTGGCCAAAGGTTAAATTTTTTGTTTTTGAGCCTTTAGTCTTCGACACATGAAAATTTTGGTAGGCCCTGCTATTTTCTAGTCAGGGCCCTCAGCAAGGTTCAACACACTCTTTGGTAGGAGGGGTGCCTTTGCCACCTTTTATTTCATATTGTCATTATTGTATTTATGATTTTATATGCCACATATCTCTCTAACATTGACCATGTGGGATATGTTTCTTTGGAGAGTTGATTTGTACATTGTAGGGTGAATCAACTTGGGTGAGATATATTACTATCTCAAACATTTCAACTGGAGGGTCCGTATAGAGAGTTACACCAAATGCTCAGCACTTTCAGGCAATGGCGCAACAAACAAACCAACAACTCCATGTCACATGGCATAGTAAACATTCAAACACATCTCGGAAGAAAACAAAAAATCTTATTAGAGACTATGTGGCCCAGGAAAAGGGGAATGTGTGGTTATTTCCATGCATATAAGATAAGCATTCATTCCTATATTTAAACCATAAACCCACCTTCCACACTACACATGTGGGATAATACCCACTTTGGTGAAAACAAAGAGGTGAAAATGGTGTAGGTGGGATTTGAACCCCCGACCTCCAAGATCCAAGAAAAATCTGCCAACCAACTCACCCATGTGGTTTGATGGGAGGTTAAGTGATCCCGACTCTATTTAAAGAGCTCTGTTTGTAAGACTGTGAAAGGGCAGTAAAGGACTAGTTTGCAGAAATCACCATTTGTGGGGGACTTCTTGTCTGAATTATGCCACAAGGAAAAAATGAAACTTGTTTAGAATTCTGAGTGGAACTTAGATATGTAATTATTTTCCATGAATTACTACCTATTTTCTTGTGTAGATGATTTAACATCATGTTTAAATGAAAAGGGAATTGGGAGCAAGTAGAGATCCTCATTTCTGAGGCACCTAAGGGCCAAACTATGCCTTGGTGTAAAAAGATAAATTATTCAGAATTTCATGAGAATTTTAGAAATTCAATTTGTTTCCATTTATTTTTTACAAATCTCCATTTTTAGGTGTTTTCTATTCGTATTTGCAAGGGGATCAAACTTTGGAAGCACCGTAGGAGCCACATATCAACTTCGAGATAGTTTCTGATTATATGCAGAGTTCCACGAGTCTTAGATCAGATTAGTTATATGTATAATGGTATATTTTTTATTATGTAAGGGTTAATTTTACTTATTTTGGAAATAATAGATCGATTCTCTTTTCAAGAATCTAGAGACGTAGCCTTTGGGTGAACTTCGTTATCAATTTGGTTTTGTGGATGTTCGAATTCTATTTTAGATGAATATTTTGATCAGATGAAATTAGTAATTATTTTTTATTTATATGGTTAAGCAAATCATCATTAAAACTAGAAATTGGATTTAACAATTGATTTAAGTATCCATAATCCACAAATGCACATTTCAGTATGGTGAACAAAATTTAGACCGAGGTGCATATTTTTAAAGGAATTAATCAATTTTGGAGTTTAAGATACATAAAATTGATGTTGAGTTCCTCAGATCCTTGGAAATGTTTATAAGTGAAATGTTAACTCACCCATTTTTAGATCATCACTCCTACAAGAGTTCTCATAATCCTCAGAAAATATCTCACCTAAACATAGTAATATCGCGGCCATACTTTTATGATAGTAGGAGTGTCCTTTGGCTTCCAATTTTTTTATTCTTCTTTGATCTAAATGACCATGATCTAGCTACATCTATCAATGCCATTGATTCCAAATATTTTTGATGATTCTTGTATACATTCATGAAACATGATCCGACATTTCCCTCTTCAGACGTAATGTGGACCTTGTGAAATACCTTGTGGATGATTTTCAAAGTCATAAATTTTCAACTGCAATGAGATAATGATAACTTTAATAGCATGTGGCATGTTTCTTATGCCCCAACATCATGTTCGATTTTTTTTTGTTAAAACCCTTTGATATATACAAAGTGTAGATTCTTTCACTTCTATATCCTATGATATTCTTATACGCATATAATGATATCTATAATACCCTTTTCTACCTTAGAACCATATTTTTCTATGCATTTAATATGGCGTGTCTAGAAATGGTTGATTTAAAATTCGCATTGTCATGCCAAATAGATAACATGTTAGAGTTGTGAAGGTTGAGTCTTACATCATTGTGACAAGGTTCAAATTTCTTATGGCCATCCTTATCAATGCAAAACTTAGACTCATCTCAAAGATCCCATACAATTTTTTAACAATAAACTATAAATGATGCATTCGTCTACAAGTAAGACATGTCAGTACATTTTTTGTGTCTCTGAACATGATTTACAAGTTTTTGGTAGTCAAAAAATGGGTTGTACTCCAGTACCTGGGATGGTGTTATTGATCATGGATTTTCATCTCTAGATCAATAGAGCATCACATTTATTTGATGGATATCATGGGGATTCTATAAAGTCACCTTGATTTAACAAATATTGAATTATGATAGACCCTAATTATAGTGTAACAGATGTAATATATGATAAATAAATGCTCAAAAAAGGAAATAAGATACAGAAATATGAAACCATAAGTACAAGAGAAGGGATAAAATACTTATCTGATTTCATAATTAATTCAAAGGTGTTCTAGACTATAATATTGATGCACAGAAGGAACAAAATGTCACAACTGAGCTTAAAAAAATGTGTGACTATCGTATCTTTTTTGAATAGGGTAAGGGGAATGTGGGCAATGTAGACTTCTTTTGGGTTTCTGTGACTGTGAAAATGGTCAGAAAGTGATTTATTTTATGTCTCTTTAATATTGCTAACCCTCACTATTTGTATCCTATATGTCACTAGATATCTGAAGAATTCACCTGTAACATACAAAGAGATAGAACACCTCTAAAACCCCAAAACATGTCAAATCGTAAAAAAAAAAAAAAATGCAAATGGGGATTCAAAATGACCCCAAAAATCACCCAACTAAGTGAACTCATGAAAAAGTGTTGTACTACATTTCATACTCCATTTAGTTATCTTGTGTGTGTGCAAGAATTGTTCCCTAGGTGACTCATGTGCAAGATGCACTTGATAACATGATAGTAGCTAGATGTAACAATGTATATAGATGTGTGGATGCCAAAATTAACTTCCCCTCCAATTATATTTTGTATAAGAATATAGTTCCTTGTCCCTTGAATGGAAGCTACATGGGTGATTTTATGCTCTTGAAATGTTTTTACATGCAACCTTAGGTGATAGTAATAGATGTTTAGAGCTTGGTCCTTTATTTTGGTCACATAGCTTTATATTTATATGATTCCCTTGCTTGAATTCTATAATTTGAAAATAAAAGGTCGAACCACAAGAAAACAAGATGCTCAAAAGATAAAATAGGCCCAAAAGAGATGAGAAAATTTTAAAGAGGTCAGGGGTGCCTAGAATGATGGTGACACCTAGCACTGTAATCCTGGTCTAGGCGCTAGTGTCTAGAGTCGTGCAAGATGAAACAATGAAGTATCAACTGGGCTGTAGGGTGTAAGAGGCAAAAAGGAAACATGAAACAAATAGAAAATGCCTTGAAGATAAATTTTAATTGCTATTTTTCTCACTTAGGAATCATATGAATAGTAGTATGTTCCTAGGACTTAGAAATATACCCAAAGTGCATGATTTAGTGTCTACATTTTCCCCCACTTTATTTTTTTGAGTGAATAATAGATAACATAAAGTAGATAATAGATGAATACTTGATAACCATATAGATTGATGGTGAAAATCATTTCGAGGAGACAAGAAAAACCATGGAGTGATAAAAATGAAGTGTTGAAGCTAAGATAGGAAAGAGGAAACGACCCTAGGGGTGTAGAGTGTAATGTGTATACCATGTTGTAGCTCTTTTCAATGTTGCTTGATGTTTGATGTGTTCACTTATGTGACTGTTGCTTCTCATAAGGAAAAACCTACAAACTAAAGAGCGAACGAGTAGTCAAATTCATGTATATGAAAAATTCTATCAAAATGTGTAAAAATCATGTAAAAGTATGTGAAAATGTGAAAAATTAGTAAATGGAACATTTGCACTTAGTTCGTGATGAGTGAGAAGTATAGAAAAATCCTAAAAATATTGTTGGACAATTTTTTTGGGTGATCTCACATTGAGAGTGAGTTTTTCAGGTGATCTTATGCCAACTGCATGTTTTTTGGGGAATCTCACACCACCGAAGAATACGTGTTGGGGAGAAATGTCTAGTGTTATTCTCCATCCATGACTGCTTCCTGATGATTTCTACACCACTGCAAATCATGTGATCTTGCTTTGTTCCAACTCGATCAATTTCGATCTAGTTTGATCCAATGTGAATAGAAAATTGAGATAAAATACATGCTAATTGCTAGAGGATTGTACCTATTCTGTGAAAAAAATTGTGTAAACTATTGGAGATTATGTTAACCTAAGAAAAATAACTATAACCACCCCTGGTCATAGGCACCCGAGAAAGTTCAGGATCACCTTGGTGCTAGTGTTTGTACTGTGTTGAGGACCGAAGTTAGATTCTAATTCCTTTCTGTAACTTTATACTACTTTATTCATGTAATGAATTGTACTATATTGTGATTGTTAACTATTGTATGGGGTGACAGATTCATCCAATGTATGCCCCCTTATTTGGGGTGCATGCAACGTCGCTAGGAGAATGTGGCCCAAAGGAGGACTGACTGTTTAACTGATATTGATGCCCTACAAGGGGAGGGAATGTGTTTGGTAAAAATTAAGTCACATGCAAACAAAGTGGTTTGAAAAAATTGTTAGTCTAAACAAGACAAAGACACATATAGAAGACAATGTGTATTCTAGAAGATAAGAAGATAACGTAGACAACAAAAAAGCAAGTTTCAAACATGGTAAATCAATCACAATGTCGTAAGACAATCAGGGCAGAACCAGCCAAAATCATATAGTGTGCACACAATATAGAGGTCATAGCCCACAAACAATGGCATATAATGAAAAATAGTAGACAGTAAAGTATCAGACAACCATGGTAGTACATAATTCTTGCAAATAAGATATTGCACATGAAACACCCGTTAGCATGGTAGAAAGATAGAAATTATGTCAATACATGTATATATCCATGAATTAGTGTGCTAGTAAGAATATGAAGTAGTATAAAAGGAAACAATATCACTTGTGACATTTACAAAAGTAAATGCCCCTAGGATCCATTGTGGGACTAAAAAGAGGTGCAGTTCTAAGCATTTGTGCTACATGTAACAATCTATAGGAAGGATTCATTCACAACTAGAGAGAAAGTGAACGCACATGTGTATATAGAAAAGATAACGACATATAATGTATATGTCTAGCATGTGCAAAAAAATGTACATGTAATCATTTGTAAGCAAGAATAAATGTGACCAAGATATGAATTATGTTTTGAGTGTGTATGGAAATGAATGAAAATTGAGTGTGATAGGAATAGAGTGCCTCCCGATTGGATGTGTATGCATGAGATGAGGTTCGTTTATAAAATCCCCCTTAGAAGTCATGAATGAACCATATAAAAAGAGTGTGTCATCGGGAAATGGTTTGAATTGTGCACTAGAAAGATATATCAATGACGCACAAAGCGTGAAGTGTGAATGCATGTGGTGAGGTTTATTTCATATTTAGACAATCAATATTCGAGTATGAACTGTGGAATTAGATTTTTTCATAAGGTAGTGTGATGTGTGATACCAAAGAGATGTTTCGTGAATGCACAGATTGTGAAGTATGAAGTGCATATGACGCGAGGTTCATGTAAGTAGGATTCCATCAATAGTGAAGTGTGAACCTTAACACAAGAGTGCATCATAGGGTGATGAAAATACAAGAGTGTATCAATATGAGTAATATTTCTCAGAAATAGGAAGTATGAAGCACATAGTGTAATAGTAGAAATGATTGATACCTGAGAATGCTAGGAGAGAGGGGGGATGAGAATGATGTCCCCAAAGTGTGCTAATGATAGATATCTATTTGATGGCATGATCGATGTCATACTATTATGGGAGAGTGTTATTTGTGTCATGATAAGAGAGAGAGCCAGTGCAGTGGTAGGATGAAGGAATAGTAGGACCATGCGATGGTGGTGGAGTTTGAAATGTGTCCTGACCATCAGTAGAATGAGCATTTGCTTTAAAAAAAGAGATTGGTTAGAGATTATGTGGGACTCATGAAGCTGTAGAATATTTATTAGGAGAATAAGGTGGACTAATTTTCACATGTGGTTGTGTATTTTCACTTGGTGATGCGGTGGAAGACTTGAGAGGAGAAGGTGTTAGATTGATTTTAAGAGGCGGGTGCTTAGTTCAAGTGGATTGCATAGGTAGTGTTTTTGTGACAGAAGGAGAAACATTATAAGTGATGGCATGATGCTCATTAGACATAGATGAATCAGATTTAGGAACAAAATGAGATGTAACAATTGGAGATGAACATGCAGGATCATTTTCTATAGTGAATGAGATGAGACCATAATTCTTAATGTGGTCAATTTTTTCACTTAAGAGCATAAAAACCATTATCATTATGTCCGTTGATTCGATGATAATTGCAATATGGACGAAATTTATATTTTTCAATCCTATAAAGAGGATAACAATGAGTAGATGGAAAGATGATCATTTTATTAGTGAGAATCTGTAGTAGAATACATTGTTTCTTAGTATTGAGATCAAACTTTAGAGGCATGGGAGCAGTAATGCTTGAGGTTCACTTATATGAGAACACGTAGCCAACATAGAATGAGGATGAGAAGAAGAACTAGCTTGAGCCTAAGAAACATCCTTACTATGTTGGATTTCAGATTTAAGAGATGTAATCGTGGATTCCATAGCTTGAAATTTATCTTGAAATAAAGAATGTAAAGCTTGAATTAATTTTAAAATAGATTGATTGACATTAGAACTAATAGAGTCATTGGAGAGATGATTGAAGATGGCACTAACTTGTGAAGATGGCATATTGATTGGGAGATACATAGTGTTTAGGGTTTTGTGGAGAGAATATTTGAAATGTGGGTGCATTTTAAGCAATTGAAGTAAAGAGACTTGGGAAACCTCATGAGCCATGAGAGAAGAAAAATGAGGATCAAAGAGTGTTCAAATGAGATGGGTTCACAAAATGCTTCTACAAATATTGAATTATTCCAAATCCTAATTATAGTGTAACAATGTAAGCTCTGATAAATAACTACTAGACATAAAAAATAAGCTAAAGAAATATGAAACCCTGAGTGCAAGATAAGGGATGAATACTTAGATAATTTTCTAATTAATCCCGAGGTGTACTAGACTAGAAGAATGATGCATATGAGGAGGAAACTATCGCAAAAAACATCAGGAAATTATGCAACTATTGGATTTACCTAGACTGGGGCACCTGGACAGGGTCAGGGGTGCCTGGGTGTTGTAGACTACTTTCGGTCACCCACGGCTATGAAAATGGTTAGAAATTGATTTCTTTTATGTCACTTCAATATTGTTAACCCTCACTTTTTTTTGGTTGTAGGTTTTTGGATATCCACAATATTAGCTTGTAACATGCAAAGATAAATAGCACCTACAAAACCCCAAAACACATCAAATCCTAAAAACAAAAAATATGCAAATTGGGATTCAAACTAACCCCTATGGTAACTCCATTGAGTGAAATTATGACCGAATGTTGCACTACATTTTAGAATCCATGTAGTTATTGCATGTGTGTGAAATAATCATTCCCTAGGTGGCTCATGTGTAAGATGCACTTGATATCAATAAAGTAGCTAGATGTCAGAATGAACATTCCTTCCTATGCATGTATGCAAAAGAATGTTTTCCGTTTTCATTTGAATGAAATCTATATGAGTTCTTTCATACTCTTGAAATTCCTTTGGATGTAACCTTAGGTGATAGTAATAGATGTTTAGAGCTTGGTTCTTTATTTTGGTCACATAGCTTTATATTTATATGATTCCCTTGCTTGAATTTTGTAATTGGAAACTAAAATGTTGACCCATAACAAAAAAATATTCCTAAAATATAAAAGAGGCCTAAAAGAGGTGAGAAAAGTACAAAGAGGTCGAGGGCACCCAAAAGGACGAGGGTGTCTAGCTCTAGCATCTTGGTCTGGGCGTTGGTGTCCAGAGTGATGAAAGAGTAAACATTATATTAACGACTGAGATGTAGGGTGTAAGAGGCCTGAAAGGAAACATGAAACATAGAGAAAAGGCCAAATACATATACCAATTGTTAATTTTCTCACTTAGGAATCATATGAATAGTAGTATGTGCCTAGGACCTAGAAATGTACCCAAAGTGCGTGATTTAGTGTCTACACACATATCTATCAAAAATTGATCTTGCAGCTGTAGCTTGACTCTCATTCATCTAATCCGATGTCTCCATGTAGGGGACACCAGGGACCCATATGAATCCATGTAATTGTGTAGATCCTTGATTTTGCCACTCCAACCTATACAACATCAGCCCCACAAAATCTGAGTGACTTACATAACGTTCCATTTACAATATATATAATATGTTAGATAAATAAAATTCTTCAACACTCTTACACATTTTATTGGAGAATGTAAAAGCCAAAAACTTGTACCAGTATTTAGTTACACCAATTAGTTTATGTATCACGTCTTCATGAAATATTTCAAATCTTTCTTACATATATGCCACAACAATATGAGGGAAATATATTACATTTTGAGTCTTCCATTTCTGTTCCCTTGAATAATATAAATGAGGTTCCTCAAACATCATCTGATGTAAACCAAGAAACCTATTTTTTGTTGTAGTAAGTGTGAAAAATAGATTCGGGACACCCAATTGAATTATCATATCTTTCAATTGACTACAACATAAGTAAGAATACTATCTAATGTTGTGAAGCTTTGCACTGAAACATATTACTTTTGTTCTGCCAATTTCTCATCCTTTTCATCGTCAATGTGTCGATAAAAGTATTTCATAGTCATGGGAACGTTGTCCTCCAGATTTTTTTTAACAATAATAGAAGTACTGGCTTGGCTGTAATGGCGAACAGATATATTATGTCCACAATATCTAAATATATGGTGCTTTCTAAACCTTCTGTATTGGTATCATGGAATCCATTGATTCCAAAATATATAAAGAATGGTGTTCTTTATGATGTTTAGTGGATTTTCAAAGAAAATGCCTCAGACATATGTCCTCCCATGGAGTGATTAGCCTCTTTTGAAAAGTGGATTGGCAATGGTTTCAACTTAGCTAAAAATCCCTATGGCTCGATGAGCCAGTCACTTGGCTTGGCAAGCTATTTTTGAATGTAATGCGATTTGGGTTTCTATGCAGTGCAAGAGTTAAATGTCAATGTAATGCAATGCATTTGGATAGAGTAAATATAAATTTCCATGGTCCTTTTCATTATCCCTCTCATGCTTGTGCAAAATAAGAGGTTTGGAGCCGGTTATAATGCCTCTGAGTTGTTGTAGGTGGTAGATCTCTGTGAATTTATTATAAGAAATATCACTGGTGGGCAGAAAGCCAAAAATATTTATAATTTATGATTATTCTCCCATATTGTACTAAAATGGGGAGATTTGGAACAATGATTGGAAATCCATAATAAAATAATGGGAATCAATGTGTTGTCAGAGGTTACTACTAAAATGCCTTTGTGAACCTTATGCAAACGATGTGATCAGTTTGATGTAGTGACTCGAGGAAGGGCAGTGATGTGGGGTGTAGAAAATTTTACGGTTTTTATGGAGTAGTTGATCAAAACAGAGAGAGCATATAAGGTCAAATCATCTTCTTCCAAGCATGGTTCTCATCTTATCTCGTAAAATTTTACTTTCATAAATTGCATTTATAATTTATTAGGTTGAGTAAAATATTACACCATTACTTAAAAACATTTAGTTTTCTTCTATATAAAATTTTTCAAATGGGTAATTACACCAATCTAGGGGGCCAAAAGGGGGTATTAATAAGACACATTTTTCTTAAACATAAAAAACTTCAAATTGTATGATTTTTTTGAAATAGTTACTTTAGACATCAAAATTGGGTCACACTCCCCTTGGCGCCTCGTCGAATAACCAACCTAAACATACTCATCTAACGACACCCCCCTCCACACTACATTAATATTAATTTAATTAATTAAATAAAATTAATAAACATCCTCACAATATTCATCATTTAATTACATTAATTGACCTAATTTCCACTTCACCTAGACACCTCATCCAACCACCTCACCCTAGACTTATTCTTGGCATGTTTCCATAACTAATAATAACTAATTCTTACTTGCCTTAATGACCTAAGATTGGGTCTAACCCTAAAATCAATCCCTAAAATTTCTCTAACCACATTCTCGCCCATTAGAAGGGAAGTTTCCTTTCTAATCCGCGACAACAAACCAACTTGGTCCAAGAAATTAGAAAAATATGACCATTTTAGTAAACCTAGGGAATCCCACCTTAACTGACACCACTCACCCCTAAACTGATGCCGGTCAACAAGGAACCTTCATCGGTTACCATTTATTCACCTTAGCAACCTTGTTTTTGGGTTGGCACATTCTGAGAGCAAGAGGGAAAGAAACAGATCTACATATAAGTAGAACGAGCATCCTTTCATGCATCCAAACATCCAGAGCCATCACCAAGATAGATTTTGGAGGCATTGCCCTCACGTCATCATTTTGGGAGCCACTGTTATGATATCTGACACTATTCTTCTGATCAATAACCACCTCCATTAAGCTATCAAAACCTACATGACAATAAGTACATATCTACCAGCATTGTCTATTTGAGCATAGTTAACTTTTATCATTCACGTAATTAGTTTATAATTTGCATGTTCATTCCTCCATTGCTTATTAGCTTGTAATTCAACCACTTTCCTTACCCACACCACCAAATCATCATTTTGACCTAATATCTATTTTTGAGCATACCTGAGATCTCCATAGACCTTCTCATCCACTCACCCAACCTCATTTGACCTAAGATCAGCCCTTGGCATTTGATCTATTCGAGTTTCTTTTACCTCGACCATACCGATGCCGACTATCCACAACTATCATCGGTTCTACCTAAAACAACATCTGTCATACCTGATGGACGTCGGTCTCTATGTTTTATACCTTGATCAAGAACAAACCCAGCAATCATCTCATGAGTTGACCTAAATAACCCATAATCATACCCTGACAATTCCTAACACCCTTACAACTACCTACCTTTCTGATCTGACCATAGCCTATCCTGTTATGTTAAGATTTGCTTATTGTACTTGAATGAAAAACCTAAATCATATCATCCAGAATAGGATTTTCTTTATTTCTCACATTAAATTGTTTTAAACAGTGGATTGACAACCATCTAGGAAGTATCACACCTCTCGGAACTAGCATACGCTAGGCAGTCCACTCTCATATATCATTTAAATATCTTTTTTGGTATTGTTTTCTATTATAGGTAGTTCCTCCTAGCCAAAAGGAAGCTCTCACAATCAGCATTGGATCAAGAAGTCAGAATGTACACAAGAACCATCAACCAACCCATTTCATAGGTATTCCTTCTAGCCTTTACCCTTATCTGTTTCTTCATTTCGAAAACGTAAAGAAAATGGTGAAACATTTTGGCACGCCCAGTGGGACCCATCAAGGGTTCTATTGCATTTTCTTCATTCTTAGGAAAAAGGTTGTGTGTTTGTTTCCCTTCAAAAATCTTACACATTAATCTTCTTCCTTGGTAATTTTCTCTTCTTTCTAATTGCTCTAAAGGATACATTTTCTTTTGGTGCATTTAAAAGGAAACATTCTTCTTGTTTTTTGCATTTAGTGAAAGAGCATACCCTCTCCTATTCATCTTTTTGTTTCATCAAACATAATATTTCAATTTTGGCTTAAAATTGGTTGCATTACGTTCTGATTTTCTGTATTTAGCTCACATTAAAATGAGGGAAACCTATATGCTGGAAGTCATGCTCAGCTGATGGTTGAGACAAAGAATCATAGAAAGCACATTTTCTTTCTTTCTATGTCTTACCAAACTTGCACAAAATTTAAAATATACACATCTTTCTAAAACAACATATTACCCAAGAACATATGTTAGTGATCACACGATCCGATTGACAAGTACTTCCTAGCTCATTGCTTCTTTCGAGTCATTATCTCAAAATAAGGCCCACCCCCACCATAACATACCTGAAACATATCCTTATAGATATCTTTCTTCGTAGGAAGCCTTCTTCACCAAAATCTCTATTCTAAAGTTCATGAGTTAGTCTTATAAATAACATAAGATAAACAAACGTAAGAAAATCACTGTTAGGATCATGATTTTTCTTAGCATTCTTCTTGACTTGTGTTTTGAGGTGTGAGACTACGACTCTCCATTTTTATTCTTCCTTGCACACTCCACCATTGTAGTTGGATTATTTTGACTTTTTTTGAGTGTGTCAGGGCCCCATCTCCTCATTCTCAGGTTTTGAGTTTGATTCTTCACTTAATTTAATTAACAAAACCTATTTTTTTCATTTATTTTTAGTTTCAAAGTCACCAATGTCGGTCCACCGACCATCACCAGTTCACATCTGACCATCATCGGTTAAACCCTAATTGGTGTCGACTTATAGATTTCTAGTTACTTTACCTAGAATAGCCATCCTCACTCTTTCTATTTTATTTATATCCCTCAGGGCATCATCATATTTCTCCTCTATTGATACCTACTGTCATACACAGTTTCCCCTGTACCCATTCAACATTCCTGTTTCATGCTTTGACACTAGTTTTCTTCCATAGTGACTGGTATCAAGTTCAGTAACCATCATTAGTTTTCCCTCAACCGTCACCAGTCAACCTGACCTTTGTCAGTTTCCTATGTTTAATTTTCAAATCTAGACATTGACCAAATTCACCTTTCAGATCCCATTATTCTTTGTTCCTACTATTTTTTTGTGTCATCTAAAGAATACAGTCTTACCAAGTTAGCACTTGTTCACATGGTGCTGACTCGCAACCAAACCAACACCCTCATATTCCACGCTGGTCATTAACCACTCCCACATAATCACTCACCACCTTCCATCCTGTCACCCATGGATCCTACTCATCCTATCACAATTTTTGCAGGAGACGAAGAATTTACACGACTCCTTGATCAGAATCCCATAGCCTTATAGTTATACCTTTCCCACTCTTCCACCCGAGCCTCCTCAAGTCAGTTGATATACGGCATTCCAGTATCCATCTCTCCTTCCCTTATTTCCACTTCTGCATCAACCCTTAATAATGCAACGTTACCCTCTCCTGCTTCACCCCCAGTAGTTTCACAGCTAGGACCCATACCTATCATGACCGTTGTGTCTGAAGTATCAATTGCACCTGTCATATCTATTGCCCCCTCATTGACCATTCAGACCATAGCTCATTATGCACCAATTGTCTCACAAATACCCATTGCAACACAACCGCTTGTTGTGTCAGTGACCCCTACTCCATTCCATAATCTTGTCCTCTCCATCCCACAAAAATTCCTTCCAATCGCTACTAGATTCACCACGACTGTCCCACCTACATACTCATACTATCAACCACCCCCTCTCTTGTCTGTCACTCATTCATGATATGTGTCTTCTATGTAAGTGCCCTATTCTCAACCTCCCTATTAGGTTCAATATCCACCCCCTTATGCCACATGAGGTGTCTCCCCATCACAACATACTAATGACCTCATCAATTTGATGATGGAAAAGAGACAACCACTGGAAGCATCAGTTTCATGCTCACGTAATTCCCTCACCTATGATGAAATTTTTAATGAGCCTATTCACCTGTCCATTCCTATTCTACCATACCTCATACATTGGAAAATGCCAAATTTCAAGTGCTTCAATAACAAAGAGGATCCACAACAACATTTACGGTCCTTTAAACATGGGTGTTATTTGATTTCCCATGATGACACTTTACTTTTGAGGACTTTCCCAATGTCCCTGACATGACCTGCATTAGACTGGTACAATGGGCTACCAAAACATTCCATCTACTTGTTTAATCAAGTATCCCATGCCTTCTAAGACCACTTCTCGATTAATATTGTCAAAAATGTTACCATGAATGATCTTTATTCCACTCGATAGTACAACGATGACTATATCATTGACTTTATCACTTGTTAGCATAGTTTAATTAATTATCTCTTTCATTCTAGTTACCTCAGACTGAGCTTATAGATCTATTTACTCAATCTTGTGTGGGACACATCTCACCAACCCTCCAGGTGCAAAACTTTTGCAATTTTGATGAAGCATTCACCATGGCACGAAAATTGGAAATTTGTGCTATCGAAGAAAAGAAGATTTAACTTCGTAACAAGAACATCACATTCAAATCCAAGGATGCTTCTTCATCTTCAAAACCCTAAAACAACTATTCAAAACCCAAAGGGTCTGCCAATGCCATAATTATCAAGGCTGGCCCCCCTCATTAATGAAACATAGCCAAACCTCTTTCTAATCTCTCCCCCATCCAAGCTTTCTAGTTCATACGAGAACAATGAAAGTACACTTCGATAGTAGAATCTTACTCTTTTGTTTTGGAAAAGCTTGTTAAGGTTTGTGACATTACCCTTCCACCTATAAAACCACATACTAGTTTTTACCTTGAGTGACCCGTGCCCACATGGTATAAGGAACATGATTTTTGCAACTATCATCATGTCAAAGGTCATAGCAATAATAATTGTATCACCTTGAAGAATATTTTCCAAGAAATGTTAAATAACAAAGATTTAGTCTTGGATAGCCCGAATTTACCCGCTAACCAAAACCTACACATCTTCAAGAATCCATTCCCTAATCATGCCTCATCTTCGAATCAAGCTAGTCACACTTTAAACAGTGATAGCAATGTTTGCGAGGTCCATGCTATTTTCGATGACATACCATTTTCTTCCCAATTGCCTCATGTTCCTTCCATAGATGAGATCTTATCTTGAGATCTACTACCTGCACAATAACCTATTTCATCTACTCCTCCACTCATAGAGGAAACCCCTTCATTTTCTTCTTCATCCATGGAAGAGCCCATAATTAGCATGCCGCCTTTGACCACTCAAAATTTCGAGCAGTTTTCAGTGCACCTCTCCTACTTATAGAAGATGCAAGTCTACTACCTACACCAACATGAGAAGATTCCACTTTGGCTAGCCCATACTATCTTCTACCCATCAAGGATACTATAGAAGTACCACTACCTTTATATGACCATTCACCATCAGAATTTCAAGATCCTACTGATCTGTTTTCGGTTCTCTTACCCATAGAGTCTGAGGCTATCCATTTCCCTATATCTCAAACACATTCTATGAGGATTACCACTAGATCCACGCCTACCCCACCTATTTCAGTATCATTCTCAAGTTTGGCTGATCACCTGGACTATGTCGATAGAGCCTTACTTTTGGGGATGGCTTCTACTTCCTGTTTCAACACAAATGCAGTTGTCCCTTGCTGACACCTCCACTATCTATCCAAAAGTGTTTCAGACAACCGAACCAAACACAATCATGACTATTGCAACACCTTCCACATCACCACCCCTGACCCAACTCACACCTCTTCCCAACTCACATGTAAACACCTACCCACACCTATTTCATCTCCCTTACCTAAACCTATCACTACCTTAGGGGTCATACCGATAGCTAGCCTTACTCACCCACCCATCAAATTAGATTTAGCCACATCCTCCAAAAATGACATTAAACTCACCCTGGCCCCTAAAAAGAGGACCTAACCTTCCAGACCACATACAACGACCTCTCCTACCACACCATTATCACCTTCAACCATGTTGTCCCTCCTAGGATCTCACCCCTCGACCCTGACAAAACAACCCCCATCCACCGGTAAACCAAGAACATAGGAACCCACCTCCTTATGACGAACCTCTAATGTACCAAAGAGACCCACACAACCTCTATCATCACCCATAACCTTCTTACCACACATACCACCACTATCGTCCATAACTGTTGCACTACCCATAACATTTTCCTCTCTTTCACTCACAGCTTCTTCCCGATCTCTACCAACCACCTCCACAGCAACTTAGTTACCCCTATGGGTAACCTGTCCTCTTCCACCATCTAATTTTCCCTCTACATCTCGTACACATGTGTCACATTTGCCCAAAAAGGTGTAACCTAAAGCTAAGAATCTTCTACCTTCCAATAAGGTAGTTAAACCAACCACGCCTTCTATCGCTGGTTCTTCTACCATGCCCCTACCCAAGAAGATATGACCAACACCTAAGACCACACCACAAACCAAAATAGTGGACCAAACCATTCCCCCACCTGTAAAGTCTCTTCCACTACAATCAGACACACCTCTACCCAAACCCACATTTAGCTCCCATTGTGATCCGCTAGCAGGGTCCTATGCCAAAATATTAACAAATCTCCTCGAAAATTCTTTCATCACATTACTGCCTCTTAGACCTTACGACCCAATCAAACCCAAACCAAAAGGGTTTGATGAAACCAAAATTTGTGACTACCATCATGTGTCAAGACATGATGTAGAGAACTGCAAGGCTTTAAAAACTACCCTCATCCAATTGTGTCCTCCCGAAGAAAATTTTGACGATGACGATCTTCTTAAAGAGGACCCCATTTCACCTCCACCAATTTCCACAGATCCTTTCCCATTGCCTACTCAGCAACCAAAATCTCCACCCCATAACTTTTCGATCCACACCCGAGATTCGAGATCGACATGGTTTGTATAAGAGAGTTAGCCAAATCACCACCCAAATGTCATTGCACTCAGCTCACTTCACAAGTATTTTCTCCCCCGGTAGGTTTCTGTCCGTCATGCCATTATACCACTCATCCTACACCTTCTCCATTTAACCCCCTCCCCTCATATTAACATAATCAACATTGCCACTTGTGCTCAGAAAGACAAGGGTAAGGAAAAAGTAACTGGCTCATTAACCAACCCTATACCAAACATACCATCCACACCCATACCAAAAGTCATCATTCGAGGTCCTGCATATCCTATTTCCGACAGGGTCACACATCGCTCAATGCTAAAACAACTACACCAATCCCCCGTCAAAATTTATTTATATGACCTCATGCAAAACTTGGAGTCACATTGTCAAGCCCTCATAGAGGTCCTTCAATCTATTGACGTCTTACCAAATGACCCCACACCCATAGCCTCCATCATTACCACTCACCACATGGCCTCTCTCACTAGGTCTTCACCTTCCTCTACACGTCCACCTAATTGCCAAGTGGCCACTCTCAGCTTTTCAGATGAAGATATTTCTCCCTTCCAGTCTGATGACTCTGACCCCACTCTTTTTATCTCCATCTTTATCAATAATATATGCATACGACGTGTTATGATTAATGGTGGTGCTAGCATTAATATTATCTCCTCCCATGCATATGACCAAATGTGAATACCTGCCAATTACATGCATGAAAATCCTATTATGCTTCATCCCTTCAACGATGCCATGACCTCTACCCTAGGTACCATTTTTCTCCATGTCCGCATGGGACCCCCACTATTCTAGAACCCTTCTATGTTCTAGAAGGGGAGTTCTAATATAACTTGTTGCTTAGCTGACCTTGGATCCATGCTATGCTTTTGTACCTTTGACTTTACATTGATGCCTCAAATTTGAACATGAGGGACATAATTACACCATCCCTACCAACCCTTCACCTTTCAATACTTGTAAGATGCTATATCAGCCCAATGATGTGCTTGTGTTGGTCAAAACATCTGCCACTGTCACTACTTCACCTTCACCCATGAGCCCATCCACCAACATTGCCATTACTTCTGCTACATCTAACCTTGTTATCCCTACTACAGCTATAGCCTCTACCATTGGTGCCCTTGTTTCCCTAAAATATAGTGATCCATCTATACCAACTATTGATCCCTTAGAAGTTGTTTTTCAATTCCTCATGTTGGGGGAATACCACCTATACAATATCAATACCTTCCTCACCCCACAAGAATATGGGAATCTGTGTCAAAACCCTAGCTACGAGATCCACATCATTGACATTTTACCTTATGGCCCTCCCCACCTTCACACCAACCTAATGTATGGGTGACTTGATATTACCACCTATAAACCCAAACCTCCATCCCAAACCCAACCATTTTCATCTGACCTACACTCCCTCACTAACCATTCCTTCAGTCACACTTTCCTCCACTAGTGCACATGGAAAGGATTTGGATTCAGTTTTTATGAACAAGGCTACCATACTATCATTTCTTATACCTCTCATAAACACAATGATCGTAGTGGCATTAGTTTTGATGCTCCATCCTCCAAGAAGGTTCGCGTCGACCTTATCCAAGATGAGAAATATTCCCCCTCTCAGTCACCCACATTACCATATTCACCCACAGAGTCCATAGATCCTGAATCTATTCCTCATAACTTTTTTTTTTCACAAACACCATTTCCTTGGGACCACTGACATATCAACGTGATGGTGAGGCTACCTCTTCTCTCCCATTCCTATATCCTGACATGATTGATGACGATATGCCTTTAATTAACATCGTTCAATGTTTGGATGATGAGTCCATCCTCACCTACCTTGGTGTAGAATACTCTTATATTCATCGGTCGTTACCCTTTGAGACGTAAAATATGTTGAATGAATTAACCATCAAAATTAACATTAATACTCTATACAACCCACACATTCTAAAGATTAGTTAATCCTTAGATGTTGCTAAAAAGGAAGCCTTCATCTCTTTCCTTCAAAACCATAGCAATGCATTTGCCTAGTCCTATGCCGATATTCCTGGTATTGACCCAAAAATCATGGTTCATAATATCATAACCATTCCTAATGCCAAACCCATCAAACAAAAGATGTGGAAAATGCATCCTCACATTGCTCTTCTAGTTAAAGAAGAGATTTAGTGCCTTCTCTCAGTTTACTTCATTCTACCTATTGATTATCCCCAGTGGATTTCTAATATCATTCCTATCATGAAAGAAATAGGGGGACTCTACATTTGCATGGTGTTGGTTGTCAATTTGATCTCACCCCATTTGTTCTAAAAATTTCCCAATCTACCTGGTTCGTCATATTTTCTGTCTCCCCGAATGGGTACGTACAAGTCTTATCTTTACCAAGGTGTTATTGTAAATCCTTCTCTATAGATGCAGATTGATGTCAAGCCATGAATTATGTGCAAATTCTTTGTCCTTGAAGAAAAATTCAATTCTAGGTGCAAATGGTGATTTCCTTGCATTTTACGATTTGACGAGTGTGTTTTCCCCATCAATTTATATCTAAGCATCTTCAGCTACGTGGTCCTTTTTGCTCAGATGTGGCTCAATGGGGCATTTTAAAACTCTAAGGCCTACTTCAACTCAAGTATTGTCCATGTGGAAGGCTTGCACTCATTTGAAAATTTTCCTCTTGGTTTGACCTTTGGAGTTGCACCAAGGAGACACGTGGAGATTTCCGCTAGCCCTGCCCATACTTAGAATTTTATTCAAGTGACCGGTGTAGCTTTATCACACTCAGGACACTTGGAAGGCTCACGCTTGTTTGGGGTCTCCACTTTTGGGCTCCATATCAAAAGAGTGCCAAAGGGACACGTGGAGGTCTCTGCTCACTCTGTCCATACTTAGAATTTTTCAGCAGCGGATGCAAATTTTTTAGGTTCATGACACGTGGGGGCCCTGCCCTCATTTGAGGATCTACCTCTGGGTCCTACACTAACAATATCACCAAGGAGACACATGGAGGATTTTTCTATCTTCTCTCTATAATTAAACTTCTCAAGTAACGTTTTAAGGCCTAGGACATGTGGAAGGCCCACGCCTATTTGAGAATTGCCCCTATACTTTATTTTTGAAGAGTGCCATGGAGACACATGGAATTTATTGCTCACTCTGCCCTTGCTTGCACTTTTCAATGGCCGAGGACACTTTCTGGTACACTTGGCATGTTGCACCTTCCAATGGTCCCTAAATTCTTTTAACAACTTTGTTGGGATGAGACACATGGTGAGCCTGCACTTGTCTAGGGTCTCCACCTTTGTGCACTGTTATCTAAAATAAGCCCCTTGCTTATTTTTTGGCTAACTCCTTTGTATTCCTTCCTTCCTTGTGTCTCAGTTGATTTTTTTGACTTTTCCAGCACTCAAAGTTTTCTGGAAATGGCTTCATCAGATAGAGAATTTTCTCACCTTTCCAGAAAGGTAAATTTTTCCTTCTAACTCCTTGTATTTTGCAAGTTATGGCTCAACGGAGTTTTGAGGGAAATTTTCCCAAGGAAGGCCCGATCACTAATCAAAACATGCCACGTGGTGGAAAAATGGTGGGGAGCATAGGTAAGTTGTAAATTTTTACCAAAGATTGGTCGGGGGTGCAAAAGGAATATTTTGGTCTGAAGCTCTGCCAACCAATTAGAGGTTGCCACGTGTTCAAGGAGATGGTGGGAGTCGTGGAGGTGGAGTGAATTTTGGCTTTTCGCCTAAAAATCCAAAAAGGCGTAAAGGAAAAAATTTGACCCGAAGGTCCAGAAAGTCAAAAGGGAAAATTTTTCTTGGGACCCATGAGCGAATCAAAGTGTGACATGTGTCTTTTCCTAGGCGGAGGTCGGAGGCACAAGAGAACTTTTAAATTTTTGCCCACGGGCCCATAGAGGGAAGAAACTAACTATGGTCCATGTCCAATCAGGATGTGCCACATGGCATCATAGTGGCTGGGTGTGGAGATTTTTGGGGAATTTTTTCCAAATTCAAAAAAGGGGAAAAATTTCAAGGTTTCAGCCCGCCAACACGATTTTTGCCCTATTTTTTCCCTAAATCTTTAGAAGGGCATATATTTCGATCCAAAGCTCATTTTTCCTTGATTTTGGTGTCATTAGAAAGCTATTGAAGTCCTCTAAATGATAGAATCTTCAATTTTGTGTTTTGATGGAGTTTGGTGAGAAAAAAAATTAAAAAAATGTCTCTAGGACAGGGAAAAAGGTAGAACTAACGTTTCAACCACCATTTTTTATGAAGTATGGATTCCATTCTTCTCCAGCATGGTCAAAAATCTTGCGGAATGAAATTTTAAAGGTACCCATGCTGTTTTAATGCATTTTTATTGATGGTTGAAGGATTCCTTTCATTTTCCCACGTTTGTCCTTCTTGGCTCGGGTTTTTCATTGTTCAAATCCAGATTTGGCTCATTTGTAAAGGGTTGGACATTTTTATGATTTGCAGGCTCCCTCTTTCACCCTGGCAAGTGAATTTGTGAAATATCAGACCTCTTTTTAGGACTGCAACATGTTTTTTTTCCTCTTTACTATTGTAATACATTGTATTCAAACATGGAAATGAAAATGCAAGCTCTGTGAATGATTTTTCAATCCTCTTCTTGTTTTTTTTTTCTTCATTCTGATCTTTTATTATAATCTTAGCATTTTGTGCATGGTTTATGTTGCATTTCTATAACCTGTGTCAATTTACAAAAGTAGATGTTCATCACTCCTTTGGTGTATCACCTTGTTAGCTTAGTATTATTTCTTTTACATCCTTTATCTTTGTCTCCTTGGAATTTAGAGTAGGATCTAGTATTAAACCTCTGCAAAATTCATGAATACATCTGATCAGAGGAGTAGAGGAACCAACCTTTAATCTGGAGATTCTTTTCCCATTTTTGCAAGTCCCACACTTGGGGAAAAGATTCAATGTTGTGTAATCACACTGGATGTCCATTAGCAAACTAGAACTATGAGAAAACATCTAGGGGTCCTGTGAATCTGCACTAACAGTTTTGGCATGCCCCGTGGGACCTTAGAGGTCTTCATCTCCATTAAAAATAAGTGGATGTGAATTTTTTGTAAGTTTCTTGCTTAAATAGATCCCTGACTTACACATATGGCAACTCCAAAGAGATAAAATCAACTAGTTTCAGCAGTCCAAGTCTAAAGATTCATGAGAAGGATCCAAACAAGGTCAAGGGATAGGGAAGAAGGATTATTTGAGTATATGCAGTTATCCCTAGGAAGAAGAGAGAGAGGAAGAATAATTCAAATGTCTCCATCTCCACCAAACAAAACTCTATCAACTCCTCCACCTGGTAGACCTTTCACCCAATCAACAAGGGTTCTTAGGCCAATCAGAATGGAAGAAAAAAACCCTTATGTAAACTTCACTGGAAACAACCCACTTACTCTCAATGCACAAAATCCAGTTCCAGTTGCAGCATTAAAGAACATCCCATACTTTACTAGAGAAAATCAAACTACTCATGGTGATCATGTTAAAGAAATTGCTAATGTTTGTACGATCCATGAGATTATTGATATGCAAATTTCTATCAAATTGCTAGCATCTTCATTCAAAGGGAAAGCCTAGAAATGGTTCAGGAGCCTTGGGGCGGGTTCTATCCAAAATTGGAACTAGCTGTGTATAGAGAAAAGGGAGATAATCTGTCTCTTTTAGAACAAATGACAACTATCAAGAGAGCTCCCAATGAGAAGCGAACTGACTTCAACTTCAAATTTCAAAGGACTTGGGATAGAATTCCAGTGGCAGTAAGGCCAACAACTGAAGGTGCTTTCTTATACTATCTCAAAGCTTTAAATTCTAATATTTCTATGTTAATTCAATCCATGGGAGGTAAAAATATACCTGCAGCTTATAACATTGCCATTAGGGCTGAGAATTGTCTAATTCAAGCTGGTAAACTAGCTCCTAGGCCTCACATGCCCATATACCTAAATTTGGAAAGCTCATGCACTATTCAAACACCTACTTTAGCTCCTGTTCCCACTCCTAGAAATTAGAGTTCAAATGAAACTTTTGCTTCATCCTCTAGTGCCTCAAATGAACTTCAAGAAGTCACAAAACAATTACAAAATTTAGGAAATGAGCTGTATACACTCAAGAGGTAGCAAGCCCAAAGTTTCAGACCTTCTTATCAACCTCAAAATCAACTTAACAGGCAACCATATTAGCCTAATAGGCAACCCAATCTAGCTGCAAATCAAAATCAAGAAAGGCCTCTTGCCAATAGACCATTTCAGCCCTATAATCCGAATGTTGCATCTACCTCTAAGGCCTTAGTGCTAGTGAAAAATAATGTAGCTCAAGAGTATGATTGGTGTTTCCCATGCAATGAACCTCATAACCAATCTATGTGCTTCAATGGTGCTTTGAACCAAGCTTTGATGGTGACAACAACTGGCGTAGAGAGTGAGGTGAGTCAGGAAGCAAACCAACAACAAGGAACATCCCAAAAAAATGTATCTTCAAATGAGACTACACTGGTGAATTAGCAGGCTGAGGATTTTTGTGGTATGAATCAAGTAATGTCTTAGAATGTGGTAGTTAACACAAGGTCAAAAAAGAGGAATATTGGTGAAGGGGAGTCACTGGCTCCAGGTGATCCACAACCTTCCACCACTTCACAAAGTGCTGGCAAGAAAAATGTAGTTCCAAACATGCAAGGACAGCCCAAACCACCTCCTACACCAGCTCAAGTGCCAGTTGTTGCAGCTCATGTATAAGAAAAGAGTGTGTAAACCAAGGGGTAGAAAAGAAATGTTTCATCCCCATTCATTATCATTGATTAGATGAAGAATACAAATGTAAATATATCAATGTGGGAATCACTATCAATCCCAGGCCAAAGGGATCTCCTACAAGCTACCACGAAGAATTTGTCAACTTCAAATTAGCAGGCTCATGTGCAAGAGAAGGTACTCACAAATTCTTCTCAACCTGAAGGGAATCATGGAGGACAACAAGGTAAAGTTTTGAATCCCTGTCCATTCTATATTTCATTGATCATTGGAGATAAGCTAGTACATAGTTGTATGATTGATTCTGGGGTAAGTAGTTCTGTAATGCCTAAGAAAATAGGATGATCAGTTGGGTCTCCAATATGAAGTCATATCTAAAGGGATGGTGCAACTGGATGGGAAAACAGTAAAAATAATGGGATTCATTAAATATTTGAATCTTACTTTACATGCATGCCCCAATGTTACTATTTTGCAAGATGTGTCAGTGATAGATTTGCCACCACTTTTTGCCCTATGTTTGTCAAGGGATTTCACAGCTAAAATTGGAGGCTACTTATATGCTAATTGGTCAGACATGTTGTTTAGAATTAGATATGGAACTAAGGCCACAATTATATTTGAGCCTATTGCAAACTTTCACATTGAGCCTCATACTCAAAGCCAAATCAATGCTAACTATTCAGCCTTTGATCAAGAGGATTAGCCAAGTACAAATGAAGCTAACACCAAAGTTGGAAACATCCCAGATTTTACTCTTGATGAGTGGGCAAGCAAGCTACATGATTTTGATCCGTACCAAGAAATAGAATAATCTGAGCTAGGAGTCTATTACATACATGAAGAAAATCAACCTATTCCTAGCATCTCCAAGCCAGACCATAAGGATGACAGTGAGGTATGGAAACTATTTTTTGATGGATCAAGAAGTAGACAAGGTGCAGGAGGGAGAGCCATTCTTGTTTTGCACCCTGAGGCATTAAATATTATTCAGCTTTTAGATTAAAGTTTGCATGTTCTAATAACACTGCTAAATATGAAGCTCTGATACAAGGATTGCATTGGTCAATCAAGAGAGGTATCAAAAACTTACAAGTCTTTGGTGACAGTGAGCTGATTGTTAATCAAGTTAGAGGGCAGCATGCTGCCAAAAATGATCTGCTCAAGTGTTATAATAATAGAGTGTGGGACCTCATTGAGGATTTTGAGGGATTTAACATCAATTCCATCCCTAGGAAAGAAAACTAAGCTGTTGACAAGCTTGCAGCAGTTGGAGCAGCCTTTGACATTTTTGAGAGCATTAAGGAAGATAAAATACAGCCAAACATTCATGTGATTGTAAGGCCATCAGTGCCAGATAATAATGTAAGTTGGCAAGTGTTTGAAAATGATCAACAAATCATCAATTTCTTACAAGAAGAAGCTAATTTCTCAGCCAAAAATCAGGAAAAATTAGAACAGTAGTATGGTGATCATGTGGTACAGCTGAGAACCAAAAAACTACCAAAGGGACTTGTCACTTTAGAGTCCATTTTTAATCCTAATGATCAATTTAGGAAAGAGAAGGTAAATATCCAAGTCAAGGGAGAAGATGCAGTGCCCATCTTGGTTGGATAAGGCAAGTCACTTCAAATTGGTAAAGTGACAATCGAGCAAGAAAGGTATGAGTTCATGCAACTTTGCTAAGAGTTCCCAGACATATTTACTTGGAGCTATGAAGACTTGAAAGGTTTCAATCCCAAACTATCTCAACATAAAATTGAATTGGATCCAAGTGCTAAACCCATCAGGTAAAAAAAAAGGCCAGTCAATCCACACATGGAGCCTCTCATGATGGTTATTCAAGCCTCTCATGAAGAAGGAATTGAATAACTTAGTAGAGGCAAGTATCATATTTCCCATCAATCAGATCATCTCCTTCATTTGAGACAAGTGTTCCAAAGATGTAGAAGATTTGGGGTATCCTTGAATCCCAAAAAATGTATTTTTATAGCTCATGAGGGAAAGCTCCTTGGCCACATTGTTTCCAAAAGAGGGTTAGCAATTGATCCAGAGAGGGTTGAAGCAATAAAATCACTACCATTACAAAATCATAAGAAGGCCCTTTAAAGTTTTTTGGGAATAATAAATTTTGTTCAGAGGTTTGTTCCAGATTTTGTAGCCCTTGTCAAGCCAATAACCATGATGTTAAAGAAAAGCATGGCTTTCAAATTAACAGCTGAAGGTAAGGAAAATTTTGAGGTAATCAAAGAGGCAATCTCACAAGCTCCAACCCTCATTAACCCAAATTTCTCCAAGGATTTTATCCTTTATGCATTTGGAGGTGATGATACAGTCTTTGCAATTTTAGTACAACAGAACAAAGAAAATGTAGAGCAGCCAATTTCCTTCTTTAGCCAAAGCCTGGAGGACTATGAGGTGAGGTATTCTTTCATTGAGAAGTGTGTGCTTACAGTGATAAGGAGCTTGAAGAAATTTAAGCATCTAGTTTCAAATAACAAGGTTCAACTGTTGGTTTCTCATGTGGGGGTAAAAGACTTCCTCAACAAAGATTTAAATGAAAAAAGTGTAGGGTGGATTACTTGTGTCATGGAGTATGACATTGAGATCAAAATCACCAAGCTGGTCCGAGGAAAGGGGTTATGTGAACAGCTTGTCTTGAGAAAATCAACGGAAGCAAACAATGAGAAGGATGTTGTTTTGGTAATGCAAGACAACCAAGAACTAAGAGGTGTTCAAGAAGAGAATGATGGTGTCCTCACTCCTTGTTAGACCCAAAACATAATGCACATCCTACACACAGGCCTATGCCCTTCAGAGATGAAAAAAACCAAGAGAAGACACTTTAGATTGTCGGTTGTCCCATATGCACTTGTTGATGGTGTTTCGTTCAAGAAGGATGTAAATAGAGTGCTATTGAGATGCATTGGGACAAACCAAATTGATAGAACATTGGAAGAGTTCTATGGTGGATCAGTTGGGGGCCATTTTTCTCCAAGAGTGACAGCCCTCAAGATCATGAAGGCTGGCTATTATTGGCCCAAGGTATTTAGTGATTGTTATGAATGGATCAAGAGGTGTAAGAATTGTGCATTCTTCACAGGAAAGGAGAGGTTAGCAGCCTTTCTATTGCAACCAATTTCAGTTGACTAGCCATTTATGCAATGGGATTTGGAGTTCATTGGAGTCATTAACCCAAACTACAACCAAGGACACAAGTGGATCCTAATAGCCACAGACTACTTCACTAAATGGACTGAGGCAGTGGCACTTAAGGAAGTAAATGAATATAGCATTCTAGACTTTTATCAAGGGATAGTAACCAGATTTGGTATACCTGCCACTATAATATCAAATAATGCTTTGGCATTCATAGGATCAAATGTAACTGAATGGCTATTAAGAATGGGATTTATTTGAGCACTTCATCAAATTATTACCCTCAAGGTAATGGCCAAGTTGAGTCTACCAACAAGAACTTACTAAGGATCATCAAGAGGACTCTTAATGAAAATTAGAGGACTTGGCAAGAACTAAATTGAAATCAGCCTTGTGGGCTGATAGGATAACTCCCAAGAGATCCACTGGTAACTCTCCATTCAAACTTGTTTATGGAAGAGAGGAAATTTTACCCATGTCACTTGAGTTTCCAACATTGGAACTCATGAAGCAATTGGAGTTGTTGGAGTTTGAACTCATGGAGGTTAGATATGCATGATTGATAGAGCTCCAAGAAATCCAGAGAAGAGCTCCAAGAAATCAGAGAACATGTAGCCCAAGCAATGGAGAAGGATCAAGCCTTGATCAAGAGAACTTTTGATAGGAAGGCTAAGGCTAGGAGCTTCCAAGTTGAAGATCTAGTGTTGAAAAAGGATGCAAACCAAGAAAATCCAGGAAGGCATTCAAATTTTGATGCCATTTGGAGTGGCCCCTACATGGTAACAAAATGTAAGAACAACAATGCCTTCCAATTGTCTACATTGGATGGTGAAGAACTGCTGATTCCAGTTAATGGAATCCATCTAAAGCATTGCAACTAGAAGGGAATTCTCCATCTTGTACATATTAGCTTAGATTTTCATTCCTCCAAGTGCTTGTGCACTTTTTTTTTTGTAGCTTAGTTTTCATTTCCCTAAGTGCTTTGGCACAAGCTTGTTGTCCCAAAAATGCATTTTTGCAGGCCATGTTCCAGATCAGATGATGTTCTACTCTCACACTCTTCCTCTTTGTAATTTTCTAATAGTTGGGGGTACTAAGAATAAAATGTGATAAATCCGTGCCCAAGATTGGTTTAGGCAAAACTACATCCAGTAGGTAGATGACCCCTCTGAGTCACCAAAATGGATAACACACAGGCAACTAAGTAAGCTTTTAGTCTCCCAACTTCCTACTTATGACCCCTACTGAGTCAACCAAATATTACTCCCAGATCATCTCCTTACTTGCCTCTATGGCTAAGCTTCATTCCTTCTTCCCTTGTGCCTCAGTTGAATTTTTCTAATTTTTAGGCACTAATTTTTTTTTAGAAATGTTTCATTGGATAGATAATCTTCTCAACTTTCCATAAAGGTAAATTTTTCCCTCTAACTCCTTGTATTTTTCAAGTTATGGCTCCGCAAAGTTTGGGAGGGAAATTTTCCCATGGGAGGTCTGCCAGTGAATCAAAATGTGCCACATCAGTGGAAAAATGGTAGATTGGCAGGGCGACTTAGAAAATTTTCCAAATATTGGTAGGGCGCACAAAGAAATTTTTTGGCCCGAAGTCCCGCCAGCCAATAGGAGGAGGCCACGTGTCCTCGAACCAGCGGGGGTGGAGGCGCGGAGGGGAATTTTCCTTTACGCCAAATTATGGGAAATAAAGTGATGAAAGCCCACCCCTAATGGCCCATGCTAATCAGAAGTTTCCACATGTCCATGTAGCCAGTGAAAACCTTAAGGTGGACCCACAGAGGAGAAAGAGCTTGTTCAGGCTTGAGCCAATGACAAGGCGCCACGTGACCCATTCGGGAAATGTGTGGCCAGTGAAAACCTTAAGGTGGGCCTGCAAATGAGAAAAGCTAGTTTAGGCATCGAGCACAATGACTAAGGCGCTCACGTGTCCCATTCATGAAATGGTCAGAGTCAAAGGAAAATTCTGAAGCGTGCCCTTGAGGACCAATCAGAGGATGACACATGGCATCAGAGCCTCAGGAGGTGGAACTTTTGGGGAATTTTTCCCAAAGGTCAAAAAGAGGGTAAATTTTAAATTTCAGGCCCGCCAAAACTCAAATTTTCCCTAGTTTTGCCCTAAATCTTCAGAAGGGCATAACGTTTGATCCAAAACTTGGATTTCCACGTTCTTGGTGGCATTGGAAAGATGGGGAAATTATATACATGATGGATGGTTCAATTTTGTTTTCTGGTGGGGTTTAGAGAGATAAAATCAAAAATTCCTCTGACACGGGAAGGAGAACAAAACTGATGTTTCAACCACCAATTTTAATGAAGTATGACTTGCATTCTTCTCCAGCATGGTCAAAAACATTGGGGAATGAACTTTTGAGGGTACCCATGTTGTTTTATTGCAATTTGGTCAATGGTTGAAGCATCTTTTCAATTTTCCCATGTTTCTCCTTCCCAGCTCGATTTTGAATGGAATGCTAGCATCCTTTCACATTTTCCCACGTGATCTAAGTTCCCGAGCTTCATTTACTATTAAAAGCTAGATTTGCCTCAATAGAAGTCACTTTTGTGTTTTGCAGACTCCCTCTTTCACCCTCAGAAAGTGATGCCTTTGTTCTGTATCAGACCTCTTTCAGGACTACAACATGGCCTCTGTATCCTTTGTAATACATGTATCTTCCTCTTATGATTGGAAATGACAATGCAAGCTCTGTGAATGAGTTTCAATCCTCATCTTGTCTTGTTTGCTTCATTTCTGGTCTTTCATTCCACTTTAGTAGTCTGGTGCCCATATGAGATCTATGCATTCCTTCAATTTGTGTCAATTTGTAGAAGTAAATTTTCACCACTCCTTCTTGGTGTATCACCTTGTTAGTCTTAGTTTCATTTCAAAGCATCCTCTACCTTTGTCCCCTTGGAATTTAGAGTAGAGATCTGATATTAAATAATTCACAATTTTCAAGTTATAATCTAATCAGAGTTGAGGAACCAACCTCTAACCCTAGAAGATTCTTTTCACCATTCTAGGAGTGCCATACTTGGGGAAAAGATTCAATGTTGTGCAATCACACTGTATGTCCATGTGCCGGAACATGCTAAACCTGAAACTGATAAACCCCTAGGGGTGCTACCTTGATTGTACACTAACAATGTCCTCTAACAATGTGTATTCTTTCTTTGATTCCTCTTTCTGTTCCTGTAACTGATCTTTATACATGATTTTTTCATTAAAGACAATATCTCTAGACCGAAATTATTTTCTTGTCTTTAAGACTCCAAACACAGAAACCAAAATCATCCTCACCATATCCAACAAAGGTGCATTTCTCAGACTTAGCATCTATCTTGGTCTTATCATCTTTATCAATGTGAAAAAATACCTCACATCCAAATACTCTAAGAAATGAGTAATCAGTTTTCTTACCAGACCAAGCCTCCTAAGGTATACCTCCATTTAAGGCCATAGAGGGTCCTCTATTAATCAGATAAATAGTTGTGCTTACCACTTCCACCCAAAACATGAGTGGCAGCCCCACATGTAACCTCATGCACCTAGCACGCTCCATGATTGTCCTGTTCATTCTCTCTAACACTCCATTTTCTTGTGGAGTATTTGGAACTGTTCTTCTTCCTACGGATCCCATTTACCAAACAATAATCAAGAAATTCATTGCTGCAATATTCCCCTCCATTATCTGACTTGAGACATTTCAGCTTGAGACTTGTTTCATTCTCAATCAAGGCTTTCCATCTTTTGAAAGTTTCAAACACATCATATTTCTTTCTAATGCAATATACCCAAAATTTTCTAGTTGCATCATCAATGAAAGTGACATAATAACATGAACCACCAATAGAGTTTACCTTAGCTGGCCCTCATACATCTATATGCACTAACGCCAACTTACCCTCCTTCCTAATAGGTCCAACCTTGAGGAATCTCACTCACTTCTATTTCCCATAAACACAGTCCTCACAGAAGTTCAAATCTAACTCTTTTAATCCAGGAAACCTATCCTTTATAATTTGCATGCCCTTTTGACTCATATGACTGAGTCTCTGGTGCCACAAAGTTGCATCTCCATCTACAGAAACTAAATTACAATAATCAGCACCACTGGTTAAATACAAAGTACCAATTTTATTACCTCTTGCAACCACAAGAGATCCCTTGGTAACCTTCCAAGAATCCACTGTAAAACTAACCATACAACCATCACTACTTAGTTGTCCCACTGATATCAAATTCTACCTCAACTTAGGCACATGCCTGATGTCCTTAAGTAGCCATGTGTTCCCATTCTACATTTTCACCCAAACACAACCTTTCCCTACTATGTTGTATGGTTCATCATCACCAAGATATACATGTCTAAAATCACCTTGAAAAAAATCAGTAAAGTAATGTCTATGTGGGGTGGCATGGAAAGAAGCCCCTGAATCTAACACCTAAGACTCAACAATATTATCTAAAGAAATAATTAAGGCATCCTGACAAACATCACCTGCTGCCACATTTACCTCTTTAGTTTCCTCCTTCTTGTTCTTCTTATCCCGAAGATCCCAGCAATCTTTCTTAGCATGACCAACCTTCCCAAAGTGCCAACATTCTAACTTACTCTTGGACTTTGACCTTCCAAGATCATTCGAATTCCCACGGTTACCTTTCCCTCTATTCTTTTGTCTCCCTCTGCTCTCCACCATCAAAGCATTTCCAAAAGTAGAAGATTCTCCTGTGCTCTTCCTTCACATTTCCTCACTTAGGATCACACCTATTACATCCTCAAACTTCAGCTTTGAGTTATTAGAGACTGAATTACTTACAACCATAACCAAGCTATCTCAACTATCTAGTAAGGAGCACAAAATCAACAAAGCCCTGACCTCATCATCAAATTCAATTTTTACCGAGTTTAACATACTCACAACTGTATTAAATTCATTCAAATGATCAGCAACATAACCATTCTCAGACATCTTCATATTAAATAACTTTTTCATCAAAACTATTTTATTAGAGGCAAAGGTTTTTTCATATAAATTCCCCAACGCACTCATAAGGCCTTCTGTGGTCTTCTCTTGCTATATGTTGAAAGCAACCGAAGATGCAAGGCATAAACTGAATTGCCCCAAGCGCCTTTCTATCCAAAAACTCCCAATCCTCATCCGACATGGTTGTAGGTTTCTTTGCTTTTCTAGCCAAAGGAACATGGAGGTCCTTCTGATATAAGTAATCCTCCATTTGCATCTTCCACAAACCAAAGTTCTTCCCATTCAACTTCTCAACCCTTGATCTTCCCTCATCTACCATAGCTCCCACTCAAGCTAAACTTTCCCTATGATTTACCACTTCAACAAAAAACCACCAAAGCTTTGATACTAGTTGTTAGGAATTAGAGAACAAATATGCGGAAACAATTCCTCAAATCACAATAGTAGGAAACTATATAGCAAAATTATACTTGCAGAAATATAACAACATAAATGAATAATGCACAAAAGAAGACAAGACAAGATTTAATGTGGTTCACCCAATGTGGGCTATGTCCACTAAGAACTTGCTTAGATTTTATTATCAACAAGAGTATAACAACTCTTACGGTATTCTCTCAGTTATGAACTCACAATAGAATTCCAAAGATGTTAAACCACATCTAAACCACAATCGACAGCCAATTGCTTAACCTTGATCACTCTTGATCACCTTTTGATCTCTAAACTTAAGACCTCTTGAACACTCAAGATATCTTCAAGATACCCTAACACCTCTATTTATAGGATTAAAATCCTTCTAAGAAGCCATAAAGCTGACCCTAGAAGTTTGAAATTCATAATCTTTCATCTTCCAACGGCTGTAAAAAACTATCATTGCGTTGACAACCAATTAACAACAACATGTCTTCAACATCACAAGATGAAAATAGAAGACATGCTCCAGAATTCTCTTGAAGTCTCAAAACTTAATCAATTCAAACTCCAACACATCAATGCTAATTTCTAGAAGACCAAAAATAGGCTCCACACCCCAACAAGTGGTTCACTTGGAGTAGCTAGTGTCAAAATTGAATGGGTTAGCCAAGTATTATTTCCACTGAGGGAAAATACCTGTTGGAAGATACCCTAACACACAATGAAAATTAATATATTTCTTAAGCAGATGGGTGAAGGCTTACAATCCTTATCTCCAAGTTGGGAGATGAGTCCTGTAGATCCAACCCTAGGATATTTACCTATAAGTCATATGTAGTTTTTTAAACTTCTCATGGATGGAAAAATTGGTATGGTGTTGACATACCAATTGACCTTTTTTACGTTGACTTCAGTATTCCATCACATAGAAACGATGAAACAACAAAAGTTTTCCTTGTAGAATGCTCCTGGAGTCTCCACACTTCTTAATGGATGTTTGAACTGACCTTACACATCTCGTATTAATTCCACAATGACATGAAGGATTGGCTCCAGGCACCCCAATATAATATATCTATTATGGACCTCTATCCAAGGATATGCGCATGTCACCATAGTATGCAAAAATGTCATGTGGTATATACAATGGAATATGACATCTCATGTCACGCCAATACTATGACATCTGCATTCTTGAAGCTCCATCAGATTTGTCTTTACCTTATGAGAAATAATGTCTTGTCTAAGGACTTCAGTCAAATGAGTTTTATCCCAAGATCCTCTACCATGGGCCAATTTGGGCCACTGATAAATTATTCCCTATGTAGAACTCCCATCCATGAACCTCATCTACAAATACTTTGGGTAGTGGCTATAGAATCAACACTGGAAGTGTTAATCACTGGAAGAGCCCCTATGCCATACTTTGGATAGTACTTTATTGATCGTCCTTGCAGTCTTTGATAAATATGAATATAATTGGCATCCTTGTGAATAAGAACAACATGGGAAATCCACTGAGATATATCCATGATGTCAGATAAAACCAATCACCAGTAAATTCTCCATGGTCTTCTTTGACCAAAAGAGCTCTCTGTCAAATGTATTTTATATAATTTTTTAGTTGATGTTATTCTACACCCATACAGTTCATGCACAATGAGGTTGTGCACTACCAAAGAATTATCCAATCTCAACTACGTCTCTACACACGGACCACCAAAATACGAGATGAGAACTCTTTCTAGTAATATATGAAAGGTCTTATGCATGCCACGTGTTGAAAGAGAAGACCCTAGTTTGAAATACCTTCTGAATGGTCATAATCTCTAAAGTAATGTTGACATTGATAGTTTCTTCATCTAACAGTTTTGAAGCATCCCCTCATCATATGTCTCACTTCATGTGGCCCATACGTAGATTGAAGGCCTTCCTTTATGAAATATGTGGGCTAAGATTGCAATATATGTGAGACACCTTAATCAGAAAGATCACTTATATTATGCATTTTTTAGTACACAATCTTGAAGTATGTACAAGTAATCTCAAAGAGGTCTCTCACTACCCAGGAACCTAGAAATGTTCTTTTATTAAGGCTCCCATTTGTAGCTATTTTAGCTTTTTTCTCATGTTTCTAACCATATAGGACTCAACTTCCTATCTAAAAGGCATCTATGCATTAATGTACCCAATATCCCAATCCATGTAATTGTGTTGACCTCTTACATCTATGTCAACGCGTAACCCTATGAACAAATCAATTAAGTCATGTTATATCAACCTCTGAAATCCAGTCAAGTGGTATGTTTTGTTGGTCTCAATCGATTCCTGCATTCATAAATGTAATAAGGTCTAATTAAGAAATTGGAAGGGGATCAAAGGTTTCAATGTTAGTCTCTAAGAATCATTTTGTGGATACAAGGTCACTCGTAGAGACTTCTAAAGGGATTTCTTATGCCACTATCATAATCTGGAAGAGGTACACCATTCGATCTTGTCTATAAATTGTACCCCATAAGGATCCCTAATTCCATCATCCCTATCTATTCAGGGGAAATGAGGGTGTCGAAAGTAATCTGTACCACATACCTTGCTCATTTAAGCCATTTTAAATATCCAAAAATATCCCATGGCATGACATCATCTTGTTAGGGAAAACAAATCCCTTGGAGACTGACTTAGCAAGTTTGTCCCACCCTTTCTAATTATTGGACTGCTCAATTTGTAAGTATTTCCCCAATATTTCCTTAAAATTCTTTAGTTTGTGGGCTCTGTCATATTTTTTATCTCCCCATGTTGATGCATGAAAGCTATGTCCTTGAGAGTTTTGGTTGCCATGCTAAGTCTCTTCCTTTGGTTGAGCATCACTTAAAGCCTACCATTTGTGTTTTCATTCCTCTATCCATGTGGAATAATTTGATACAAGGATTGGGCGTAATTATTGGAGCTCATACTCTCTGCCCCTTCCTTCTACTTATTCCATAGTCACGTTTAATGTATATTCCTATGTAACAAATGGAGATTTGGAGGTGGCCAGGATCACTTTTGTGATGCTAAACGATGCAAGACCATCTCTCCTAGTCTGATATGGATAGTGGCTTGGTGGATGTCACAATTTGGGCCTTCCTATTATTTGATCAAATTCTCTTTCCTTCATTCTAATTCATCTAGGGTTGTCTAGGCACAAATGGTGATTTCCCTACATCCTACGGTTTGACAGGTGTGCACTTTCCCTCTCAATTTATATCTCAACATATATGGAATTTTCAATGGCACTCTTCTGATTGGTTTGGTTAAAGAGCTCGGTGATGGATTTCTTGAAACAGGAAGGCCCGCTTCAAAGGTGGGAATGAGCTTGTAATATGGATGTAATAAGCCGATTTCTAAGGCTAGAAGGTGAGGATATGGCTCAGTTTATCCTACACTAAGACACCTTGTATAAAAGGAGACACTAGTGGAGAACTCATGCTTATTCAGGGTCTCCAGTTTATTGGCACCATGGGTACAAAACTACACCTTGAGGATTCTACACATGGAGGTTAAGTCCGTTGGCTCCTCTCTATAGAAATATTTAACCCTTCAAGCAATAACTACTAAGGCCTCATGACACATTTAGAGTGAGGACCACACCTAGTTTGGGGACCTGAGAAAATTTTCATGAAAACTTTGGTTTTTGAAAGATCATAATGGGGACAGTCTTAAAGCTTCTGCTCCCTATAACTCTTGCTTGGAATTTTCATATGGCTAAGGTATAGATAGATCTTTAACCCTAGACAATTATAATACCTGGCCGTTGATACATTAAAAATTTTCAACAACTTAGCCAGATTTAGATCATGTGGTGAGCTCGTGCTTGTTTGGGGTCTCCACTTTTAAGAATTATAGTTATATGTTACATTCCAGGGAGTCAGATTCTAGGATTCCGTCTGGCTGGTATTAAGTACTGGAGGACTTTTGAGAAGGCCAAACTCTAATATTTTTCATGTGGTGCCGAGGACATTCTATCCATTAGGCAACATGCTTCTATAGACAGTTGCCTATGGTCACTTAAGATCCATTGTAGTTGTGCCAAAAATAACCCATGGATGACTCTAATCTAAAGTTGAGAAGGGGCATAATCAATAGTTGTTGTGCATTGGAAAGCTAATTTTGCAGTGATTTTCTCCAAGACTCTTGCAGATGTGAATACACATTGTTTTTCTTCCAAATCAGACTCACTACACAAGTATGTGGAATAAGTCCATGTGTGAACACCCATTTCTAGTAGAGGTAAGAATCCTAGGCAGGGTCCATTACAGTCCAAGGGCACTCAGTTCTCAAGGTATTTAAATTGAGGTTTTGAAAACGATTGCTTATTACATCCATTTCTACCATGGGTTCTTAGTTAAATGATTCACCATGGGAATTTATGGCGAGAAGAAAAAACCTAAAAAGGGAATTAGAAGGACTATCAAATGGTTGTGGCTTGATGTCCTAATCCTTAGTTGAGGGTCATGATGAGACGTGATCAGTTGATTATATGGAGACAAGTGACTAGTTACGGGTGGAAATTTGTTAAATGTTACTTTATAAGACAAATTGGTAACAAGTATAGTTATTCCACAAATATTCTTATTTTTTGAGGTGGAGATCAATGAACCAAGAAGGAGATTGATTAAAATGCATAAGATGCAGACTGAGAAAAGGTGGTGCAATTAGGTTGGAAATACATTGAGGATTTCTTAAGAGAAAATTTACCTAGCAATAGCTCATTAGAATACTTGAAGAGACCAATCTGAGAAACCTGTTCCAATTACCTGTTTATTTTATACTACTGTTAGAGCATACTGCCAAGTTTGTTTCATGAGTGTACAACCATTGTCAAAAACAAGTAAGAAAGCTGAGATAGAGGTCAAAGAAAATTTCCCTTGTCGGTTGGTCACTAATCAATTTATGAATTAATATGTGTCAAACTTGGACCAATCTTAGCATCTACTTGGAGGACAAAAGGTTTAATGCATCATATACCTTTCATGGTACTTGATTAGCCCTGATTGCAATCTTGTGCCTTCAAGTAGTCTACTGAATCACCTAATTTACGGTCTTCCCTAGTGACAATTTTGGGTGAAATTTTGCATAATATGTCATTATCAAGAAGAGCCTAGCATGCAAGATGTCATGAGATAAATGGGTGCCTAGAATAGGGCTTAGTTTTCTGACTTTGACATTTGTTGATACCAAGATTGTTTGTAAGCCTGAAAAGTGTAGGTTAGGTGTGAGGGACCAGGAGTAGATAGATATTTAACTATAAGAGTCTTTAGCTTGAAGGAAACGAGTTAAATTCTAATGGAAAGAGTGTGAAACCGTGTAAATCTAGAACTTTGCATATAAAACACAGCTCCATAAAGGGTGTTGGATGAAATGTTTATAGTTATTTTTTAGCTTTCTAAGTCATTTAGTATTCAAATTCATGTGAATGTTCTCAAAGGCATCTAGCTTAAGAAGCAACAAAAGGGACAATGCTTCAAGATCTCCCACCAATTGATCTTATTCATTTTTTTTATCTATTTCCTAGGTTAAACTTGGCATATTTTCCCTATATTATCCAAAACATGTTGAAGTAAATTGGGATAATGCCAAATAAATGAAGAAGATCGATTATTGTGCATGTTTTTAGGTGTGTAAATAGTTAACCTTAGATTTTGTTTAAGGCCTCAAGGGCACTATTCTGATTTTTGAATCAATTGACAACATTCATAATATGCTTGAGAATTGTAAGGCTGCTACATCATCAAATTTTCTCAGGGTCTCCTTTCAAATTTGTGCAAATAATTATATCTTCATTCTCCTTCACCAATAAAGGTTACAAAATGAGTCCTCTCACCCTGGTCGAAAGGAACGACCTAAAGCACTAAGGATAGATCAAATCCTTAATGAAGGTTCTAATCCATTTCTTCAATTCCTGAGTGACAAAGAGTCAGATGAATCCCCTCCCTAGCTATAAAATGACTCATAATATGATCTGTCTGTCTCTCATTGTTTTGCTAAATCTATGATGTTGCTCAGTTTCAAAGGGAGAACCAATTTGGATACCAACACCAGATTGATGTCGTTTCTGAGGAAGATTTGAATTACAGAGGACTTAATTATGCATAAAGAACACCATATTGGCACCATTTCTGGGGAAGATTTGAATTATAGAGAACTTATTTGTGTGGAAACAACACTAGATTGGCACTGTTGCTGAGGAAGATTTGAATTACAGAGGACTTATTTGTGTGGCAACAACACAAGAATGGTGATGTTTCCAGGGAGTATTTGAACAAAGGTTTACACATACCAACCCTGGTGATGTTTCTTACATGATCTAAGTGTAAATACGTTGTTTAAACATCATCCTTTGTTGAGATCTGTAAGATTTGTGAGGTTACAAGTTCTGTGTGCAATATTTCCAGTTTCTATTAGTTTTTTGCACTAAGTTTACATCATCAATGTTAAATATGGGTAAAGGAAGGTCAGACCTGTGAAGGTTTACATGAATTTAGTGTTGACAGACATTTGACAGATCAATTTTAGTGCATTTGCACAACTAAGGTGAAAATCCTTAAGTGGCGACTCCGTGTTGAATTAATTTTTGATAAATGCTAGTGTCTTAACCTCTTTCAATTGAAATTTATCACTAATATTTGAAAATATATAAAGAAGAATATCTTTCTTCGTTAAATACTGTGCTAGAAGGTTGTTTCCAGAATTGGGAAAGACAAAATCTAAAGGAAGAAGAATCTGGAAATTTGTTGGAGATCAGAAATCAAGAAATGAGTTATCAATTGTGGAAACTGATCATCCTGTCATTGAATATTGTCATACTTCCTCAAGTGCTTTTGAATTAGGTAGTCTTTTTGTCGATCTAAATTCTCAAACTGGAGAAGGTCCTTCATTTGTATCTAAAAATTCTGCATCTCATTTTTTCCCTGTGCTTTCCAAAGCTGTTAGGATCTTCCAAGAAATAGAGTTTTTAGAGAACATTCATTCTGAGAATTGCATTCATGTGCCCCACAGACCCCTCACTCCTCATAATTTTGTTTCTCTTCTAAGGTCACCTCCCCAAAACAATATGGCATAGCCCCCACCCATACCTCCGTTTGTTGTGAACACTTTGGGTCCTATAGATTTCAGAGGTATGGCTAGATATCCAAATGTTATGCCCCAAGATGTTAGAAATAGATTGCCTAAATTTCAAGGAAATAAAGCTATTACTAGTGATCAAGACTTAAATATTTTTGACAATATGATGGAAGAGTTTGAGATTAAATTTGAGGATGTGTACATAAAATTGTTTATTCATACTCTAGAGGACGATGCACGGGACTGGTATATATATTTGTTAGAAAAATTCATTAATTCATGGACAGAAATGAAGAATGCTTTTATATTGCATTATGGATATAAAACAGACACTAGGTTTCTTTAATCATAATTTGAAAATATTAAGAATAATCCTAATGATTGTTTTCATGAATTCAATACCTAGTTCAATAAGACCCTGAATAGGCTACTTGTAATCTTGAGGCCAAGTGATGCTTCTTTTTTAATAAAATGCTCTGATGCTTTTGATAAGAAGGCTACCTATTATTTGAGGGATAATAACCCAGCAACATTAAGGCAAGCCTTCACCATGGCTTTGCAGATTGAAAACAATATCAAAGCTATTGTTAAGCCTCCTAAGAGGGAAGGTATCAAGATGATAAATCCAGAGAAATCTCGGTCAAGTAAATCTATTGATCTCTAAGAGGTTGTAAAAAATCTAGCCGAAGCTATTAAAGAAATATCTTACAAGTTAGCCAGGGAAGAGAAGGGGATCAGACAAGGTTCCCAAGCTCAGCACAAGCCACAAGGTCAACAAAGATTTGTAAATTATCCTAGAGGTGATCATAAATCAGATGACAGGGGTAAAGGGCCTGTGGGATCAGGAAATAGATAGTCCCAACCCTAGGAAAACAAATTGGTGCCTGATCCTTTAGCTACAAGAGTTGCTACTATGGAGGAGGTCCATGATATGGAGTGGTGTGACAGATTTTTCTTGCCCCATTCCTCATGCGATGAAGAAAAATAAGTTGAGGAAGCTGATGATGATGAGATAGATAATGATGCATGCATGATGGATTTCTCTACAAGTTCACAACAGGGAGTAACTTCGACTGAATTAATCATTGCCATATTTGCCATAGATTTCTGGGATTACATTCACTGGGTATTACCCCTTCCTCCTCATAATTTTGAAATAGATATGGTACAAGATTTTAAATTTCCTAATAATGATTTTGAATACTTAAGGGCATTAATGATTAAAAATTATGATGGAGGAATCCCCTTTGAGGAGGATTGGAAATTGTTAATGAATGTTGTGGTTTCCCAAGAAAAAAAATATAACACTACGATTAAATTTGTCAATGGGGTAGGGCCTCAGGCCAAACCAAAAAATATAGTTCTCAAAAATATCCTAAAAGAAACTCCTAAGAAAGATAAATTTGGAAAAGGCCTTGTTTCCCCAAAAAGAACTGGTATCCCTACCCATACTCAGACTGTGAAAAATCCTTTTCTATCTGATGAGTTTGTTAGTCTTCCTCCAAATGTTTCCTTTCCCAAATGCGTTCCTTCTGAAATTGCCCAAGTCTTGAGTCAGATCAATATTTTTGTTCCAATCGTTGAGTTGCTTAGGATTCTTGAGCACAAGAAAAGGGCCTTCGAGTATTTGGGATTGAAAGAAGAAAAGATTACCGAAGGCAGAAATGTAAACAATGTTGAGACTCCTCCTACCATTGCAGAGTTGGAAAAATCCCAAGTATTGGAAGAACTAGGTGAGCCACTTGAATTATATTTGGGAACATCCTTAGTTGAGACCCAACTGAATGTGGATCCATGTTTCACTACTCTGATTATTGGGGATAGGTTCTTACACAACTATATGTTTTATTCTAGAGCATCATGCAAAGTTATGCCTCTTCAGGTCATGAATGAATTACATATCAAAGTGACAGAAGCTTATGGGAAGTGCACTACCATGGATTCCGGAGAGGTGTCAGTGGTTTGATGTGTCAAGGGTTTGATATTGAAACTTGTAGCATACCCATGAAAGAACTTAAAACTAGATGTTGTTATTGTTAATTTCCCTGCTAAATTGGGAATGTTGTTATCAAGAAAATGGGCTAATAGTGTGGGTGGGAGTGTGCAAATGGATATGTATTTTTTCACTATACCTATTGAGGGAAGCCTTGTAAAGTTCTATGGTGAAAATAAGATGCTACATTTCATTGAGGATCCCAATAATGCTTCCTATGAAGTGTTATACACTGACATTGATGCTGATAACTTTGTTGGATTTGCTGATGGTAAAGAGCAAAAAATTGATCAATGCAAGTCTCTTAAACAAGTAGGTTATCCTTATACTTTGTTATCTGATGGGGCTTTCTCTAAATTTGGAAATGGTGCTGGTATTGTTCTGATATCTCCAGGCTAGGAAGAGTTTTTTTTTCTTTTAAACTCAACTTTGAGTGCACTAAAAATATTGTAGAATATGAAGCACTATTATTGGGTTTAAGAATTGCTTGGAAATATAGTGTTAGAGACATCATTGTTAAAGGAGATTCAGAGCTAATTGTCAAGCAGGTTAGAAGAAAGTATGCAACAAAAAAAAGAGAATGAAGTAGTATAAGCATGCAGTCTGGGATTTCATTGAAATGTTTGAATCCTTCAACATAATATATCACGATAAAATGTACAATACTCTGGCAGACAAATTGGCCATATTGGGGTCCAGATTTGAAAATTGTACTGTATCCCCCTATTGTGAGTATAATATTGAGACATTAACTAGGCCATCTAGTCCTGACAATGTTAAAAACTGACAAGTGTTCAAAGATGATGCCCAGGTGCAAAGGTTTTTGCAGAACCAAGGATAATTTTCCAATCAACGTATAGATTAAGAACCAATGGTTTGTGCAGCTGATGGAAAGGAGACTTTATTTGGAAAAGACGTCATTCAGTTGAAGACTAATATTATTCCCAGAGGTTTCATAACACTTGAATCAAAATTTTATAATGTTGATTGCATTGTCAAAAAACACATGTAATCCTCGAGGGATGTTGAAGAGCATGACTTATGCACGAAGGATAAACCATGTAAGATCTGGCTAGGTAGCAATCTGAGAAAGGAAGAAAAATAATCATATGCCCAATTGTTGAAGAAATACCAGGACTGCTTAGTATGGTCTTATTATGAATTGAAAGCATACAAAGAGGATATTTTCCAGCACGAAATTCCCTTAGAAGATTCTTCCCAGCCATTTAGGTAGAAACAGAGGCTGATCAATCCACTCATTTCCCTGAAGATGTAAGAAGAATTGAAAATTTTGAGGGATGTAGGAATCATATAGCCCACAAGGTACTCATCATGGGTTGCAAACTTGGTACCTGTCAGAAATAAGAATAGAGATATAAGGTTGTGTGTGGACTTTAGAAAATTAAATAGAGCATCAATGAAGGATAACTACCATCTGCCAAATATGGACAATATGTTACAATTGGTTAGTGGTTCGGAACTGTTATCCACCTTGGATGGTTTTTTGGATATAACCAGGTAGTTTTTAAGGAATCAAAGCAAATCAAGACTACCTTTACCACTCCTTGGGGAAGATATGTATATGTCATAACGGCTTTTGGTCTAATGAATGCTAGAGCCACTTTCAAAAGAGAAATGGATGTAGCTTTCTCTGGCTATATTAATGATTTCATTGCTGTATATCAAGATGATGTGACATTTTCTCTAGAAAAAGGAGTGACCACCTGCAACACTTAGAAAAAATGCTATTAAGATGTAGGGAGTATGGTATTTCACTAAATCCCAAGAAGTGCCATTTTGGAGTTCAAAAAGCAAAGATGTTTGGACACATTGTGTCAAAGGAAGGGGTCATGGTTGATCCTGAAAGGGTAGAAGCCATTAGAAAAATCCCTATTCCAAAAACCAAGAAGGGAATTCAATCCTTTTTTGGTTAGATTAATTTTATTAGGAGATTTATCTCCAACTTGCTGAACTAACTATCCCGATCACTAACATGCTAAAGAAAAATCAAAGTACCAAATGGGAAAAAGCACATATTCAAGATTTTGTTGGGATCAAAGAATATTAAAGAATGCCCATGTTTTACCAGCTCTATATTATAAGAAGGCTTTTCAAATGTTTTCTTTTTCTTTAGAAATTACTATTGCATCTGTGTTGTTGCAGAAGGATGATGAGGGAGCTAAAATGCCAATTTCCTTTCTCAGTAAGGCATTATAATGAGATGAACTCAAGTAGACTATCATGGAGAAGTAAGCATTTTATTTGGTAAAAGAAACAAAGGTCTTCAGACCATATATTATGAGTTCCAAGGTCATTGCATATGTTCCCCACACCATAGTGAAAGATATCCTATCAAAAATGGAGGTTTAAGGAAAGAGATGCTGATGGGTAAATAAATTGCAAGAGTATGATATGGAAATCCAAACAACAAAATTGGTCAGAGGTTTGGGCCTGACAAAACTTATGGTAGAGAGTAATCTATAGACAATTGAGGTAAATGAAGTTGCAGAAGAAAGGTTGAATGTCCTTCAAAAACTGATAAATTCTGAATGGTACAAGGAAATCATTTTTTATCTCAAACATCTACAGTGCCCTGTACATTTGAGAAAGAATCAGAAAAGAGCAATTAAGTTAGCTTCCCAAAAACATGTCATTAGTGATTTTGGGTTAGATTGGAAGAACCCTATGGGAGTTCTCTTAAGATGCATTATTGAAGATGAATCCCCTAAAATAGTTGTGGATCTCCATGGAGGAGTTTGTGGAGGGAATTTTACTGGAAGAGTCACAACTCATAATATCTTAAGGGTTGGTTACTGGTGGCCAACTTTTTTCAAAGATACAACTCTATTGGTAAGAAAATGTGAAAGTTTACAACACTTTTCTGGAAGACTAAAAGCTTCATGGTATCTTCCTTTGCAACCTGTATCAATTGAAGCCCCATTTAGGAAATGAGGAATGGATTTAATTTGGGAAATTTTTGATGCCTCATGTGCAGGACGTAAGTGGGTATTAGTGGCAAAAGATTACTTCACTAAGTGGGTGGAGGCAATCCCCACCAAGAAAGAAACCCACCAAATTGTCATGGATTTTATCCTGAATCATATCAGTTGTAGATTTGGGGTACCTGCCAAAAATAGTTGTTGATAATTACATGATATTTCAAGCTAAACCTTTTGTGGCTATGTGTCATGAATATGGGGTGAATTTGACATATGCTTCCAATTATAATCCCCAAGGAAATGGACAAGCAGATTCCAACAATAAAATTATGTTGAAGATAATTAAAAGAACTTTGGAGTTGAACAAAAGGAAGTAGGGTGAGCAATTGAAGTTTGTTGTTTCGACTAATCGAACCACTATTAAACAAGCTACTGGAAAAATCCCATTTGAGTTGGTGTATGGAACTCAAGCCTTGCTACCCCTGCATGTGCAATTATCTTCATTTCAATTTCTTAAACAACTAGAAGATCAAGAGGTTAGCCCCTATGATGCTCGCATAAATTAGATTGTTGAGTTAGATGAAGAAAAAAGGGCATCCCATCAAAGGAAGGTAAAATTCAAAGAGAAATTGAAAAAATTGTTTGATAAGAAGGTGACTCCAAGAGCTTTTAGTGTGGGAGATCTTGTGCTATTGTGGGATAGCAGGCACAAGGATAAGGGAAAACATGGAAATTTTGATGCATTGTGGATGGGCCCTTATTCAATTGACATTTGAATTGGTGAACATACCTTCTTCTTAAAATATCTAGATGGGGAATTGCTTGAATTTCCTATTAATGGAAGGCATTTAAAACATTTCCTTGATTGAATTCTCATAATTGAGGCACACACCATTGTACAATGTATAGTCTTTTGCTTACATTCTTATTTTGTGTTTTTATATTTTGGTTTGTCCTGGTCCTTGGTGACCATTTTTTTTGGTTTATCAATTCATCTTGGGGGAGTTGGTTATTGTCTTTCTACTTTACAATCTTGTTCTTGACTCCATTGCCCAGTGGTTTATTTTTGGCACTTGGTTTGCTATTTTTTCTTGTGGAACTTGCTAGGAGTACGTATCCCCGATTCAGATCAAATGTTGGTGCTCAATTTGATCTCACTACATTTGTTCTAAAAATTTCCCAATCTACCTGGTTCGTCGTATTTTCTGTCTCCTCGAATGGATGTGTACAAGTTTTATCTTTACTAGGGTGTTATTATAAATCCTTTTCTATGGCTGTAGATTACTGTTGAGCCATTAATTATGTGCAAATTATTTTTCCTTGAAGAAAAATTCAATTCTAGGTGAAAATGGTGATTTCCCTGCATTTCATGGTTTGGCGGGTGTGTTTTCCCTTTCAATTTAAATCTCAACAACTTTAGCGACATGGTCCATCCTTATTGGATGTGGTTTGACAGGGTATTTTGAAACTCTAAGGCCCACTTCAACTCAAGTATTGTTCATGTGGAGGGCTTGCGCTCATCTGAAAATTTGCCTCTTGGTTTTACCTTTGGAGTTACACCAAGGAGACACATGGAGGTTTCCACTGGCCCTACCCATAATTAAAATTTTCTTCAAGTGGACGGTGTAAATTTTTCAGATTCAGGACACGTGGAAGGCCCGTGCTTGTTTGGGGTCTTCTATTTTGGGATCCATATCAAAAGAGCACCAAAGGGAAACATGGAGGTCTCCACTCACTCTGTCCATACTTAGAATTTTTTACTAGCGGATGCAACTCTGTCAGGTTTTGGACATGTTGGGGGGCCTGTGCTCATTTGAGGACCCGCCTCTGGGTCCTACATTAACAGTTGTGCCGAGGAGACACGTGGAGGCTTCCACTAGCTCCTCTCTATACTTAAACTTCTCAAGTAACTTTTTAAGGCCTGGGACACATAGAGGGCCCGCGCTTGTTTGAGAACTTCCCCTATAATTTATTTTTGAATAGTGCCATGGAGACACATGTAAGTTTCTACTCACTCTTCCCTTGTTTGGACTTTTCAACGGCTGAGGAAAATTTTTCAGACCCTAGGCACGTGGCACCTTCCGCTAGTCCCTAAATTCTTTCAAAAAATTTGTCAGGATGAGACACGTGGTGAGCCCATGCTTGTTTGGGGTCTCCGCCTTTGGGAACCATATCAATAATTGGGCCAGTGAGACACGTGAAAGCTTCTGCTAACTCCTTTAATACTAAGGCTATTTCAAAGGCCAACAGGCAATTTTCTTGGGCTCTGGGCATGTTAAAGGCTTGCGCTTGTTTGGGAACTTGCCTTTGTACTTCACCTTTGCAATTGCGTGAAAGAAACACGTGGAGGTTTCCACTGAATCCTCTTTGCACTTGGCTGACTCAAACTCAAAGAGCAAGTATGTGGAATAATTTGTGCATGGAAACTCATTTCTGAGAGGTACGAATGTAGGCATCCATGCGGGGGCACTCATTTCTCAAGGTGTGTCCTCGAGTGTGAAAATTATTGCTTGTCAAACCCAGCTAGATAGAGCCACTTGAAAATGATTGAAAAGGGGATTTCTCACACGACATAATAAAATTATTAGAAGAAATGTCAAAAAGTTGGGGCATGACATCCCAATACTTACTCGAGGGTCTAAGAAACATGATCAGTTCATGATTTGTCCACCTGGCAGCTTCGGGTGTAAATTTTTTAAGCATCTCTTTCTAAAACAAATTGGTAACAAGAAAAGGATTCCTCAAATATTATTATTTTTGGGGGGATAATTTGGGATGAGGGAGCGATTAAATTTTATAAATGGAATGAGAATATTTTTGCAGAGGTTTGGAGGTTAATTTTTCTAAGAAAAGTCTAAGAGAAACCATTTTCCCGAGAGGCCGTCTGAGAGACCAGTTCATGTCCCAGTGTTGTTTATATTCAATCGTGTCAAGGTGGTTACAAGTGTACACCCATTGAAAGGCTCTGATATTGTTTGAGAAAATTTCCCCTGCTGATGAATCTGATGAAATTTGAATGACTCTATGTTGATCATGTGCATTGTTGTGTCTGCTTTAATTTCAGAATGTTTTCAAATAGTTTTTCTTGTTCCTATTGCAATCTTATGTTAAAATCTCTCTGAGTCACACAAGATCTCGTCTGTGTATTAGTATTTTTGCATTTGCAATTTCATTATGAGAGGATCCTTCATTTGGTAATGAAATAAATAGTTTAAAATCACTTTACTCTCACTATGTTGATAAAGATTATTTGTAAGTCTATGAGTGTATCTTAGGCATGACGAATAAGGGGTTTTTAATGTTTAATTTAGTATTTAGCTTGAGCTTTCGTATTGAGTTCTATAAGATTTTGTGAAACCGTGCAGATTAGGGCCTCCATTAATGCAAACCTTCTAGTTGAAGGAATATTTTTGCTATTCTGAAGCATTATGTATGTGAGTCTCTCAATTTCTGTAAAGGCTTTAAATGATTTGGAATAATCAACTTTATCATGCTTAACTTCCCACCAATAAATTTCAAATAACTATGAATCCTACCTGAAGTACCCCTGTTTGCGATGTGTATCCACAAATGAAGAAATTATACTGCAAAAATATGCAGAAGTAATCAGGATTCCATAATGTCTTTAATAACCTTAAACCTTGTTTAGGAAATATCACCATTATTTAGAAGTGACAACTCGTGAGAGTTAAATTGTGGTGCATTTATCATATTTTCTCAAGGTTTCCTATCAAATTTGTGCAAAGAAGGATATTTTCATTTTCCTTCACCAAAAAAGGTTACAAAATGGGTCCTCTCACCCTAGTCAAAAGGCACGACCTAAAGTAGTGAGGATAGATAAAATCCTTAATGAAGTTTTTATTCATTTCTCCAATGCCCAAGTGACAAAGAGTCAGACGAATCCCTTCCCTATCTACAGAATGAATCATAATATGATCTTTCTATCTCTCAATGTCTTGCTAAATCTATGATGTTGCTTGGTTTCCAAGGGAGAATCAATTTGGATACCAACACATGGATTTCCGTGACCTCAACCTCACCTGTCCCAAAGACGATTTCCCACTACTAGGCATTGACCAACTAGTTGATCTCACTACTGGCCATGAAATGTTATCACTCATCAATGGTTTCTTGGGCTAAAATTAAATATTACTATCTCCCAAGGATCAACACAAGACTACCTTCATCACCCCTTGGGGGACTTTCTGCTATTGAGTCATGCCCTTTGGCCTAAAAAATGCTTGTGCTACATCTTAGCGGGCCATGAATTATATCTTCAATGAAATCATGCATCGCATATTGGAGGATTACATAGATGATCTCATTTCCAAATCCAAGCATTGAACTGAACACCAACCCATTCTTAAAGTCATATTTGACCGCCTCATCAAGTATTGTGTTTGTCTTTAGCCAAAAAAGTGTGTCTTTGCGGTACTTTCCAGAAAACTCCTAGATTTCATCGTTTCTTTGTGTGGCATATAACTCGATCTTGCTCAATTCAAGGCTATTCTTGAAATGCCACCACCCACTAATCTCCATCAACTTTGCAGCCTACAAGGAAGGTTGCAATCAATTCATCATTTTATCTCACAGCTTTCCGACCACTGTCAACCATTCCATCATCTTCTCAAGAAAGATATGTCCTTCAAATGGGATGTTGAATGCCATAAAGCCTTTAACACCTTGAAACAATACCTCATTTAACCACCAGTGCTCATTACTCCTAAGGATGACCAACCCTTCTACCTATATATTTCTGCCACTAACCATTCTGTAGGTGTGATGCTCGCTCATCGCAACGACCAACACCAAAAGCAAGTGGTTTATTACATAAGCCATACCCTTCTTGAATAGGAAACTAGATATATCCACACTAAAAAACTTTGCCTAGCCTTAGTTTTCATCACCACTAAACAATGCCATTACCTACTTAACCACAACACCTTTGTCATTACTAATACTGACCCATTAAACTATATGTATGCCAAACTGTATCAAAATCAATGTTCTGCACGTTGGCTTATGCTTCTGGCCAACCTCGACCTCGAATTCATCCATAAAAATTCCATAAAGGGATAGGATATCGCCAAACAATTGGCTGATGCACCTATTTCCAAGAAACAACCCTCTAACTTTGACTTCCCAGACGAGGCTATAGCTACCCTTTCCTTGGATGAACCCACTTACCAAATGACACTCTTCTTCAATGGCTTAAAGTGTCAGAGTGGGGGTGGGGCAGGGGTTATCGTCATTCTGCTTGATGGCAAACCTATGCCTTTGTCTTTAAAAATCGATTTCGATTTTATAAACAATATTACTAAATACGAAGCACTCGTATTGGGTCTTCAGGCTGCTTATGCCTTAGATGTTAAGTCAATCAACATCTTTGGTGATTCTCAGTTGGTCATAAACCAAGTCAATGGTATCTACCAGTTTTGAAATGAGATACTTCAAGAGTATAAAAATCACATAGAAATATTGTTAACCACCATTGACCATTAAGCGCTTCAAACCACCCCACGTTCTACCAATAAATGTGGATACCGTGGCCTGCTTGGCTACTCAGATACCTGCTTCGCTTTTTTACCCTAAAATATTCGTCACCATACAAAGGCTACAATCACCCTCTTATTTTCCTCATGAAGTTGACTCTGTCGGAGCCATTGCCTCTGACCCATGTGACCTTTGGTATAAGAAATATGCAGACTATCTTTCCCTTTCCATTCTACCCACTGATCTCACTCGTAATGGATAACGTGCCTTTCTTAAAAGTGTCTCCCATTATTTCATCATGGGCGGTATTCTTTACAAGTGTGGCTTTGACGACATCCTCTTACAATGCCTTACAAGTTCTGAAATTCCATACACCATTAAGGAAGTCCACGATGGAATTCGTGGAGGTCACTTTAGTGGTTTAGTTGTTGCAAAGCACATTCTTCACCTAGGCTATTATTGGCCAACCCTAAACAATGACTATTGTAATTATGTTAAACGTTGCATGAAATTCCAAAAATATGTTAATCTTCATCACACACCTAGTCACGCCTTACAGGTCGTGCGAGATCTTTGGCCTTTATCTCAATGAGGTTTAGATATTGTCGGTGAGATCAACCCCCATTCTTCACAACGCCACCAATGGATCATAACTGCTACCGAATACTACTCTAAATGGGTAGAATCCATTCCCCTCATTTCTACAAAATTCGAGAAGATATTTGAATTCATCAACCATCACATAATCTATTGCTTTGGTGTCCCTCACAACATTATCACTGATAACGGAAAAAAATTAAAAAAAAAAACCCTCCGAAAACTATGTGATGCTTTTGGCATCCAACTCAGTTTCTCATCACCTTATTACCCAAAAACCAATGGCCAAGCTGAATCCACCAATAAAACCTTGAAAAAATTCTTAGGAAGGTAGTCAATGATATTGGGAAAGATTTGCATACGCACATTCATTTCACCTTGTGGGCTTATCACACTAGCATTTGCACTTCAACTATTGCCACCCCCTTTTATCTGGTCTATGGTACTGAGTTTGTCCTACCTCTCGAAGTCCAAATTCCATCTCTTTGCATCTCACTACAAGACATGCTCAACGATGATGACTTTCGCCAGGAGGGTAAGTGCACGAAGTTGGTGGACAATTCTGTGGACATAAAAACCCGAAATAAAGGTACCGCGAGCGCGGTCCTAAAACCGCGATCGCGGTTATTGAATTCTAGGTTCGGTAATTACCGAACCTAGTTCCGCGATCGCGGTTTATAACCGCGATCGCGATCGCGGAACTCTGAGACAAAATTTAACAGTCCCGCGACTCGTTATTTTCCTAATTTTCAATTCGAACCGCGACTTTTCCTAAACGTTTTTCACTCGCACTTTCAATACTATCTCAAAATTGCTCATCGGACTTCTGGATAGCGATAGATTCAACCATGCCGCCAAGACGAGGAGGTAAGTCCCTGATTGTAATCATTTTTTTTTGCATTTTAGGTTGTTTTTTTTTTGCATTTTTTAGGTTTTTTTTGGTATTTTCATGGGTTTTGTGAATTGTTTGTTTATGTATACAATTTTATTGTTTTATCAGTTGGTCGGCAAGCTCGGGCTCGTGCAAACCGTCAAAACATTCCTCAAAACCCCACCGAACATTCCTCAAAACCCTCCAAACATTCCTCAAAACCCTCCTCCAAACATAGATCCGCCCCCTGTGGCTCCTTCTGTCCCCACTGAGCCAACAGGAACGCAAGATAATATCATTGGAAGAATCCAAGAAAATAAAATTGTCATTGAGAACCTAATTCAAACTATAAGACAAAAACCATGCTACAAATCCATCCCGCATGACTTTAGCCAATACATTGCAAACATTGATTGGCGAAGTCGAGTCTGCAACCAACCAAATACATAGATGGAACACCTTTAGAAGTGACTGTAGGCGGTGTGGTATGCGGATAAACTATCTCATGCGGCCGTCAAAGACAAAAAAATTGGAAAAGACCTAATTTGTGCATTATTTACCGACCCTAGAACCAATGCCCCCCCTGCAGTTACTTGCAAACGGTTCCCAATCCATTGGTGCCATGATGATAGAATCAAAAAAATTTTTTGGGACCGATGGTGGATGGTTTTTGATTATCCACCATGCAACAACAATGAGGTTCCTCTTTATTTTTTTTGAAGAAATTATATTGTGAGTTTGTGCTCAATGAGGTCCCGAATTATTTTGACTTTTCAGACTTTTTTTTGGTCGAGGAGGTGGCTCTGCACAGAGCAGACCTGGTGCACGCGTAGGTCAGCCTAGGATCCCCCATGCCCCCCAAAACCCCCACTACCTTCAGTTATCCCTCCTACAGTGAAGGAGGTTGTGGAGATTGATACAATACATGCATTGAGGGAGCTCACTTACACTCTCACCCAGCATAGCACCCAGATTGCATCCGGTGATGTTGGTGGAGGTGCCAGTTCTAGTGCACCACACCACTATGGATCATGTGGTGCCGTATGCACTGCAGGCGAGACATCATTTGCTGGTTCACAGGATTTTTTTTCTATAGATGAGATGCTGGGGAATGTTTTTGGAACTGGAGCCACTGATATTGGTCTTTCACAGGTAAATTTTAAATAAATTTAAATAATATATATATGTACAATAGTTTAATTTACATGTTTGAGATATTAATATATATATGATTGTACGTCATGTACATACATGTAAAAAACTAATTTTTTATTTTATTTTAAATAGCAAGAGCCGGTGAAGGAAACATCCGGTGTTGACATGCTAGCTACTGCGGTTGGGCATGTTTCAAACGTAAGTTTCAAGTTGTACAAACTTACATTTTTAATAAATCATTTAATTGCACTAGATTATTATTATAATTTGTTTCACGTGTATGTTGTACATGTATTAATATTTTTCTCTTTTATACACAGGAGCCTGGTGGGTCATCATCTGCTCAGGGAACTGAAGCTACTGGCATGCCTCGCATGAGTTTTACGCAGGTTAGTTACAAATCTCTTTAATGAATGATAAGAGTGATGAAGAAATGTAAAAAAGGTTAAATCCTCTCTCGTACCCTTTATCTAAAAAAATCTATGCGTCCTTTCCATATGATTATAAGTTTTATATGGATTGGTGTACTGAGATTTAAGAATTTACAACATCATTGTACCCTTAATAGACAGCTCCTCCAATTTTATGACAACTCCTGCGAACCCTAACTCCACCACTCATATGAACCCTAATAGATTTGGAGGCGGCGGACATATATATGTGCACACGTAGGGTTGTGTGAAATTACGTGATGGAGGTGTCCTTTCATTTTAGAAACTACATACCCCTCTGTAGAACATGTAGACCCCTAAGGGTTTTTTTCTAGAAATATTCTTGGGCACTGGGTGTGGGGCTTCAGTTGCTCAGACTGCAGGTGGCAATGGAGCCATTGTTGGGGTTGGATTTGACACTACTGGCACCAATGTTGCCAAGAACTTGCAAGGAGGAATGGAAAATCCTGTTATCTTTGTTAGGGACACTAATAACCCATTGGGAGGTTGAGTGAATCCTAACATCTTTGTTAGGGGTGCAAACACTAGGGTTTTCTCCCTTGTTGATAGCTTGGAAACTCCTGCTACAACTAAAGCTTTAGTCAATCACTCATTTAATGAGGTTTTGTAAAAGAAGACATAGATCAAAACCATGAGGCCTACTAAGAGAAACCCAAGTGTAACCTTTGGCGATGAAGTCCTCGAAATATATTCATTTTACCAAGATCATGCCTTGATCTGTAGATTCACTCATCTTTAGCCTAGCCTCCCTATCCTCCATGATTAGATCTCCAAGAATTGGTTCCCGCTTCTAGCGGGTAGGTTAGACCTCTACCCCTATGCTAAGGGAATTTTGATTATTTTTTCCACTCTATAGCTGACAAGGACAAAATTTCTAAACAACTTTGGGTTTTCCAACAAAGGTACCTTATCTTAAAACCATGGTTCACATCATTCAACCCTCTCACTGAATCTTTATCACACAAACCAATCTAGATCAAATTACCCCACTTACCCCTATAATTTTGGGACCATAGTTGTCTGATATCCATAGGAAATACCTTGGGAAACATCATTAACGTCGAATCCCAAACCTATGATTTCACACATACAACATATGCAAGAATCCTAGTTGAGATTGATACTTCAAAGAATCTTCCAACCCACCTTAATCTTAAAGTGCAAAATCAAACTTACACTCATCCTCTGGACTATAAGGGCCTACCTTTCAGATGTAGGAGATGTATTTTTTTGGGGCATTCTGCTCCTGATTGTGAGATGGTAAAACATTAAAAAAGAGAATAATAATTGGTGGATAAATGCCCTCCCTAAACATATCATATTTAAATCTAAGTAAATCCCTAATTCAAACACTAAGGAGGAAGACATGGTCAAATATTTCCTAGCAACCCCTTTGAGAGAGATCACAAATCATGTAAACAAGGGGTTATCCGTGGGTGAAACATAGAGGACCGGAAACACTAAATCAAAACCGCATGTAGCGGCAAATTTTCCTCCTCATTCTCCTTGTTCAAGCAACACATATCAGTCGATCATAGATTTTGACGTTGTTATTCCTGTACTAGATAACGAGTATTCTCCATCCCAACCTTTGGACACAAATACATATGAAGATAGATGGCCTCCGTGCTAACATTTATAGATCCTATGTATTTAGCCTAAATAGAAGATAAAATTTAATAATGTATTTTTATTCTTTCTTGAGTAACTAAATATATGATTTGTACATGTTTTTTGTATAGCTCTTAAGTAGATTTTAATAAATTGATTTGTACATGTTTTTTGTATAGCTTATGACTGCTACAGAGACTCCTCCACATATGCAGACTGTGGAGGCTGCTGTAGATACCGCCATAGCATCTGCAAATCCACTAACCGAGGTACACAATTTTTTAAATTTGTTAAATTTTGGAGGTTCATTATTTCTTATTAAACTTAAATCTACAATATCAAATTTTGTAGGTATATATATGAGTGTGAAATATTTAATTTGAAAATTAATTATTTGTATGTAGCTTACCCCTCGTGAGTCTATTGTTGTCCCTGCGAAACGCGTCAACAACAAAATCGATAGGGATCATGACATTGCGGTAAGATTGCACATGCATTTTAACTAAATTGTACAAGTTTCTAAATTTTGAAGGTATTTTAAAATTTTGGGTGTTAAAAACTTGTTGTTTATGAATGTGCAGGTTAGGTTGCAGGCATGCTTGGAGACACCTAGGACCACACGGATGAAATCCGTAGTGGCATCTCCCTCCACTACATCCCCAGGTCGTGGACGTGCTACTTCTAGCAGGGCAAAGAGAGGAAGATGTTTCATGAGTAGATTTATAGTCCACATGGATGCCACATATATGTGGTCATGAGTACATCTATTCACAGTCCATTGTATATATATCTAGCCTTTTGCGACCGCATGTGGTCCCATATGTACATTATGGCACGTGCTTAGTTCGAGATCTGTATACATACATTATGAACTTATACATGTACATATATATTTCAGAGACGTGCGCATCTGGAGCACACTATATTTGATTCTTATCTTATATATATATATATATATATATATATATATATATATATATATATATCCATGTGTGTTGGTTAAATAAGGCTATAAATTTGGTTATTTTGGTATTATTGCTAACGAGCTGAGAAAGTGGGTTTTGATCTTTGTTCGGTGGATTTAGTTAATTTTTTGGAAAACTCAAAACTATACTTAGCCAAATTTAAAACTTTAAACTAATCTGGAATAAGTTGTATTCTTAAATTATGTATCTTCTACCTTCAATGATGATGTGGATCTGTGAACTGTCTTCTTGAATACATGTAGATTATGATTCTATATGCACTTTGTCATCTTCTAATTAGTTTTGAGTGTCTTGACTATTATGAATAAGAGGTTTTTCTTAATGATTTTATTTCATTTAAGAAACTATATCTCTAGCAACATGAACTCTTTTTGTACATGCATAACTATTTCATCTTTCTCTCAATCTGTGATTTCCTTGTAAGCTATGGTATTTAGATAATTTTGTACCTATTGTACACTTGTAATCTATATTTTCTGAGATTCATTCCTTGTTGTATTTAATTTTTAAATCAGACCTTTAAAGGCCTCTTCACAAATTTCTTCTCATATATTGTGTACTTATTTTTCATGACTTCTCCAATCATGGAAATTGGTTCTCCTCTTTAGTGTTTTTCTAACTTGCTTTGCATCTTATTCATTTAACCATGATTATCATACAAGTGCTGCATATGATACACTCTTTGTATAGAAAATTTCCTTACATTTAATAAATTATAACCTTATGGATGCAATGTATTTTATTCTATTGAAGTTTTTATGTTCTTTCTACTTTTTCAAAGCTTATTCTATCTCCTTCTTGCAATATTTTGCAAATTTTTAGACTTAATCATATTGAAATATCACTGGAAAACTTTTCTTATAAATTTTTTAATCTTTGAAGCTTGACAAGTTCTTAGAGCTAAAATTTTAAAACATATGCTTTCAATTTTATTTCATTAGTCTTGACAGATATCTTAGTTTGTACTTTGATCATTTAGCTTTGATTATAAGTTGGAATGTCGCCCCTTTTAATACAATCTACTTCCTTTGCAATCTGTAATGGATGATGGACCTTATTGTACTCTATTTTTATTCTTACGTAATTATTTCCTTAAATGTGACAATTTATATGAGTCATTTGTAAATTGTATCTTAAAGAAGTAGTACCTATAGCTCATCCTAGTTTTCTTGATTTCTTACTTTTGATTCCTGAAACTATCTCATTCGATAAAATATGACATTAGACCATCCTTTGAGCTTGTAAATTGTATTGTTATCAATATGATATAACTTTAGTTGATCAACATAGGAAGTATTCGTCGGGAGACCAAAATATCGTTCAAATATCGTTCAAGTTCGTCGGGTGACTACTCGGACTCCGTGGCACCTAGAGAGGCCTCGTCTAATCCGACACCTCAGCATACGGACCCTCTACAATATCCTCTCTCATATTTTTCCTTCTCATTTCGGTGCTCTCGCTGTCCTAATGTTTGCAAACGCGTGAAATAGTGCAGTTGGAGCCAGTGTAAGGTTGCCGAACGCTGTATTTTGCAAACGGTGGGCCGTGGCACCGAACTGCCTATGCTGGCACGTCCGGGTGGCCAGGTGAACGCTAGAGGAGGTGGTGTTTTGGTGCGCGAAAGGGTCGTTGCTTCCGGGCTACTTCGTTCGGGCTTAGTCCCTTAAGAGCCCTGAGACCAAAATATCGTTCAAATTCGTCGGGTGACTACTTGGACTCCGTGGCACCTAGAGAGGCCTCGTCTGATCCGACACCTCGGCATACGGACCCTCTACAATATCCTCTCTCATATTTTTCCTTCTCATTTCGGTGCTCTCGCTGTCCTAATGTTTGTAAACGCGCGAAATAGTGCAGTTGGAGCCAGTGTAAGGTTGCCAAATGCTGTATTTTGCAAACGGTGGGCCGTGGCACCGAACCGCCTGCGCCGGCACGTCCGGGTGGCCAGGTGAATGCTAGAGGAGGCGGTGTTTTGGTGCGTGAAATGGTCGTTGCTTCCGGGCTACTTCGTTCGGGCTTAGTCCCTTAAGAGCCCTGAGACCAAAATATCGTTCAAATTCGACGGGTAACTACTCGGACTCCATGGCACCTAGAGAGGCCTCGTCTGATCCGACAGCTCGGCATACGGACCCTCTACAATAGGCTCTCTCATTTTTTTCCTTCTCATTTCTGTGCTCTCGCTGTCCTAATGTTTCCAAACACGCGAAATAGTGCAGTTGGAGCCAGTGTAAGGTTGCCGAACGCTGTATTTTGCAAACGGTGGGCCGTGGCACCAAACCGCCTGTGCCGGCACGTCCGGGTGGCCAGGTTAACGCTAGAGGAGGTGGTGTGTTTGGGTGTGCGAAAGGGTCGTTGCTTCCGGGCTACTTTCGTTCGGGCTTAGTCCCTTAAGAGCCCTGAGACCAAAATATCGTTCAAATTCGACGGGTGACTACTCGACTTCGACTCCGTGGCACCTAGAGAGGCCTCGTCTGATCCGAAACCTCGGCATACGGACCCTCTACAATAGCATCTCTCATTTTTTTCCTTCTCATTTCGGTGCTCTCGCTGTCCTAATGTTTCCAAACGCGCGAAATAGTGCAGTTGGAGCCAGTGTAAGGTTGCCGAATGCTGTATTTTGCAAACGGTGGGCCGTGGCACCGAACCGCCTGCGCCGGCATGTCCGGGTGGCCAGGTGAACACTAGAGGAGGCGGTATTTCGGTGCGCGAAAGGGTCGTTGCTTCCGGGCTACTTCGTTCGGGCTTAGTCCCTTAAGAGCCCTGAGACCAAAATATCGTTCAAGTTCGTCGGGTGACTACTCGGACTCCGTGGCACGTAGAGAGGCCTCGTCTGATCCAAAACCTCGGCATACGAACCCTCTACAATAGCCTCTCTCATTTTTTTCCTTCTCATTTCGGTGCTCTCGCTGTCCTAATGTTTACAAACGCGTGAAATAGTGCAGTTGGAGCCAGTGTAAGGTTACCGAACACTGTATTTTGCAAACGGTGGGCCGTGGCACCGAACCGCCGGCGCCGACACGTTCGGGTGGCAGGTGAACGCTGAGGAGGTGGTGTTCGGTGCGCGAAAGGGTCGTTGCTTCCGGGCTACTTCGTTCGGGCTTAGTCCCTTAAGAGCCCTGAGACCAAAATATCGTTCAAATTCATCGGGTGACTACTCGGACTCCGTGGCACCTAGAGAGGCCTCGTCTTATCCGACACCTTAACATACGAACCCTCTACAATAGCCTCTCTCATTTTTTTCCTTCTCATTTCGGTGCTCTCGCTGTCCTAATGTTTCCAAACACGCGAAATAGTGCAGTTGGAGCCAGTTTAAGGTTGTTAAATGCTGTATTTTGCAAACGGTGGGCCGTGGCACCGAACCACCTGCGCCGGCATGTCCGGGTGGCCAGGTGAACGCTAGAGGAGGCGGTGTTTCGGTGCGCGAAAGGGTCGTTGCTTCCGGGCTACTTCGTTCGGGCTTAGTCCCTTAAGAGCCCTGAGTCCAAAATATCGTTCAAATTTGACGGGTGACTACTCGGACTCCGTGGCACCTAGAGGAGTCGTTTTCAAAATTTACAACTTTTTCAAAATTTACAACATTTTCAAAATTTACAACTTTTTCAAAATTTGCAACTTTTTCAAAATTTACAAACATTTTCAAAATTTACAAAACTTGACTTTTCAAAATTACAAAATTTTTCAAACAATGTTCAAGCTTCTCTTAGCTTCGAGAATTTAAAATTCTCTACTAACGATACCAACCACGTGAAGGTGGAAGTTTTCTTGCACCACTAACCTAAACATAAAATTTTTAGTCAAAGAAATTTAAGTTTCAAATCAAAACCATATACTAGATCTATATACATGACACACAAAATACACAAATTTAAAATAGAATATATTCAAACTTAAATCTAGATCTTTAAACTAAAAAAATAATATATATATATATATATATATATATAATATATATATATATATACGCTATATAAATTGAAACTTGAAATTAAATATATACCAGACATGTGAGCATTGTAAATTCATTCCAATGAACCATCAGGATCGGATCTACTCTGATAGAAGACAAGATTGCTTCATGATCTGACTCTCGAACCTTCCAAAGAATCTTGTTATTAGGTCTTCCTCGATATCTATACAACTGAATATTTGTCGCTAGAACTAGATGTGAATATAAGAGTATTTTCCTGTGTGTCTCAAAGTCTTCAAACACCCAAACAGAGGAGTTTTTTAATGGATACCGTTGAAGCCAAGTTCCAGTAACTACCACTGACCCTGTAGGATACTCAATCTCTTTCGCCATCTAATAATAGGAGAAGTCAACTTCTTTCTTTCCTCGATGCAACGACATAAGAAATAGTCTGTTCCTTCTTCATTGTCTTCTGTCGCAATTACTGCAAACACATGTCCTACAAAAAAATAACCAAGGTTGAAAAACTCAATTTAAATTACATATTAAAATTCAATGGACATAACTCAATAAAAAAATAAATAAATAACTGGATAAATACCTTGTCGCACCAAAATCAAAATTTCGTCAAAGTCCTTGGATGTTGTAACTTCATCTGCAGAAACAAGTTGTAATGCTTGTGGAGGTTGATAACTAGGAAGCGGAGTTAGAGGCCTACAAATCCATCCTTCCACCCATTCTTGTGAATCACACTCAGCAGTGACAAATTCGATACAAGATGCACAAAAACATGTCAACTTTCTTGTCCATACGGCCCACGAAGTAGCGTCTGAGCTACAAAATGAGTGCATATCACTGGACCCAGTGAGTGTCATACAATCCTCGTAGTTAGCAATATGTTTTTCCTCTATCAACCAAAAATATCTGCAAACTGTGGAATTTTCTTGAGAACCTCGGGTCATGTTGTCAATACACCATTCCACTATGCTCTTTGCATCTTTAATTTAGCACCATCTTTGTACTTCAACTCTTCTCTTGCAAGAGCTCTTTTCACACATGCCCCTGCACTGTCATGCTCTCCTTTTCCATGTCCAGCCTCAGTGAAACTCCAAATATGTTGCACACCCATCTTGACATGCATTCTGCTCATCCAATAAAACATTCATGCATTCTTAAACTGAGACGTGCAATTATCTGACCATATATAATGTTGTTTGAAGTGGATGTCCCTATCAGACAAGTTTCCATAAAATAACTGGAAACACCCTTGCACAAATTCAGTAGAATGAGTACGATCATCACTGATATAAAAGTGGTACTCTCTTTAAATTTTTCGATCATTCTCTGTACTGTTAGGAGAATGTAGAAATGCTATATGCACAAAAATGGCAACTTGTACTGAGTTGTAATATTGCGATTGAACCTCCATTTGTGGTTGCAATGTGTAATTCTCTGCAAAATCGACCACTGAAACAATAGTACCAATAGGAAATGTGTCTTTGCATAGCTTGAATTGTTCATCCAACCATCGAGCTCTATGTGTATGCCTCGCATACTCATAAACAATTTCATCCTTAAATTTTCTCATAAATTGAAAAATGGGCATTTGTTCTGTAACTAGCTCACACTGTTTCGACTCTTTTCCATCTTTCAACTGGTATGCAACTGATTTATATTTATCAAATTCAACTAAATTATTTCCTATTGTACCTTCCATTTGTTCATGGATGCAACTTTCCAATTTAGGTAATCCGCCGCATGTACTACAACTTCCATCTAAACAATCCTGACTATAAAAAAATTGTCCAACTTCTTTTTCACAAAATATAGTAGGAATGAAATCCCTACAAGATATTGGTGGAACTTGAACACCACATTCAGATAACATAGTTTCAGAATGAAAAATAGAACGAATACGTAAAAATTTAGCATAATGCATTGCAAATTCAACATGTTGCCTACAACAACAAGTGGTGCGAGCATGGTTGATTTTCACATAGAATGGTTTCAACATTTCAAAAAAACGTTGACTAATTTTAATTTCCAGATTCTCTTGTTCAAACTTACAAAAAAATTGAGTTTGAGTCATATCTTAGAAATGCTTTGGATGTGGTTCACGATTAGTAGAACCAACTCTCCGTTTTATAACATCTCTTGTATTAGGTGAAACTCTAGTGTTATCATGCCAAAATTTAATAACAACTTCTCTTATAGCATCAGAATTATTTTTGTCCTTATGCGGTGCTCTAGCAGAAAATGCCCAAAAATCGACATTATTGAGTGACTGAAGGATATTACATCTTTCAATTGCTTTCATTAGAGTTTTTCTATTAACTTGCAACATTCGACTTGTTTGCGTAATCAAACGTTGTTTTTTTATTGATTCACTTACAACATTAGTAGCAAGTACACGACGCACAATATTACTATCCCTAGTGCGTCTCTTGACACCAACAGTGTGATATGCATCATGAAGGTTTTCTACAATTGTAGAGGTTTGACCACGTATGTTAGATGTTGTCAATCCTAAGGTGTTTAATGTAGGTCTCATTTTAATCAATTTCATCAAACTAACCAACAACTGACATCTTTGGGAATCATTTAAAATTTCAAAATGATTATCCCAAATTTCACTAGCTTTTCTTCTGATTTGTCGTTCAGAAAGTTTGTCAGACATTGGTTTCAAAATGTTTTCATCAATTTCAATCAAAAAATTAGGTTTCTTATGTAAAATTCTAGGAGGTGTTTTTGTCAAATTTTGTTTGTCTACAGTTTCAACATGAACTTCCTTATTCACATTTTCATTGTCTCCTTCAATTTCAACATTTGCTACATCATGAGTATTTAATTCTTCTTCAACATTGACAGTAAAAACTTCTTCATCACGAGTATTCAATTCAACTTCAACATTGACAGTAGAAACATTACCTAGTTCTTCATTGCTTACAGTAGTTGAGATTGAAGATTAACCTCTTCTAGATTCATGAAGTTTCCGCATTCGCTCAACATTTTCAATTTTGTTGGCCTCTAATTCGTCTGGTGTTTTTTTACTTAATGACTTCCTTTTTTGACTTCGTTTTTTGTCTCCCATGATGTTTTTCTTTCGGTGATAAAAAACGTGCCTGTAAAAAGACAGAATTTCATAGTATTTCGTACGGTAAGGTCAGACAGTAAAAATCACATGGTAATTCGGACGTTGGGATGTGTGTAAATATGGTTTATAAAGCGCGAGCGCGCTTTATAAACCGCGAGCGCACTTTATAAACCGTGAGCGCGCTTTATAAACCGCGAGCGCGGTATTTTTACAAAAAACCGCGATCGCGGAGCTATTTTCCGAACCTTAGCCTCGGAAAATCTTTGTTTTTCCCCAACCAAAGCTATGGAAGGTCATTATGAAGTGCAAAAGATCAAAAAACCTCAAATCTGCTCTTCCAAAGACTTGAACCATGCTAAAAAACTGAAAACATTTCACAAAAATGGTGCCATCACGTAGGGTAGACTCTTAGCTTTGTAAAAATATTGTTTTTAAAGTGAATAGAATAAGATAAATATCATTTTATAATTTATTAGTAACAATAGGTCCTTAAGACATTTTTTCCCGTGAATGTTCATGTCTACGTTTAAGACTGTAACTTTTGTTTCGCTTATCAAAATATGATAAAAATTATACCATCCCAAGTGTGGAAAAATTCTATGCACCTTAAAAAAAAAAAATTTGATTTCGATATTTTTTGATATAGTTATGGCGGGCAAACGGAAAGCGCTCCATTTTCTAAATATTTTCAGACCACTTTCACGGAAAAAATCATAAAAAAAAAAATATTGCTAAAAAAAATACAAAATAAAATCCATCCCAAGATAGACAACTACATCTAACTTTTCACCAAAGGAAAAAAAAAAAATAACAAGATTTGGTCATCCAAAATGCGGGCAAACGGACTACAATCTTATAAGTTTTTTCGAAAAAAAAAAGTAAGTCATATAATTTTAAGTGTTTAATATAGCTAAACTTGTCCGTTTTTTACAAAAATTAGTATTTTAGAAACTAGATTCCGAATGCTACGATTCATATTTATATAAATTTTTCTAATTTAGAGTGCATGTATAGCTAATAATCCCTACAAGTTGAGATTTCACTGTTTTTTGCAATATGACGTCCACGGATGACCCTATATTTGTCCATCAACTTGGTGCACTTACCCAGGATTGTTTGGCGCAACTTGAATTATTAGATGATTTTCGTATGAATGCTCTTGACCATCTCCAAATCTACTAAAAACATATCAAACGTGGCTATGAAAAACATGTCCACGAACAAACCTTTTAGGTCAGTGACCTTGTCCTAAAGGAAAATCAACATGTAACCAAAGAGGAGAAAAGTAAACGGGGAAATTTTCTCCTAATTGGCTCGGACCCTATATAATTACTCATGCCTATGGATCAGGTGCTTATTGTTTGTCTTCACTTGAAGGTAAACCCGAACATGAGCTCCTTAATTCCTTGCATCTTTGACCATTCTATTGTTGATATAAACTCCTATATCACTTTTTTTCAGTTGATCACTCATCCCTTGAGTGTTGTTCACCTTCCATATTACCCATTTTGAGGATCCAAGACTAAATAAGAATCATGTGATTACCTGTCACCTTTTAGCCTTGTCTTCAATATGAGTACCATGACTATACTCATAGCATGATTCTCATGGATACTTTTCATCTTCTTCACAATGGAATCCCATGGTCGTTCATCACTCGAAACAACATTTTCCATAGTTAGTCTTTGTGTGATACGATCTTGCCTTCTAAACAAGAGCCTAATCATCTTCTTTAGTCTTGTCCATGACTTAAACATCTAAAAACAAAAAGGGATACCACTCCTTGAGTCAAACTTCCAGCAAAGTATAACTCCCTCAAAAGGTACATCTCTTCTTTATATTATACCACTATCAATAGACTGCTCCCTTGAAGGATAGATATATAAAGTCATTACAAAAATATAATAAATATTCAGAAGCTTCCCACATCGATCAGCTTTAGGAAGACCTCAAGGAGATAATATATTCATCCCATCTAGACTTCCCGCATCGATCAATCTATTAAAAACAAACAAATGAAGAAAAATATGGATTTTCCGTCATGGAATTGCGTATTTTGGATTCTGGATTTCTTGCTCCAAAAAAAAAAAACATCCTGTCGTACTCTAAGTTACGCTAAACCACCTATTCTCACCTCATTTACCTTCTTATCCTAACTCCCTCTCTACTCAAGGGGCTCTCCGTAACAACAAAATTTCATGATCAGGTGACTTTTCTTCACCCTTAGAATAGTCCATTATGCAAGGCCTGTAGGGTCTTACGTTCATAAGCCCATTAGGGGTGTGGTAGAATCATTCGGGTTCTTATCAACAAGGCGGTTATTTTTCCACCTCTTACCTTTCTACCTTCTTTCATCACCCATTGATTAGCCTATAACATGACCAACTCATCAAAACTTATATTTAAAACAACTCAATCATGGATTTGACCTAAACTCAACCATGCCCATGACCTACATTCACCCGTGCCTAATACCTATCAATCCATCCCTCTACTTCATCATAATATTCCCTAACTTATGGGAGAACTACATCGGCTTGAGGTCCCTTTTTTTCAAGACTATGTAGGCAGCACTCCGAGAGTATAGGGCCCTTAGAGGTTAGCTCGGCCAGTCTCTACCCTAACCAGTTCCCTCTTCCCCTTTCTTATTCACATTCTACCCTAGTTAGTTTCCTTTTTATATCAATAATTGGAAATTAAACCAAACAAACAACAATTACTTAACATCTTTACCATGATAACTTACACATTCATTTCATCTTGTCTACAATTTCTTTACCGTAATCATAGATTTCCCTATAAATCATCTTAACATGATCCACATCATCATTATTTATACAAATTAATGAATTATAAACTCACCAATACCTAACCAACCTGACTCAACCATGCCTAAACCTACCTAACTCCACCATGGCTACATGACCTTGACTCTATCATGCCTAATCTAATTTATTTCCACCTATATATATATAACAATGAAAATTAACACATATACCATCCATACTATAAACACCATCATCTATGAATCAGATAGTCTGTATAAAAATACATGTGAATATATATCCCAATGATAATCATAATCATATCAAATCACTCAGATACATCCTCACCATCTTTGGCACACAGGCCGGTATATCATCAAAAATATCAAAAAATCTCATGTACATCCTCACTCTCTTCGGCACGTAGGCCTGTATATATCAAAAATACACGACTATACAAAATGGGAGGTACATATGGCTATCAGACATCACCCTCCTGGATATCCTACATATCTGTCTCACTTGTCTCCTCCTCCACAGCTGCAAACCCCTACCCTAATTTTCAAAATATCCCAAAATCTACCCTAATCCTCCATTCTAACCTACCCAAACCTAGCCTACCTTTATTCTCAATCCTATTTCACCTACATTAGACCTTCCCACCCCTCATTTTCTTCCTTATTACCCATACATTCCCAATAAAAAACTTACCCCCAAAATTTCACCCAACCCCATTTAAATAGACTATTTCAATAAAAAATACAGGATTAGAAAGAATCCTATCTCATCTCGGTGCCATAGACGTGGTGGCACATCTGGCCACTATGCCAGAGGACCACCCAAACCTTCTCCAAACTCTTCCTTGTCTAATCACCAAATCCAATCCTCCTGACCTCTACCCAATCACAATCAATCCCCCTGTGCTCGTGGACCCATCTACCTAGCTCCTCTAACCAACCAGATCTCCCCACCTTAGTAATATATCATCCCTCATCCTTTCCTCCCAAAAAATCACAACTCGTTCAGTGCTCTTTCATTTTAACAAAATCCAAAACGTACAAATGAATCCATATTATATGGCTTTTTTCTTTTTATATACCCACATTGACCTGACTGACACCGGTTATACCTAAACCGACAATGGTCTTCTACCCTAGAAAACCATGGTTGGTTGTACAAAAACCGACATTGGTCATATTCCCTAATAAATTGTGATCATCTTACCTAGACCGTCACCGGTAGCATATGACCGGCATCAGTTACTTGCCATACTCTTGGCCATACCCTTTCCCCATTTCCGACCATAATTTACCCTTCCCCGCCATTGTTTGACATTACCCAACCTTATCATAACCTACCTCCAAGCCTACATTACGTATACTTGTCCTTAATTGCGTTTAGGGACTTCTTATCTTACTTGTCCCTTAGCCCTTCCCATGCCATGACCTCGCCACCTAGACCCAGAACATTGTTAATGATCTATGACCTCATGTGCTTGCTATACCTTGTGACATTGTTACCCGTGTTGTTTGACCTAATGACCTTACCTTACCTATTTCCATGTCATTTATCTTTTCCCAACCTTTGGTGTGCTGGAACATACCTAAACGTTCATGCACCTGACCTGCGATGTGCTTCCACACCATATCCTAAACCTTGGATACCAGAATCACCTCAACCTTGTTTGGATAAACCTATCGACCTTAGATGATGTAGAGTTTTCAATATCTTCAACCTGGAACCATGTCATAGTTTATAATGTGTGTGTGCTTTTGACTGCCAATACATTTTCCCCTTGACCATTTACATGTTTTCAACCTCTACCCTTTCACCACATCCAACTTTTATCAAACCACTCACCACTTCCTTCTATCACCTCATCAGTTCCTAGTTTGAGGGGGTTTACCTTTACCCACGCATGGGGCAACCACATCTTTTTTTTTTCTGCATTACTTACCAATACAAGCAACACAACAAAAAGGGGAAAAATGTAGGCACTAAAATTGGGTCACAATCCCCCTGGCACCCCTTTGAATAACTATTATATTTCAAAAGTTCACCCTGTAGAGAGATGGCTACAGGTTTTCTAAGCTTGCACAAATGATCTCTCTCTTTCATAGATACAATGGAAACACCTCAAATTTGTGGGTATACCTATTTCAAGTTGAGTCTCTAGTATCAAGATCGGTTCCTTATTGGTGTATCCTAAACTGCTTTCTGGGAGTTTGAGGGTAAGAGATGATTGTAAAAATTAGTAAAACTAAGGTGATACACCAAATTTATATGAGGGATTTGATTGAGTATATGCACAACTAATCTATGAAGGATTCTTGATGCACGAACCAATAGTTTTTCTGTAGAATATTTAATGGAAAAACACTTGATTGTATTGAGGGAGGATCACAACTGTACTAATAAGTTAACATGCACATTAAAAATTAAGCAGAAAGGACTGAAATTTGCTACAGGATAAGGTGGTTTATATGGGAATTTGCATTCAAAAGATTAATATAACATACACAAGACTGCAAAATAACTTGGAAAGGTATAAAACACTTCACACTCAGAGGGAAAAACTGGAAAAATTTGCTTCAGTAGTCATATATCCAAAAGTCCTCTAGGTAAAAATCCCTGTGCTTTGCAAAGGCACACAATATATAGCAAAAAAATCTTTCCCACCATTCCTAAAAATAGACTAAGGCTGTTCTCGCCCATGCATCCTAATTTTATCCTTTATTTAATAATAAATAAAGGGATAAAATAATACAAACTAGAGCATACAGTTAAAAATACGCATTTAATAGCCTTGTTTACAATGCAGTCAAACTGAAGTTGACTGTTCTATTTTTAAGAAAAGAATGGGTGGATAATTTTCTAATAATAAACTTTACTTGCTAGGAAATTCTCCTTCTTTGAGCATGCAAATTTGTCATCTTCTCTTTTCTGTCTTCTTGTGAAGCATGCAACAATACAACTCTCTTCCTATGAGAAAATAATTACAACACTTAACAATATTTGCAAAAATAATTACTCTTGTGGGGACCACCTACTATGTGCACATGTTCTGATATTTACATCTTTTCCTGAGTGGTCACATGAGTGATACTATGCAATTCCACTACAACCTTCTTGTGGGGACCACCTTTAACTCGCTTGATTTGGCCACCTTGTGGACTTAGTACATATAAAAGGGGGCATGTTTTTGGATACACATGGGGAACTTTGTAATAGTTAACACCATATTATATTTGACCACCTTTGTAAAAAATACTATGGCATATAGCTGCCACTGCATACTCGTCGGTCTTGGCATATTTCAAACTTTACCTTTTCGGTGATGAGCACATATGATGGAAGTTTTGCATTATTTGAAAATGACTATAGTTTTTGGACTTTTGAAAGTAAATACAATGATATTTTTTTTAAACATGGGGCTGGTCCGCCTTCCATGATGACTCACCCCTCAAACACTTTGTCGGTGGCTCTATTTTTAAAGTTGACCTGAATGTGGCTAGGGTTTGTTAACTCCGGGGTTTGCATTGGAAGTTGGTGATGCTCTTGTTCATTGATCTATTTACCTTTTGTATTCGACACCGTCAATCTCTTACCCGTGATTAGGGTTCAAGATTTACATTTAACACGGTCGGTGGTGACTAACTATGGTTATTATTTAGATTTGGTGAACGATCACTGGTCATTGATCTTCGTACCTAGTTGAATTTTGATCGTCGATGCTTGACCCTTGGTTAGGGTTTTATTAAATCTCCCCTCGAGTTGGTATGGTAAAATAAAATTTCAACCTGGTGATTATTTCATTCAGATTTTTGTGAAGCGGGCGAAGCCCTGGAAAAATTTCTGTGGCTATCATTATTGAAGCTTTTGACGCTCGGATCAGTCCATTTTTTGGTCTTCTTAGCCTTCGAGCATCTGTATATTTTGTGGGGTATTTGATTTTTTGGTCCTAAGATTTCAAGGTGAAACATTGTATCCATGGTCGTGTCTTTCTTATGAACTTTGAGCTCGGCCTTTTCAGGTTTTTGTGGTTTTTATATCTTCACACATCTTATATATTCAGTCTTATGCTCTATTAGAACTTTTTGAGAGAATTTGGATGATGATCATCATTTTTTTAGGGTAACCCTCGAGCTCGGTTCCTAACTGTGAATGTGTTTTCTGAGTTTTGGAACTCAGTAAGGTTTGTGGACACCATTTTTGTCCCTTTCGAGCTCTGTTAATTTGACTTTATGAAAGAATGGCTACCATGTTGACCTTTACTAAGCTCAATTCTGTGTAACTAGCATCACTATTTGACGAGGACAGTAAGCTTATTGATTTCTTGAGTTTTCACTGTTAATTGGTCTTTATCATTTCAACCTCCAAAGCTGATACTCATTTTTCTTTACATTTTTTTGATTTCACGGTTCCTTTGGGGATTTCAAGTTGAAAACTTGTTCTGGATTTTTTCATGGCTAGCATCTTTCTTATGAACTTCAAGCTCAGTTTTAGTTTGAGTGCTCTAATTCTGAAGCCATCTTAAGGAAGGTGAGTGTATTATCAAGCTTTCATTCAACCATAATATATACCTCAATCTCTATTTCATGCAAACCTAGTAATTGTTAAATACAATTCTATTTCTGTTGGAACACCGTGGTCTAGTATTTACTGTTATATCTGGCTTGTAAAGGAAATTGCATTTGTTTGAATACTATGGTGACTGTGATGAGCTTCATAATTTTTTCCTTGGCCTCTGAAGCTCTAATATTGTCACTGTCATATTTCATATATGTTCTTGTGTTGGCCAATAGGTAGTTTTCTTTTTCTATAACGTATTTGAACACTGCCTTTTTGTATTAGTTTTCTTTTTCCTTAAGATAAATGTCATCCCCTTTGCAGTTGTTGAGAATATTGTGGAAATATTAGCTATGCTCTCTGTATTTAACTGAATATCCCTTCTTTACCATTGGTGGGCTTGCAAAATTCTGAGGCCTTGATAAATACTTCCATTGATCTCTGGGTAGATGTAGACTTTAGTTTCATCCCTCCTCTGATATTTTTGTTTCATTATGAATGCCATTGTTGAAATTTGAAACTTATCCACTATGTGTATCAGTTTGTTTTTTTGCAAAATAAGTTTTGTAAATTATTTCAGGTCTGTTATGAAATTCTTGGCTTGATTTTGTATTATGGAAAATCAATTCTATTGTAATTCATTTTTCAGGATCAACTTGATCCTTTGATAATTATGTAGCACTCCTTTGAGCTTACTACTTTAATCCTTTTCCACTCTGAGATCACTTGAAAACTAGAATTTCTTCTAAGATGAGTGTTTGAATGGAAATGGTTTCTCGTTATTATTGGAATCTTTCATCTCAAAGTAATAGTTGTAATCCATTAATCATTTTGAGATCATAAATGAACTTTTGTACTGGCTAATAACCACATTTTAACACCAATGATAACCTATTGAAAATTTGTATGTTTGTAGTGATGTACTCTTCCTTCTTCTTAGCATGTAATTATGAATTATTTATTTCTCTCTTTGGCTACAACCTGTACCTGCACACTTAGGAAAATAATTAGGAAATATTTAGGCTTTTTGGCCTTTCTTATGTCCATCTTTTCTTCTTTCTTTTACTTTCTTCTTTCCGAGTGAAAAATCATGCATGCAGTTTGTCCTTCAAGTAGAATACATCTCCTAATTAGGGGAAGATTCATATGCACGAAGTAGGATAGTGTAGGAATATGGTTTGATCCTTGAGCTCATAACTGATGGTTGACTTGTTTTTTCTTTTCAGGTACCATGCCTTGAGGATGAAGGAGCTGGAAAGGAGATGCTCTACACAATGAATAATATACAAGGCAATGATGGGTTCACCTTCATACTCCTTTGATTTCTCTTTCATGCATGTGTATCTTTCTTTTCAGTAGCTGTAATTTATTTTTCAGTTACATCCCATGGCTTGCGTGGGAAACATTTGACTCTCCTTGTGAATAAAGCATTGAATTCTGTAAATGAGTTGTATGTCTCTTTCTGCATTTCTACTTTCTGTATGGATTGTATAATGAACTAAAAAACTCAGTAACATAATTGAATGTCTTAATCATGAAGGAAAGAACATTGAATAGAACTTGTAACATTCAGTAATGAACTCTGATTATTTATGTGATCTACACTTATGTTTGTTGTTCCAAAACTTTACACTTCACCTACTCTACAATTGGATGTTCTCATCAAGACAACATAAATATCCTTCGGGGCTTGTGTTCTTTTGCTGAGGATGGTCATGAAATTGTAGACTATGTGATCTGTTACATTTTCTAACAGCACACATAGTTGTAGATTTCATATAATCTTTTAAATAAATTAGCAGTAACAACATAATCTCCCATAACTTAGGTATACTTCACCAATGCTATCCATCGTAACAAAGTTTTGGGTTTCCCATTTTTGCACAAGTGCAAAAATCGTCAACAATAACCAACCTGAACATACTCATCTAACCACACCCCCCTCCACACTAAATTAATATTAATTTAATTAATTTAATACCCCTCCTCACAATATTCATCATTTAATTACATTACTTGACCTAATTTCCACCTCACCTAGACACCTCATCCAACCACCTCACCCTAGAATTATTCTTGGCATGTTTCCATAACCAACAATAACTAAGTCTTACTTTCCTTAATGAGCTAAGATTTGGTATAAACCTAAAATAAATCCCTAAAATATCTCTAACCACATTCCCACCAATTAGAAGGGAATTTCCATTCTAATCCATGACAAAAAACCAACTTGGTCCAAGAAATTAGAAAGATCTACCCATTTTTATAAACCGAGGGAAATTTTCCTTAACTGACTCTAGTCACCCCTAAACTGATGCCGATCAACATGAAACCATCATTGATTACCATTTATTCACCTTAGAAACCTTGTTTTTGGGTTGGCACATTCTAAGAGAAAGAGGGAAACAAACAGAGCTACATGCAAGCAGAATGAGCATCCTTTCACGCATCTAGACATCTAGAGCCATCATGAGGACAAATTTTGGAGGCATTGCCCTCACAGAATCATTTTCTGGAGCCACTACTACGATATCCGACACCATTCTTTTGATCAACAGCCACCTCCATTTAGCCATCAAAACCTAAATCACAGTAAGTACATCTCTACCAACATTGTCTATTTCTACATAGATAACTTTTATCACTCACGTCATTAGTTTATAATTTGCATATTCATTCCTCCATTGCGTATTAGCTTGTAATTCAACCACTCTCCTTAGCCACACCACCAAATAATAATTCTGACTAATATCTATTTCTGAGCATACCTGAGATCTCCATAGACCTTCTCATCCACACTCCCAACCTCATCTGACACAAGATCATCCCCTGGCATTTGATCTATTCGACTTTGTTTTACCTTGACCATACCGATGCCGGCTATCCACAACCGTCGCCATTTCTACCTAAACCGGCATCAGTCATACCCGATGGACGTCGGTCTCTATGTTTTACACCTTGACCAAGAATATCCCCAATAATCATCTAACCAATTGACCTAAACAACCCATAATCAGACCCTAACAAGTCCTAACACCCTTATAACTACCTACCTTTCTGATCTAACCATAGCCTATCCTGTTGTGTTAAGATTTTCTTATTGTACTTGAATGACAAACCTAAATCATATCATCTACAATAGGATTTTCTGTATTTCTCACATTAAATTGTTTTAAATAGTGGATTGAAAACCATCTAGGAAGTATAACACTTCCTAGAACTAGCATACGCTGGGCAGTCCACTCTTATATATCATTTAAATATCTTTTTGGTCTTGTTTTCTATTATAGGTAGTTCCTCCTAGCCAAAAGGTAGCTCTCACAATCGGCATTGGATCAAGAATTTAGAACGCACGCAACAACCATCAACCAACCCATTGCATAGGTATTCCTCCTAGCCCTTACCCTTATCTGTTTTTTCATTTCGAAAACATAAAGAAAATGGTGAAACAGTTACACTCAAAATTGGAAGATGTATACACATGAATTGTATTATTTTTAGTATAGTTTCTAAGCTACCATACTTTATTGAAAACGGATAAGTTTAAGTGGGTAAAATAACTAAAATACCAACATGGGGTCTTGTTTTTGTTAAAAAAACATAACATAGTGACTTTTGTGTGCTCCACCATTTTCTTAGCACCATTTAGTATGTTTGAATACCCTTTGGTAGAAAGATAGCTAGGAGCATCTAGTTTGGGCTCCATTTTTTAATATTTTTTAGCGAGTATATTTTCTATGATTTTTCAACTACAAAAATTTTAAATTTTGAAAATAACAAATCTTTGACTGTGTGCACCCCATAACTACCTTAAAAGTTGTTGAAAATTAGATTTTTTTTGAATATGTATATAATTAGGCCTAGTTTGGGATAGTATAATTTTTTTTCGATTTCTGTGAGCCAAAAATAGATAGACGAAAAAAATATAGATGTGTTTAAACTTCAAAAAATAGATAAAAAAGGCATAATTAGAAAATAAATAATATCAAAACTTTATATTAGTAAGAAAATTTGAAAAATTATATTTTTAGAAAGAAGAAAGTCTTATCCATGTCGTAGTATAATTTTTATTAAACAAAGTGATCAATTTATGTTGATTTATCATGGCAGAAGTAGATTTTTACATTTTCTTGCAAAAACACGTTGTTTGTTGCATTGTGCAGGTCCATGCCTCAGGATTGAGGATCTAAACCAGATCCAAGCCTCAAGGCATGGCTTTAAAAAAATAAAAACACAAAACACGTATGTGTTATAACACATATGCACTATAACGCATACATGTTCTTCATAGTATGAGCATTATGTGCTTTTGACATGCTTCTATTTAAAAAATAAATGTCTAAGTATAATATTTTGATTTTTTATTATTTATATTTTATTATTTCTTATACTTTAAATTTAATTTAGTAAATATAAGAAATTGGGGTCACTTTGCACCTTATGGAGCTAGTCTCACTGTTCTATTAGTCACGGTTTAGGAGATAGTATTTTATAGTATAATCTGGTCAGTACATTGGTAATTTTCAAGATTTCAACATTCAGGCTAAATATTTTAGTGTTTAAATTCTACAATAGAAACCTTAAACCTTAAACCCTAAACCTAATGCCCTAAACCATGATCATTAAGCCCTAAAAAGTAAACCATAAACCTTAAACCCTAAACCTTAAACATTCAGCCCTTACCTGTGTGCCCTAAACCCTAAACCCTGAGTCTTAAGCCCTAAAATATGAGCCCTAAGACCTAAACCCTAAAATATGAACCATGAGCCCTAAATTCTAAACCCTAAACCCTAAACCCTAAAAACTAAATCCTAACCATTAACCCCTAAACCCTCAACATTGAATCCTAAACCCTTAATCCTGAGCCCTAAACCATAAGCCCTAAACCCTGAACTCTATGACCTAAACCCTTAACCCTCAACCCTTAACCCGAGGACTTAAATCCTAAACCATAAAAAAAAAAAAATAAACCCTCAACCCTGAACACTAAATCCTAAACCCTAAACCATCACTACTAGAACAAGGATCATTTTTCCACATAAATATCCACAAAATATTTGTTTTGTAGAAAAAATGTGACTTTTCAACATTTTATAACAAAATTATAAATATAATGTAGATATTTTACAACTATAAAAATCAAATTTCAAATTGTGGAAATAGTTTTTTGTGGATAAATTCTATTTTCTCACCATAGTTTGAAAAAATCAGTTTTTAAAATAACAATTATGAATAGTGCACAGAAACCAAATATAATATATCATAGTTTCAATTTTCCACACCATATCTAAGATTTAAAGAATACTTGAGAAAACTATACACCAATGATTTTTAATTACCAATTAATATAAAATATATTTATTGTGATCCATTCAAAACACTTCCAACTAGTTGATATTGTACACTATATGATGAACATTTTAACAATGAAAAAACTTATCATATATGAATCATGAAAAACTACACCACTACAGTTATGGAAATTATGTTATAAATAAAATTATTTGCTAATAATTTAAATAAAACTTTAAAATATTATTGTAAAATTATTTATGAATAATTTATATAAAACATTAAAATATTATCACAAATGTAACCCTTATCTATAATTGTATCCATAACAAAAAGAAAAATGTGAAAAAATTGTAGAATATCGAAATATATATCATGAATAAGAATTAAATATATGAAAAAATATTCTTTAAACAATATTATTATAAAAAATCTAGAAGATACTGCACTTTTTCACATTTCATGAAATTAATATTAAAATTAAGAATTATTCACACCACCTAAACGTAAGTTGTAGATAAACCATACATTAAAATTTTGATGTTGAGAACTCATAAAAAATGACACCCTTCTACATTACAATAAATTACAATATAAATGATATATAAATTCAATTGTTACTAATATATTTTTTTATCAAAAAAAATTAAAAAAATTAAAAAGACATTTATTACAACTTAACTATAATTTTATTATTTTTCCGTGGAAATGAATCATTTTATTTAGGGTTTCTTCATCATTTTGAATAATTTAAAAATAATAAATATACTATATAATCTTAAAAATTGATGAAATATTAAATCATTAAATATTATTTTGAATAATCTAGATGATTTGTAAGCTTTAATATAATATTATAAATAATTCATATAATAAAAATTATGGCCATTTTATTATTGATGTATATATAAATCAATAAAATTAAATAATTCATTAAAATATATGATATGTAAAAGTTACTACTCATTAATATTAAAATATTATATGAAAAACCAAATAAATCAATAAAAATAACTTTCTATTAAATTAAATTTTCCAATATTAGTTGAAATTCAAATTAAAAAATTATATTCTCTTAATTTTGATATGTTTTATGAAAAATTATTTGAATCTATTTATGATAACAATTATAAAAATTTCTGATATCTTGGAGATTTTTTAAAAGATTTTAAAATATTAAAATATTTATCCTATACAATTAATGGAAAATCATGAACAAAAAGAACAGGTTTTTAAAATTGCGGCATTTATTGTTTCACTGCCTTCCATTATTTTGAAATTTTCAAATAAAATCAAAGCACCAATAAGTTTTTTAGCTTGAAGGAGCAATTCTTATTAAATAATTTATGACATTTATTAGGTGTTCAACTTAATGGCGCATATAAATCCAAAATAATGCCTTTAAATTAGGCCTAAATATATGTGCATGAATGGACTTTTTCTAATTTAGATAATTATGAATTGATGTTTTACAGCGAAAATTCCGGCTTTAATCACTCATATTATAGTAGAAAATTGAAATCAAAATTTTCTAAACTCTAAATAGTACAGAGAGTGGGCACTGCGCTGTGAAATCAGTAGAAGGTTTTTGGAAGGTAATATCAATAGAAAGTTCTTAAAAAATTGTTTTTTATAATGGACTTGTAGTCTTACATGTTTGATTGACAGTTGAAACACCTATTGATTTCAGAGTATTTATTTTTGATATTAAATTTTCCTTTCTTTTGTAGGATAGAAACCAAACTAAGATTTGGATATTTAGCTGGAATCATTTTTTAAATTTCGGCTTCATAAACAAATAAATAAGAGATGAATGCTCAGTTTTCAAAAATCACTGGTATCAATGTTTTATTGTAATGATTGTTTTTGAAATAAAAAAATTATTCAATGGACTTAAAACCCATGGAAAACTCATTTTAATGGAAGATGTCAAAATGTAGTTAAAAAATTTCGATGAATCTCAAATTGTAGACATAGATCTAGATCTAATAAAATAGAGGAACCTAATAAAACACAATACCCATATATCAGATTTAGATGTAAATCTAATAATATAGATGGATTTGTACATATAAAGATCTAAAATATCCATCTTTCCAGACCCAATTGATAGATAAAATGAGGAAAAAATGTTCTTGATAGTTTAACTGATTCTTCAAAATCTTGTTTCAGATATAGGCATAAGTTTATTTTCTATAATTTGACAATATTCAACAGGCCTATGGAGTTAAAACTTTGACAATAATTGTTAAAATGCATGCTTATATGTTCAAGCTTAATTAGTTTATTGTATTATTGATTTGGTAAAATTGCTAGGAAAAAAAATCATCCTACGTGACAAGTATGGTTTGATATGATTCATTCAATCTCTTGGAAAACAAATTTATGGCTCTAATGAAAGAATTACAAGATGAGTCAGAAAAATAATGGATTGAAGGAGAGACCATAAGAGATTTAATATTTTGTATTATAAGTTATAACATTTTGGATAACCATTTATTTATTTATTTTTTAGTAAGTAGTAGTTTTTACTTATTCACATTCAAGATATTTTATTAATAGTGCAAGGTTATGGTTTTGTTCAACTATCAATTTCATTTAAATTTTATTAAATTGAAACTTAATTTTTTAATGTTTTATTGGTTATTTTTATTTAAAATTAGTTTCATTTTTTTTTACAATATATTTTTGTCATAGTTCTTATCAAATAAATATCATAAATATAATTTTTAGAATAATTTTTAGAAATATAAAAAATTAAATATAGAATTATTTTAATTTATACATTAAAATTTAGTACGCTATTAATTTTAAATATTAATCTTGTTTTCTACATTAAAAAATCTATATAATCTAGATTAATTTTAATTTTTTTAATATATTTTTATTTTAAAATTGTAAAGCTTTAATCAAAAGTAAAAAATTTCAGATTGCTTACAATCATTTAAATTTGTGGCAATTTCTACAATATCAAATTTGTGAAAAGTCTGACAATTTAATATTTGTGACTCTTTCAACAATTTTAAAATTGTGAAAAGTTCTACAATTTTTCATTTTCACAATTTTATTGTGGGTGGAGTCCACAAATTTGGATTCACAATTTTGCATAACCTACCCATAAAGAAATTGTGAAAAAATTGTGGATAAAGGACTCTAATCCCTAAGCCTTAAACCATAAACACTAAATGCAGAGCCCTAAGATCTAACCCCTAAACCTTAAACCTGTAACTCTGAAACCCCAAACCTTAATCCATAAACTCTAAACCATGAAACCTAAACCCTAATCCCTAAACCCTAAACCCTAAACCTTGAACCCTGCAGCCTGATCCCTGAGCCCTAAACCCTAAACCATAAATCGTAAATCTTAAACCCTAATCCTTGAGCCCTAAACCTTAAAACCTAATCCCTAAACCCTAAACCCTAAATGCTAAATCCAGAACCCTAATCTCTAACCCTTAAACCTTAAACCTATAACTCCAAACCCCAAACCCTGAGCAATAAACCCTAAACCATAAGCCCTAAACTCTAATCCCTAAACCTTAAACCCTAAACCCTAAGCATTAAATCCTACACCCTGATCTCTAAGCCCTCAACCCTAAACCATGTACCCTAAGCCATAAACCCTAAACCATAAACCCTAAGCCCTAAACAATAAACCCTAAACCTTAAGCCCTAAATGCTAAATCCTAAACCCTAAACCATGAGCCCTAAATTCCAAAACCTAAAACCTAAATCCTAACCCCTAAACCATAAGCCCTAAACCCTAAACCCTAAACCCTAAACCTGAAACCCGAAACCCTAAGCCATAAACACTACACCCTCAACCCTGAACTCTACGACCTAAACCCTTAATGCTCAACACTTAACCATGAAACCTAAACCTTAAAATATACACCCTAAACCCTAAAACCAAAATAATAAACCCTAAACATTTAATACTAAATCATGAACCCTAAATCCTAAATCCTAAACCCTATATGCTAAACCCTAAACCTTGAACCCTGAGCCTTGAGACCTAAACCCTTAACACTAAATCCAAAGCCCTAAGCTCTAACCCCTAAGCCTCATATATTTCCAGTAGGTCTCATGAGTGAGTTCATTTTTTTGAATATCAATATTAGGACCACAATTCCTAGTCTTGTGCCTTAAACAATCATTAGTCTTCTTATATAACTACCTTGTTTATGAGAGGTGAGACAAGAAACTAAATGGATATGATATCTACCTTATGCCTTGTAATACATATTACACATCTCTGCCAAACCTTTTTCTCCCCACATATACTTGCACTCTTTAATGTCAATATCTTCACACTTTGAAACAAATTTAATATTTCTCATATTTCCATGTATGGTATTATACAAGCCAGGATGACCCATTGGAAGCTGAAAAAAATAACCTTCACAATACAAACATGAATATCAAAGGCAATGGAAGAAATAAAGATAATATACCAACGCAGAGGTGTAGGATCATAATTGAATCACCTGTAGTATCCTCCCCTCTAAATAAAGAGAAATTTCTTCTCCTAATGGAATGGATAGAAAATTTGACAAAACTTCCTAAACTGTTCAAAATAAGCATAGCAACTGGGGAATGGTTTAGAACACAAAGTGTTTATCAATCACCTAGTTAATCTTTCTTGTTTAGTTCTAAATGTAATTCAACTGGCCTACGACTTAATGACCTTCCATTCATTGATAATTCCTTCTATGATAAACCCATGGATCCTTTCAAAAGCACCTTTAAAAAGATAGGGGTAGTCATCAAGCCTAGTGAAGGGTGTCATGCGATTTCCAAACAACTTGAAATTAATATAGATTTAGAGGTCATAACATGACTTTACAAATATCTCTATCATTATACATGGAAGCCAAGTAACAATATCTCCATATATCCAAGGATCGATGACTTCTGAGGTATGTGGTAGGATTAGACATTCACGAATCATTGAGTGTATAAATTAGAATTTCAATATATCTAGAAAAAGATTTTCAAACATTGGAATAATGCATCTTGGAAAATAAACTTGAACCTCAGAAATCCTCTTAAATTGCTAGATTACACAAGCACTGTACATATAGAGCTTTGTTCTTCAAATGAAACCTTCATTCTTGATAGCTGAAAAACTAAAATAATTTCTCAAAATAAAATCAAAAACATTTCTTTGTACCAAATTATTCTTGGATATTTGGCATTTCCTTCGTTCAAAATATCAACAGATGAAAGACAACAAATTGTGACGAATCTCTTTGAATGTTATGCCTAGGAAGAAGATGAACCCTTTTCAGTTGAATACTCTGTGTTAATACTAATAAGGATGGGTAAGACACAAAAAATTATAGTGAGTGAAATAGTTTCCATGTGATGGGAAAAATAAGATAGATGTATTGGGTAAAATTTATTTTTATAAAATTATTCTTGTATATTTTTAATTTCCGTCCTTCAAAATATGGGTTGATGAAAGGCATCAAATTGTGATGACTCCTTTTGAATGTTGTTCCTACGAAGTAGATGAATCCTTTTTAGTTGAATAATCTTAGTCAATACTAATAATAATGGGTAAGACACAAAACATTATAGTGTGTTAATGGCTGAGCCTAAACCCTGATCCCTAAACCCTAAACCCTTAGCCATAAACTCTGCACCCTATAACCAGTGCCCTAAACCATGAACCTTGACCCTTAAAAATTAAAACCTTATCCCTAAACCCTAAAGCCTAAACCATCCACCCTAAACCTTAAATCATGAGGCCTAAACCCTAAAACGTGAGCCCTAAACCCTAAACCCTAAACCCTAAACCATCAACCCACAAACCTAAACCTTAAACCCTAAGCCCTAAATCTTAAACCCTGAGCCCTAAACCCTAAGACCTAATCCCTAAATCCTAAACCTTCAACCCTTAACCCTCAATCCTCAACCCTAAACCATAAAACCAAAACCTTGGGCCCTTAACCCTAAACCTGGAATCCTAAACCCTAAACCCTAAATACTAAGCCCTAAGCCCTAAGCCCAAACCTTAAACCCTTAACCCTCAAACCTGAACCCTCAACCCTAACCCCTAAACACTAAACCCTAAACCTTGATCCCTAAACCCTAAACCCTCAACCCTAAACCCTAAACCCTAATCCATAAATCCTAAACCCTAAATCCTAACCCCTAAACTCTAAACCTTAAACCATAAACCTTGAACCATGACCGCTAAACCCTAAACCATAATCCATAAACACTGAGCCCAAAAACCTAAACACGAAATCCTAAACCCTCAACCTTGATACTTGATCCATGAGCCCTAAGGAGGAGGCATATAACAATCACCTCATTTTTACATAGGAAAGGAATCCCATTCAGGGAGAAATCCTCTATCTACAAACTGACAATCCCATTTTAGTAAGAAGTAGACAAACATCATATAGCTGATTTGTGGTAGCTAAAGTGAATTATGGACCAAATTTCAAAATTAGTACCAATTCAAGCAGTGGTAGGGCCAAAGTCTAATCCATAAGGTAAAAAAACCCTATAAAAAGACTATGTTTTCACAAAACAAAGACCAACTACAATATATATGGCCTGAAAGTTTTAGGTCATTACTGAAATTCTGAAAATGAGTAAGTACTGACCATATTAGATTTTGAAAAACTATCTTCTATATTATAACTGTGAGAGCTATGAGACCACTCCCATTAGGTGTAGAGTGGCCCTAGCTTCTTATATTTACTAAAATAAATTCAAAATATAATATTTCTTTTATTGTTTTAACATTTATTTTAGTAAATATGGCTCCTTTAGGCCCTCCTAAACTTTATATATCCCAAAATGAGTACGCATTTCATAACACTGGAAACATATACACATTTTAACGTGATCACATTGTAACATGGACGTGCTTTACATTCGCAAATTATAAATCCTAAGAAAACATAACATGATCATGTTATTGCAAAACTTGGTCATGTTTCATTCATTTTCAGGTTTTGTCCACTTTTTGGCCCCACAACTTGGTGCACTTACCCAAATGGAAAATCATACCAATTAAACATACCATGAAATACCCCTTTTGATGTCATTATAGTACATTTTCATTATAAATTGAGTAAAAATACGTTAAAATATTGTTATCATGTATTTTCCATTATGTCAATCAATCACAGAGGGAAATGGAGAAATGATGCTCCTTCTCAAAGTCAAAACAACCCCCTCTAAATTTGATAAATGCTTCTCAATATCGACGCCTAAAGAGTGCCTCTTGAATTTGTTTCCTTAATCTAACTAAGGTAACTACTTCCTTATTATACAAGGTTATCATCCGAACCCTAAGATACTACCAACACAAGCTTTGACCTTATTTTTAAGTTTTTCTTGAGCCTACTAATGTGAATTTCCTATTGGAGGTAGTTTCTCGAAAATATCAAAACCCCTTTGAAACCTCCTCAGTTTCAATGCTTGTGGTACCTGAAAATGAAATGTGAAACCTCAAACATATTCTTTGTCATACACATCATCATATTGCATGGTTCATTTGAATAGTTCTCTTTGAAAAAATAAATTTGTGAATTCATTTCAGATCCAACTTGACTTAGGTTGTTGATTGGGTTGTAGTTAAAATTAGCTAAGTGACCTCGAAAAAATACTTTTTGTTTGAGCGTCGCTTATCTGTTTAGGACACCATTTGCTCTTGGTGTTTCTTTGTTTAGTAGAGAAGAATATAGGATTTTGAAACATTCTATTTTTATTTTCCATGCCCTTCTGGCGAGCCCCTTTTGGAGGCCACTTGGACTTATTTTTTGAAGGACAAATGACCAAATTTAGCCAACCAGATCTAGAAAGTTTCATCTAGCTTAAGCTTCGTGTATCCATTTTGGGATCCATATATTTCTTGTAATTCATTATATATTAGATAATTAATTAGAGGAATTAAACATATTCCGAGGCCACTTGGATGAGTTTGCGTAACAACAAAATGTGATGTCATGGACCCAAGTTGACCTTATAATGTTTGTGCTAAGGATAAGACTAGTGTAGTTGTTGATAACATGCATATGGACTTAAAATACATTATTCCAATATTGTAATTAGATATTTAGTGAAATACCATATTGGCATGATACGACACTTCCTTAACCTCCCTTGTGACCAAATAAAAACTATATGTATTGGAAAATGTACACTACTATGATATATATATTCATATATGTTTTTTATATGTAACACTTGATAGGATACTCTTCCACCAATTTTCTTATGAAAAAGAAAAATAAATATCTCTCTACTCTTCCTTTCTCACTCTTAAAAAATTGATTTGAAATCATGTTCTGAAAATATGGAAATTTCCTATGTTATTTCTCTCATTTAAAATTGTTTTTGCATGATGATAGCATGTTAGATGGACGGTGGATCCATACTAGCAATTTTTACTTACTCATGCTCACATGGTTTTGCAAGATGTAAGTAAGATGGAAAAATGGTGTGGTTGTAATTCATTTTGTGTATTATTGTAATTTATATATGTTAATGCAAAAAAATATATGTATTTCTACGTTTATAGTAAAGTGTCATTTCCCTATTTTCTTTCAAATAAAATATTTAATAAACTTGTCATGCATGAATTTTAATAAAATTGTAATTTTTATTTGTTATCGAGTTTAAAGAATTAGCCAAATATTACTAAATTCTCTTCTTGAATTCATTTATAGCTATGTTGTGAAACTTACATCATGTATGGTATAAAGGGGTATCTATATATAAATTAAAATGGAATTGTTCTCTAAACCCCTTCAATTCTTCATCTTCCCTTGATTATTGCATAATTATTAGGTGAGATTTGACACTAGGTGGTTGAGAACAACTCAAGTTCCTTCCATATTGAGTGATCCCCACTTTGAATATAACCATCCTAATTACAGACACTTTCTACTACCAACTAATATTCCTACTCTTAGGTGTCTTGCTTCAATAAAACCTCATGAGGATGAGTTGTTTCCCTTTTGTTTCATTATGCAAATATTATATCTAGTGGATAATTCATGATGTCACCTTGTGTATAATACAAGTCTTGTATTTAGTGAAGAGATGAGTTGTGGTAAAATTAATGGTAAGGCCATCCTTGATGTTTCTATAAAACTTGATTTTATTTAAAATTTTCTTAATTGACCGACATTATATCGGAATGGATTATATCATGTCAGGGATGCTTGTTAGGGCTCCATGTTCTAACAAGATGGAGTGGTGCAACTTACATAGTGTCGATTGTAAAATTTTTGGCCTTAAAATTTTAAGCTAATCTAAGACCTCTTTAGAGGTAATTTTAAGATAGGGCACATTATCTAGTATAAATATTCAGACTTGGTCCTATCAAGGTGTTGAACATAAAGTAAAGTAAAACCCATGAGTTGTTCCCTGGACTTAGTGAAAATATTTTTATGTAATTATGAAATGAGGGTTTAAACCATGAGTGGAGCCAACGTCATGAGATACCTATGTATTAAACCTTTGAGTTTGAAGATTGTTTTTCACAAATCGGGGTGTCATCTTGGTAAGTAGTAACTCTAGTTGTGCATAAGTTGTGAGGTAACCATAATTGTTTTCTCTAGTTTTTCCTATTTGTAGGGTGTTAATGGAAATTAGTCAAATGTGGACCTCTCAGGAGAATAAGGGTGAATTACACATTAATATGTGTTTGACCAACGATAAGGGTAGTGGTTATAAGGTAATAGGGTATATAAAATTATGATTAAATTTCTTATTACATGCATATAATACCTAAATTTTCCAGGAATAATCCAAAGTTGGTTAAGTGTGAAATGATACTCTTTAGGATCTTTTTGACTACATAAATGACAAGTAGAATATGAACCTTAGTTGTTTTCAAAGGAAATCTATATAAAGTCACTTGGAATAAAAAAGGAAAGAAAACATTCACCATACCCCTCATCTTTATTTAAATAATAATGTTAAATGAATAAAAGTGTCAAAAGGTAACTAGAGACGTGCCCTATTCGAATCAATGTGAACCCTATTTTAGGTATCACAAGTTATACATATTAAGTATGTAGGTTAAGTAATTAGAATTCATCGTTGTAATAACTCAAAAAAAATGAAATTAAGGTAACCTTAGTGTTGATGGCGAATCAAAGCACCCATGGATGTCTGCAACTCGATGGGTTGATATTCTCAGTGTGATTGCATAACATGGAGCTTTTCCCTAGTGTGGGACCTTGCGAAATCGGAAAAGCTCTCCGGATGAATACCAGTTCCTATTACTTTGTTCAGATGCACACATAAAAATACAGAGGGTTTACTCAAAAAATATAATCTAAATTTCCAAGGAGACAAGGTAAGAAGATGCATACAAATAAACCTAAACTAATAAAGGTGATGCACCAAGGAATGAAGAACATCCGTCTTGCCAATAAACACAAACCATTAAAATGTAATGCAAGATCATGCATAGATAACCGGATTTGTAGTGAAAGATCAGGAGGATGCAAATGAACACAGAGAGGGTTGAGAATCATCCACAGACATGCATTATTTTCTCCAAAGATTGATACAATACACTACAAAATTCCAAGAGGCAAAGTTGCATTATAGTTTTAGATGGGAGGTTTGAACTCCACAAATTCACCTGCCAAAGAGAAGAAGGGAGGGGAAAAACAAGAATTTCCATCCTTTAGAAAGAAGCCCCTCCTTACAATTTATAGGAAGAATGAGAGAGAAAAGAGAGAGGAATTACAAATCTACCCCAACCACCTGCAAGTCGCATTTAATTCATCTCATTATGGTAGTAGGTGAGGACCTTAGCAAACCCAAAAAGTGGCAAATTGTATTTTACATTTTTGAAGAAATTTTTCTCACCCAATTAAGGATATCCAGTCATAGTTGGACGGGGACCTCGTAAGATTTCTGAAAAGTCCAACCTTGTGTGAATCCGAGCTCCCTGTGAAAAGTTACGGCCATATGAATATCTACGCCAGGGTTTACTTTTTGTCGGGTTGTCAACGCTAAAAATGTTGTGCCTCCTGAAGATGCACCTCAACACATCCATCCTTATGTAAACATACTCTTATGTGTGCCATAGGTGCTAAAAATGTGGTGTCGACACTTTGTGTTGTGCACCTTCAACCTGCGCCTTGGGCGCGAATTTTGTCATGTTGACACTCTGTGTTGTGCGCCTCCAACCTGCGCCTTGGGTGTGAATTTTTTCATGTCGACACTCTGTGTTGTGTACCTCCAACCTGCACCTTGGGTGTGAATTATTTCATGTCGACACTCCATGTTGTGCACCTCCAACCTGCGCCTTGGGCGTGAATTTTGTCATGTCGACACTCAGTGTTGTGCACCTCCAACCTGTGCCTTGGGTGCGAATTTTGTCATGTCGACACTCTGTGTTGTGCGCCTCCAACCTGCGCCTTGGGCGCAAATTTTTTCATGTCGACACCTTCTTACGTGCGCCTTTCCTACGCTAGGGCGCATCCATTTTCATGTCGACATCTTTTGATCTGCGCCCTTCCGGTTGGCAATGCAATAAATGTCGGGGATTTGAGTTTCTTTGATTTCTATATTCTTCTGTTTGTCTATATCTACCCGGGGGGGAAGATATATACAATACTTAGTGTTTAAATGCTACTATGATAATAACACATAGTTTTTCCACTCTTGACCTATTAGAATTTATTTTAGTTCATGTGAATTTCCCTCAGCGCAACATAGGTAAATTACAAAACCAAGTAAATACGTTCCTTAGTAACAAATCCTTATAACAAGAAATAGTATACTCATGTGTGCTAAAATGTTCCTAATAATGATCATGCTATATAATTTATCTATTATAAGTGAAATGAGAAAAAATAAATCAGAATCATCATAGGTAAAATGCTAAAAGAAATAAAGAATTTCCATCTGAATTTAAGAGGAATAAAAGTATACATGTTAAGTGATTTTCAAATAAGTAAGGTCAATAATGGAATATGACTGTAATAAATAAGTAAACCAAGAAATTTTTGTGTCATGAATAGTTCCTTTACGGGAGTTTATTCTCTATTGAATCATGATTTTGTAGTTGTCATTTGGGGAAAATGTGGCTTGATGTGCATCATGTGCTTCCATGTTATATACGTGGGTCCAGGGTTGTGTAAATGTCCTATGTGATGTAGAGTTATCCTCAATGATTCAGTGTGGTGTTGTGTATCAAGTAATGTAATTCCAATAAAAAATATTTCTAGTATTTTATTGTTGTATTTGTGTGTCAAAATTGTGGGCATGACACTCATCATCTAAAAGAGGATATTTCATTTTAGTAAGAATGGTCTTGTACTACAAAACATATTCTTTGATTTTCTCATTAGATCCTAGACTAAGTTTTTTCATTTTTTCATAAGAAGAAAAATCACCAATATTGATTGATAAATATGCTAGAAAGAAGCCATCCTAAGGATAAAATTCTCCTAAGGATTGTAGAGGCAGATAGTAGAACAATTTTAATGCATAATCCTTGGGATTCTGTGGAAATAACTTAGTGATAATGTTATGGTTGTAAGCATAGCCCTGTGTAAGAAACATGGAATACTCAAAGGTATTGTTCAAGATCCTCATTACCTTCATATGGTAGAAATTAGGATCAACAAATCCCATAGGTAGCGGGGAAACTCAACCTCATATATTAATGATTGTGATGTGGGATATTTGAATCCATGGAACTAGGCATATCTTGTAATAATTGTAACACCTTAGTCCATAGATCATGAACAATCTATTTAAGGAATATGTAATACATATATTAGTTGAGGTCCTATGTATGTGTAAAATAGATGGCTTAGTTGTAGTATTCATATGAATAATAATTGAACATTTAGGGAGGCATTAGGTACCCCCATGCTAGCTTTATCATGTAGACATCTAAAATGTCGACATGATTAATTGAGATTAATTTGTCCCGAAAGTATCCCAATATCATCCATATAATAATTAATTATGAGATTAATTATTATTATTTTATCTCTTTTATCACATTTACCCTTTATCCTATATTCATTTTATCATCATTCATCATTTATCTCATTATTCCGTCATTAATCCTTTAATATATCATATTATCTTATTCTAATCCATAATAACATTTTAATGGAATTTAATATTCCTATATTTACCTATGCACCTATTCTACATCATCCCTACATCTATTATTTCCATGTAACGTCACCCCTTTTCATCATTTATTGAATTAATCTAATTCTAATCCTAATCACATCCTCACCTCTAAATCTAGATGCTTTTATTTCTAGAAACCTCTCTAAATTTTTCTCTTTCATATTTGAAAATTACAATATAAATCCCTCCCTCCATTTAATTTTTAATTCAATGGATACTTATCTCAATTTCTAGAAATATCCATTCTATAATTCTCCAATCATCATATGCATTCTCCACCCTTGATCCAAATCCAACACTTCATCTTATCCATTGAATCCTCTACCCACATACTATAAATTGAGCTCTCCTCCTCCATGAGAGTTAGCTAGTTAGCAAGCCATTCAATCCATAATTTTATCCTCTTAACACTCAATCAATCCATAATTTATCTTTAATCCATCTACAATAAATCCATCATCATCTTTATCAAGAAAGCAATCCAAAGAAAAATCAAGGGGAGGTGATGTCCTAGTTTTTCCACATAAATATGAAGAAATAAATCAAGCAATCCAAGAGAAAATCCATAAGATAAAAGGAGGTGTGAAACTTATAGGTAAATTAAGGTATTGTTCTCTCTCCTCATTTCCATCCATTGTTATATCTGATGTTTTGTTTGAAAATATTAGATTAGAGGAGAAATTTTGTTTGTTTTCTCACACTTTCACAACTAATATTTTCTTGCACTACATTTTGAGGCCCACAATGGGGCTTACCCACACTTCATTATTGTTTTCAAATCTATTTTATCCCTAGAATAAGTTGTCAAAGTTTCAAGAATTTTCACTAGGAAATCCATAACAAACCTCTACTATTTTATCCACTCCATTATCCATTTCATATTTAATCACTCAATCAATCCATTCATCTACAATCAATCTATCATCACCATTCATGAAAGAAATCCAAGCGCAAACAAGGGGAGGTGTTGCCCAAGTTTCTCCAAAAATCTAAAGCAATTAGTAATGCAACTTCTATCCAAAAGAAAATCTAACACATCAAAGGAGGAGCCTGGAAACTTGTTGGTACTTGTAGGTAATTTTCTCTCTCCTCCTTTTAATCTATTTCTCTATTAGAGGTATTTGTTAATAATATTAAATTAGGAGAACAAATTTTCTTGTTTTCTCATATTTGCACACTAATATTTTCCACATATAAATTTTTGGTGCACACTGGAGGGATTACCCACCACTTATTTATTTCTTTCAAATCTATTTTATCCCTATAACAAGTTGTCAATGTTTGAAGAATTTTCACTTTTGTTTACTCCTTCAAATTTTGAATTTTTTTGCTCATATGTTATTTTTCACATGAAATGGTGGCTATGACATTGTAGACACAAAATTATTCACTTTACACATAGTTTAACCTGGTATTATACTACTATTTAAAAGGTTCTCAAGTGGTTAAAGTACTAATTAATCCCACCTTTTGGACATCTTTTATTTATATTTTATTTCATACTTCCCACATATTTTCCAACACTTATCCACCCATTTCACAACTTCCCTGACATTCTAGCCCTAAATCAAGGAGCCCCAACTTGTACTTGGGTGTCATGGTCCCACTCTGGGTGCCCCAATCTATGTAAATCCCCTTTCACTCCTTTTTAGGTCACTTCTAGCTGTTAGGCATGTTTATATTTTTCTCATTCAGCCTTGTCAGGATTAATTATGAAATTAGACTTGAGATCCCTATAAATATAAATCTTATAAGACTATAATGAGGTTCCTAGAGTTACTCTTATCGATCACTACATTAGGGCTACATCCATTGCATCCACATAGCACCATACATCAAGGCCAAGAAGATCTGCATCACACACACTACATAGGGGGTGGGATTATATTCTATTCCATGAACACATTTTAGGTAACTCTACTATACATATGACGGATCCAACATGACATATAGGGAGTATTCAAAGACACTTAGTGACCATATCAAATTAGGGTTTTGAGTATTTATGTTGTTCCAAACACCTATAATGCAAACAAGGGCACCCCGAGGTTCCCCAGTACACTCCCAAGCACCTGTGTCATCTCAGACGACCAAGATCTACCCTTTGTAGGGCCCCTGAGTGTTCTTCTGTAATGTTGAGTCCCACTTATAGATTTACAACAACCTACAATAGTATCTCATTATCAGCTAAGTCATTTATTTCCTTCCTCTTTCACATTAGGGTGTCATTTCTATTTAGAATACTTTATTTACATTTATTGCATACTACTTTAGTTTATTTATAGTGTTTTAATCATCCTAATTAGATTAACTATAGTTGTTATTTCCCCGCATCTAGCTGATTTTAGTCAAGCATATGTGTTTTGGTGCCTATGCCCTGAATTAAAACCTTTCTTGTTTTAGCGCCTTTGTTTTGATTTTTTTTCCTACCTTCTGAGAGTCATAACTTTTGATCCTGAAATCAAAATGACACATTTTTCTAGGAAATGTATAGAAAATATCTATTAATGAAAGTGTTAATTTATCATTTTATACTATAATTTATTCAAGGTTTTAATTTTTGTAAATATTGTCTTTTTAACTACACACTGGGTTATATTTTCTTGTTCCAAACTACAAACAATTTGTGTGCATCGTCATACACTTACCAAAGATAAAAATCAATCTAAAACTACTAACCCTTTTTTTTTGTAGCATGATCGGTCTAAGACATTTGGGTTTATAAATAAAATTACTAATCTTTTTTTTGTAGGACATCCTATTGAAGACCTAATCATCAAACTAATAATATATATTATTTCATTTTATCATCAAGCATTTTTTTTTTTTCATTATCTTTCTTGTGTGGTTCCCTTTGTTTCTTGTTCATTCCAAAAGCAATCTTGAGGATAAAAAGTGGATATCCTTCCCATTTTAATTTGGTAGGGGTAACATGGCATGGAAGTGATATCCATGCACTTTTCATATTACTAGGGGTATCATGACTATGGGCTTCATCTCCATACATGTAGACACGCCTCATGTTTCGGCAGGGTATACAAATTCGTGGAGAGTTGTCATTATTGGCTAGGCACTTTTTTGTTGTATGTGTGGTGTGAAGTGATGAGATTTCACGTCCCAATACCAAAGCATCAGAAAACATCCTTGTAACAATGAATTGGGCCCCAGGTACCACAAGGTATATCAGGTACTCCCCTAGTGATCTTGTGCATCCTAGATTAGGAAACATATTGTCTACATATTAAGCTATAGTGTAAGGAGGTTGCACTTCCCAATATTACTCACTAGTCCACCCCACATTGACACATAGGTGGAGATCCAATTGTGGCACCATTGTTGGTTTGTGGTATTGAAAGTGGGTTATAGCTTGATTGCAATCCCACCTGACTAGCTAAGGTGTGTGTTGCATGTTTTTTGTGTGCTTATGAACAACCTTAACCATAACATCACATGAAATAATCAAATATAGCTACTCCACACCTTCATCTTCCACACCATCACATTCTATTATAGTTACTCCTAAATTTACCCCCATCCCTCACCCAACTCCTCTAATGTCACCTACATTACATCCTATTTCCACCCCACCATCTCAACCAGCCACTACTTTCCCAATCCATTCTATTAGTCCTACACACTGCCATAGGCCTATTCCTAGGACTCCTACTGCCTCCCGCTAATGATCTCCACCTCGATTTATCCACATGGATCACCTATTTCTACACACATGATCCTATCTCGCTCTTCATCACCCACACACTTTACTACACCTCAATATTGGTATTATGTGCACCCATCACATGTATATCGACTACATTCCCTCATGCCTCATTTGTCTTAGATACCACCTTTATTCGACCATTGTCCAAAGATGTCATCATACTCAGCACAAATTGTTGGGTCTCCTTCCCTAAACCTTAGCACTTGACCCCTCATTTATGAAACACTTTGGGGGGCATAACACATTATATATCATACCCCCCCTCCCCTTCTCTATTATTGTATACTTGTACCATCCTACATCCACCTTCAATTCTATCTCACACATGTTAGCACCCTCGTTACCCGATGAAACACTCTTGTGCTTTGGTTCACACTGGACTATTGAGGGATTACCATTACATTGAACCCCACACACCACTAATTTTATCTCATCTTCTACATGCCTCATCTACTACTCATCCTTATATCATCTCTCTCATACACGCTACACTAGTCATCATCATATATGAGGCTAGTTTTATATTTCATTCATACATTTAATCTCTACGCTAGGTCACATTATCTATTGATCTAGCTTTATCTATCACCACTACCTATTTTATCTACATATATCATCATAATTTCTATATTCTACCACATATCTACACACTTTGTTCACCATTTGTTCACCTATACTAAATTGTTTTATGCATTGCACTCATTACCCTATGACACACTCCAGTTCCTCAGTCCATACTCAACTAATGAGGGTTTACCAATCAAATGGACCTTACCTATGTGTGACATGTCATCATACCACATTCATAAGACTAGTAACCAATTCTTAGGATATATACTCACCTGCACCTATCATCATGTAGTAGTAAACACCATTAGGTTAAATCACCACTCCTTTAATCACTTCTACATCATTCTATTACATTTTATCACCTCTTATCATAATCGTTCTATATTATTATTCATTATAAAATTATTCCATTACACCATCATTCCTTCAATCATCATGTAGTGGTATACACCTTAGGTTAAATCACCACTTCTTCCATCAAATCCACATCATTTTATCATCTTCTATTATATCATCCTCTTCCATTTCCCAATTCCAAACTTATTCCATTACACTATCATGCCTTCAATCCCTGTGTAGTGGTATACACCTTAGATTAAATCACCACTCCCTTCAAACAATTCATATTATCCTCTTACATCCTATCATCACATGTTCTAGTATCATATTCTAATTCATCTATCCTCACTCATCAATTAGTGGTATACGCTTTAGGCTAAAGCACCACCTCATTCTTATTCATCACGTAGTGGTCTATGCTTAGTACTAAATTACCACCATCTTCTATCCACCACCTACTCCTATACACTTCATACACCCTCATCACCCATCTCATAGTGACATATGTTATATGGTAGATCGTCACCTTCTCCTTCCATCAGGTAGTGATATACACTTAGGGTTAAATCATCACTACTTCATTCATCATGCCCATAGCAACCACTATAAAATAATATACTTCATCACTTGCTACCACTCATCCCCTAGTGATATATGTTTAGGGATAAATCATCACTCATCCATTCAACATGTCATGGTATACGCTTAGGTTATAGGATCAATGCATATCTTTCCATGTCTCCTCACTATACACGCATTCTATAGTGATATACGCTTAGGGATAAGTCATGACTCTTCCATCAAATCCTAAATTTTACATCAAAAACATCAAAACATCAAATTTATTCTTCCATGGACTTGAAGCATGCCGAAAAGTAAATAATATGTCATAAAAATGGTACCATCGTGTAGGGGACATTGTTATATTTGTAGAAATATTAATTTTAAAGTGAATAGAATAGGATAAATATCATTTTATAATTTTTTACTAATAGTAGGTCTTTAAGACACTTTTTCCCATGAATGTTTATGTCTACGTTTAAGACTGCAATTTTTTTTTCACTCATCAGAATGTGATAAAACTTATACCATCCCAACCGTGGTGAAATTATATACGTGTTCCAAAAAAATATTTTATTTCAATATTTTTTGATGAAGTTATGGTGGGAAAACGGAAAGTGCTCTATTTTCTTTATGTTTTCAAACCACTTTCGTGGAAAAAATCATAAAAAAAAAATATTACTCAAGAAAATACAAAATAAAATCGATCCCAAGATAGATATCAACATCTAACTTCTCAACAAAAGAAAAATATATATATCAATTTTTTGTCATCCAAATTGTGGGCAAATGGACTACAATATTATAGGTGCTTTTAAAACAAAATACCAAGTAATTGAATTTTGAGTGTTTAATATAGCTAAACTTGTCAAATTTTTTAAAAAAATAGTAGTTTAGAAACTAGTTTTTGGATGCTACGATCCATATTAATATAAGTTTTTCTAGTTTTGAGTTTATGCATTGCTAATAATCCCTACAAGTTGATATTATGTTGTTATTTGCAATATGATGTCCACTTATGACCCCATTTTTGTCACCCAACTTGGGGCACTTACCCTTCCATTAAACAAATTCATTTTACACATTTATGTTATATGGTACACACACATCTCCCCATGTTGCATTTCATAAACATTACATATACACACTCATTGCAGCATGCTAGACACAACCAACACTACTCAACCATTTCCTGATGATGCACTCTCATATATGGTTCATTCTTGATTAATGAGGGAAAAAAAACAATGAACCTCATTGCATACACTTCCATACACTTATGAGGCATGTTGCTCCTATCATTCCATCTTACATTCCATTCCATCCACTCACCGCATATTGCATTGTCTATGGGGAATTTAATTTTTCTTATTAGTATTGTGCATGTTCACTTTACTACACATGTTAGATTGCTTTCTTATAGTTCATTATCATACACACATGTGTGTTCACCTATTCGTTTAGTTTGATTGCAAATACAAGACTTTATACGTGGCATGGATGCTCACCTTCTACCCTTCCTATACTAGTCGTTGGGGGAATCCACATTCGACTCATATAGGTGTTATTTTTTCATTTTGTACTTAGAATCTTATACTACTTGTTCATATACAATTTTGATATATCAGTTACCACTTTAACATGTTAATGGGTGTTCCATGTGCAAAACTTGTTTTATAGGATTACATGTTTCCATGACTACTTGTTTATTTCTATTTTTCTTCCTTGTTTGCTACTATATGTGGGCATTGCCATTTGCTTATGTGCACACTTGTCTATTTTTTGTGGCCATGATGGCCTTGAGTGTCTTGTGACATCGTGAGTGATTTCCCTTGTTTGTAATATGCTTTGTGTGGTATTTTTACTATTTCTTTCATGTTAACACTATTGTGCTTTGGTATATTTTCTACACACTTTACATTTTTGCATTGATTACATGCATGTGCTTATAGACTAACACTTGTTTTGGTTAGGTATCCCCTTTTTTGTGCACCTTGGTATCTACCAAGTGTTTTCCCTATCCCCCTATAGGGATGATTTTGTTACAAGGTCAGAGTGTGTTTGATCCTCTTTTGGGGTCCAATTCTCCTTCCAAGGTCATCGCATGCACCCCCAAAGAGGGAGGAATCATTATGGGTTTTCTACTAATGTAGTGTATTTACACCGGTTTAGACACAACAAGTGAGTTCAGATAAGTCTAGGAACTCCACACACAACTGTTGTAATAGGACATGGTGTCCTTCAGCAATTCTGGGGAGCAGTTACAGGATTTGCAGTTATAGTGGGTGGCCTCTCTACACTTCTCCATCCAATGGAATTGGATCACCAAAAAACCTAGCGTAGTACAGAGATATTTTCAAAAAACATCAGCAGAAGTGGTTAGGGTTGGAGGACATAGATCATTTCCTCTCAATACTTCTTTAGCTAGGGTGGCATGAGATTGTCTGAAAAAATCACGACAGTATAGGATATCCTTCTACACCCTTATTCTCGATATGAATCAGGTTCACATGTTCCATTTACAATTTTTCTAGTGTATTTTACATTTGTATATTTTACACGGCATTTTTACATACATACATATTTGACTACTTGAGAATTTTTTCCTTGCAGGTCTACCATATGAGAAATAAGCAGTCAAATTAAGGGCAACAATAACAAATGGAAACAATGACAACACACCATGACATGTACTTGTCATACTAACCATGCAGGTACATTACACACAGCTACAACTACACACATGTTCCACCCTAGGTTGACTCTCATCACTTTTTCACATTTTTCATATTTAGAATCCACGCTCCACCATGTTTTTCTTTTTGGTCATTCCACGCTTGAGTCTAGTCCAATGACACACTTTCTTCTACACACTACATGGATATCAAGTACACATATCTATCTAATTTATGTTACCAATAATCCACTCACCAATATAAAGTGGGGGAATATGTCGACACAAAACTATGCACTTTGCACATAATTTAACCCGATCTTATACTACTATTTAAAAGGTTCTCAAGTGGTTAAAGTACTAATTAATCCCACCTTTTTTCCTTCTTTATTTTATATTTTATTTCATACTTCCCACATATTTTCCAACACTTATCCACCCATTTCATAACTTCCCCAAGATGCTATCCCTTAATCAGGGCACCCTAGCTTGTAATGGGACACCCCAGGGCACCCCAATCCCACTCTAGGTGCCTCAATCTATGTAAATCACCTTTTTCTCCTTTTTGGGTCACTTCAATCCATTAGTCATGTTTATCTTTATCTCAGTCGGCCTTGTTAGGATTAATTATGAAATTAGACTTGATATACCTATAAATATAAATCTTATAAGACCATAATGAGTGTCCTAGCATCACTACTATCTATCACTCCATAAAATATGCATCCATTACATCCACATAGCACCATATATCAAGGCTAGGAATATTTTTATCACAGACACCACATATGTGTAGGGATTCTATTCTATTCCATGCACACATTCTATTTACATTTATTATAGATAATATTGTTTGCTACTTCACAAAGTGTGACTGACATAAGAGAACCTAGGTTAGAACACGCATACACACACAAGAACTACATCCGGTTCCAAAATGTAGTGAAATGCTTAGCAATAATTCCACTGGTTTGGCGGCTGAGGTTAGTTCAACGCATTCATATGCATCTTTTAATTTTTTAAGGGTTTGGTTATTTCTCCTTGCATTTCGGGTCACTCTATAGTTCATTCTTCGGATCCAACATGACAGATAGGGAATATTAAGAAACACTTAGTAACCATATCAAATTAGGTTTTTGAGTATTTATGCTACTCCAAGCACCTCTAATGCAAACCAGGGTGTCCCAAGGTGCCCCAGTACACTCCAAGGTGCCTGTGTCATCTCAGACAACCCATATTTTCCCTTGATATTTCCCTTAAGTGTTCTTCTGCACTACCGAGTCCCATTTCTAGATTTATGACAACCTGTGATAGTTTCTCGTTATTAGCTAAGTCATTTATTTCCTTCCTCTTTCACATTAGTGTGTCATTTATATTTAGAATAATTTATTTGTATTTATTACATACTACTTTAGTTTATTTACAGTGTTTCAGTCATCCTAATTACATTAACTATAGTTCTTATTTCCCCGCATCTAGCTGATTTTAGTCAAGCATATGTGTTTTGGCAAATATGCCCTGAATTAGCACCTTTCATGTTTTGGAGCCTTTGTTTTTCTTTTTTCTCCTACCTTCTGAGATTCATAACTTTTGATCCCGAACTCAAAAAACTCCTTTTTCCTGGAAAGGTATAAAAAATATCTATATAATGAAAGTGTTAATTTATCATTTTATAGTATAATTTATTCATGGTTTTTGTTTTCCTAAATATTGTCATTTTAACAACACACTGAGTTATATTTTCTTGTTCGAAACTACTAACAGTTTGTGTGCATCATCATACACTTACCAAAGATAAAAAATAATTCAAAACTACTAACCCTTTGTTTTGTAGCATGATCGATCTAAGACATTTGGGTTTATAAATAAAATTACTAATCTTTATTTTGTAGGACCTCCTATTGAATACCTAATCATAAAACTAATAATATTTATCATTTCATTTTATCATCAAGAAATAATTTTCTTGCATTATCTTTCTTGTGTGGTTCCCTTTGTTTCTTGTTCATCCCAAAGGTGAAACCGTGTATACTCTCCTCTCGCGTCCTAGGAATATCTTGAGGATCAAAAGCGCCTAGCCTTCCCATTTTACTTTGGTAGGGGTAATGTTGTGTGGAAGTGATATCCATGCACTTTTTATAGTCCTAGAGGTCTCATGACCATGGGCTTCATCTCCATACATGTAGACATGCCTCGTGTTCTTGAGGGGTATACAAATTCTTAAAGAGTTGTCATTATTGGCTAAGAAATTTTTTGTTTTAAGAGTGGTGTGAAGTGAGGATATTTCACGTCCCAATACCCAGTCCTCAGAAAACATCCTTGCAAAAATGACTTTGGCCTGAGGTACCACAAGGTATCTCAGGGACTCCCCTAGTGAGCTCATGCATCCCAGACTAGGAAACATCTTATCTTCATATTAAGATATAGTGTAAGGAGGTTACACTTCCTAATATTACTCAATAGTCTACCCCACATTCACACATAGGTGGAGATTCAATTGTAGCACCATTTTTGGTTTGTGGTATTGAAAGTGGGTTATAGCTTGATTGCAATCCCACCTAACTATCTAATGTGTGTGTTACATGTTTTTTGTGTGCGTGTGAACACCCTTAACCATAAAATCATATTAAATAATCAAATATTATCATAATCATCCACCCTTAATCACACGATCACAATAATCCTATCACCATTCTTAATCAACAATCATAATCCAAACCTAATCCCCCACATATCTTATCTAACCATGGCCTTTGATCCTCTCCAGACCAACACCCAGACCCCTACCCATTTTCTAAATCCATCAACCAAGTTATCTCATCATCCCCCACCCATTAAATTCAACCATCTCACTTTGACCATCAAGTCATGTACATTATCCAATAGCTTAATAAAAAAAAATTAAATCTCAAATCCCACCCTTACCAATCCTCTCCTCATCCCAATCAATCATCCCATGTTGATCCTAATATCCTATTAATCATCCAACATCTTAATCAACAAATATCCAATCTTAAATCATGCATCGATCAATCACCTTCTAAGCCATCATCTCCCAACCAACCCCATCCAAAATTTCCCCTTTCTAAAATCCCTACCCCGCATCCCACTGGCCTCCTCCTTAATGAAACCTAATCATCTCAATCCACACCTCGACCTAAAAAAATTAAACTATTATCCCCACAAGCTAATTACATTAACTTTGACCACCTCACTAACTTTGACTTAGACCAAAAGGACCTCCTTTATGTCCTTGTTAGTCTAGCTACCCATCCCAAACCCCAACCTCTAAATCCATTATTAATCATTATGACCCACATCTTCCTCCCATCAAATCTCATGTGCCACCATCCAAAATCTCTGCTCCTAAATCCAATCATCGTAAAACCTATAACTGAGTCCCATTCACATATCCAAAAAAATCCCACCAACTTCATCCAAAATCATCATCACCCATATCTCATCTTAGTCCTTCATCCTCTTCATCTTCATCATCCCAATCCGATTCTAGGGGATTTCTCCTATATAGTCCCACATACCCTAATACAACATAAAATTTGGCCTCTAATCATATCTTACCCACTTCATCACCTAAACCTAAAACTATCCTATCCTTTAATCCCATTTCTAATTCACCATCCCCCAATCCTAAAACATCTAATGTGACTCCTAATTTGCTAACCCCTAAACCTAACTCATATAATACCAATCTTCCCCCCATCCCATATCCTACCCAATGTAATGAGGCTCCTAGGCCACCTTCATCGACCAAATCTAATGTGGTTCCTACACCACACCCATCTCCCAAATCTCCTTAAGCCCTAACATCACCCAAATCTAATATGACCCCCATATCATACCCATCCCTTTCATCTAAATCTACTTCATATCCTTCATCTAAATATACTAATTCCAAACAATCTAATCTTAAGCCAAAACCATCTACCTTGAAACCACATACTCTAACCAATCCAAAATCAACCAAATCTACTTTGGCCCCTAAGCCTAATCCATCCCCTTCATCTTGTAAGACACAACAATCTAATCCAACTCATAAATCCAAATGAACCAAAACATCTCAAAATCCACCCAAATCCTAGACCTTTACTTCCTACTCCCCCAAAACCATTTAATCCAAACCAATTTACTCTTTTAGGAGAATCCTTAACCACCGTCTTCTATCATCTAAAAACCATTCAACATGATCACCCATACCCCAATAAAATCACACGATAAAAATCATCCTAAACCATCTTGGTATCAGGAACACTATTTTTGTGACTTCCATCATACCCATAGACATTCGGCCAATTGTTGCATGCAATTTAGGTCTTATGCCCAAAACCTGATTAACTAAGGAATTTGTATCCTTGTACCTCTTTATTCACCACCTCTCCATCCCAATATTCTGCCTAACCATATTCCACCATTCAAATCCCACTCAACATCCAAACATTTCCAGCCATCTAAATCTCATCATACACCCAAACATCCTTCACTGACAAAAAAAAAACACATCTCACCTCCCATCCTTTGTTAAGTCCGGCCTCTTAGAGGATGACAAAAATACAATCTCCCTGTCTCATGATGAACACATGACACCATCTTCCCCATCCACTTCATATATATATATATATATATATATATATATATATATATATATCCAAAATAAGTTTACTAATATGAAACATTGAGGCAAAGGCTTAGGTTTCCATGAAAAATGCATTCATGAACCCGTATTTCTTCATCAAAATCTAGGTCATTTAGGCTTAGGGTAAAAACCTAATACTAAACAATTCCCTCTAACTACTTCATTATAATCCATTTCTACCACTCCTCTTCTTGATCATACTATCCCAACCACTTATCCCAATCACAAATAATTTAATTCCCCCTCAAAATACCAAGAACCTAAAAATGGATTAAGCACATAATTTGTTGCTTGCGCACGGATGTTCTTTGCTTCTCACCCATACTCCTTCCATCTAAAATTCAAACCCCTTTTCATCTAATCCATTCTTACAATCACATCCATTCATATCCTCTTCTAGTCCATTCAATTTAACATTAGATCAGCTTGCTCACACATATTGTAAGACAACAGTACCTGCTACAGCCATGTGACCTTTGTTCATCATTACCTCTTACATTCAAGTAAAGTTGTCCTCCTAGATATCCACACTTTTTAACACACTTAACCAACTTGTGGTGAATACCCTTGGGTGTGTCTATTGGAACTCTATCCAATGTCATCTTCACACTCATTTCCATCCCCCCATTAAGCCATTAGTGATTCTTAACCCATTGAGAGTTCTCAAGAGAGTGGAACCTCTTTATTAAAAAATAAATAAAAAAGTAAAAAATCATATCAAAAATTTAAAATAAAAATAAAATTAATCCAAATCCACCTCAAGACTCTGTGTTTTCAACAACTCTACCAAGGCTGTAAATGCCTGGCTATCATTAGAGAAATGTTGTGATAAGAATTAGATGTATCTATGTCAGGGCTATGGATGCATGGATGACATTGGAGCAATGCATAACTTATCCTTCTTTTCACATTCCATCAACCTACTTGACTTAATCACTCCCTATACATTGGATAGTTTTTCTTCACATACTACTCATTAATTTTTCACTTCAAGAGTTAATTTACAATCACAATCACACAAACTTTGATCTTGAAGAGACATAGGGCTTGTATGTTGTCAGGTATTGTTTAAACCTTGGTCACACTTTTTTTTAGTCCTACTCTTACCTTACAACATGTACTATTAGGCTCATCTTTCATTGATCATTGATGCCATTTTCCTTCCATCCATCAAATCCACATCCTTTTTCCCTTAGGATTGAGAATCTATGGGATGATGATGATCCTTTCCTTTTCATTCAAGCATCCTCATGTCCCTTTCGAACTGTCATCATCATGACTGGGGGAAGCCTTACTACCATCTTCTAGGGGCATCATCCATTTTAGATACCCCTCACTTCCCATTCTACCCTACGCCTAGGGCAAAATCAAAAAATCCCATCCATCCACATAGGCCAACATACTTTTTACTTGGGGGCATACCACATTATCCCTCAATCCATCCCCTTATATATAGGGGCATATCTTATCATCTTCCATATCCCCCATCTTCTCCTACACCATATACCTCATCATATCTATCTCCCATCCCACATCTTATTTAATCCTAAAGTATCATTTAATACCTAGCCTATCCAAACTATTTGATTTCCCTTAATCCTTACCTTTCATCCTACCCCAAATAAGCTTTTGGACTTAAGAGGATAAATTTTAATCCCACCTTACATCACATGAGCTACCCCATCCTGAATCCTTTCGTTTTACCATATTTCAACCATTCCCCCCATCCCAAATAAAAAATATCCACATCAAACATCAAAATATATACATCCAAAAACAAAAATAAAAAATCAAAACATTCAAAAAAATCCATAGAAAGATCACACAATTACACCAAAAAAATACAAAAATACAATGTGTGCAGTTTTTGTTTGTGTGTGTGTTTTCTTACTTGTCTACATTTACATTTTCGTTGATGATATGAGGTCACATTTTTTTCCTTTTTTTAGGTGCACAATCCAATGATATGAGGACCATATTTTTATGTTAATATGTCTGATAATATGAGGAAACAAAGCAATTTGGCAATTTAGTCACCATGCTCTTTATACCATGGTGCACCTTTCTTTATGTCACATCAATCAAAACTACTAATGATGATAATATTGGGCACTTTATGGTATCAAACCCCCTTCTATCATCATATTTTATCCATATCACCATCCACACCTAATCCTCATCATCATCTAATCCTCCTATTCAATTAATCCTTATCAGTCAATTTCTACCTGCATCCAAATATTATCCTCTTGAATCCAACATCCAAAATCCTCACCCGTTGGCTGGGGAATCTTCTAACATCCTCTCATCAATCACACTCAAAAAATATTTCTCATCACTTTATCAATCATCATCCCAATTTTATCCTATCATCCAAATCCATCCTTACTCTCTCATCCAAACACCCTCAGTCTTCTAATCCTCCAAATCAAACATCCTATCTTCCCATCTAACCAATGAATCCTCAAATATAACATCCTATTCTAATCCCCAAAATCCAACATCCTCAAAATATCACCCCTAACTAGGGCATCTTACAATCCCAAAGTTTCCAAGCTAACCCCTTGATTGGGGCATCTTGTAGTCTTGTTTATTTTGACTCAATTGCTTAGGCATGCTGGTCCTTTATTTAGATAGATTTTAATGATCACCCGAAGCATGTGAAGCCAATTAGGTCCCTCTTTTGTGAAATCTTGTCAATATGTTAGCATGCATGTTCATATTAACCATTATCAAAGCATTCCTTCTAGTACACTCATTAGAACCATGAGATCAAATTAAAAACAAAGATAATAAGGAAACATACAGATCATATCAAATTCACTATAAAAACAACATGATCGAATGCATAAATTACCAGGATCCATCCGAAATCATCCAGTTATCCTCAAAATATTACATAACAAAAGTTGTATACATAACAATACTAGTCTCCAAGAGTTATGCTTGCCAAAACATAGTAGAATAACATTAAAATACCTATCATCCCTCAAAACTATGCAGATCAACTAACTTATATAGGGGTGGGAACTTTCCCTTCAATGCCCATGCATCTCCAAAATAGACTGCATGCTTTTACAAGAAGGCTAATTATATATTAATCTATAAGTGAACTCTACTATAATCTTATCCTTAGGATGGCCTATGCATGACCTTTGGTATTCCAATTCTCTCCCAAAATAGCTCTTACTTAGCAGAGAAGACTTCTTTCTCCAATCCATTTTGTGATCCGCACTCTAACCTATTTTTCCTATTTTTATCCCATGCCATGCAAAATTGGCTAAGTCAGGAATGTTTTCTTCCTATGCATGCCCCACTTCAACTAACACTTGTACATGCCCTCGCACCCACTCTGTACACCCTCTCAATACTTAGGTAATTTTTTCAACCCAACATTACCCCACACTAATGATATGTTTGCCCTTGGTAATAGTGTTTCTCAACTTATCTCTCTGAAGAATCAGGAGAATAAAGCTTGAATAAGAAATAATGAAAAAAATGAAGGAATGAAAGAAAAACCAATGTACTCACTCAGTTGGTAGATCTAGTTTGGGGTTATCCTGATTGATTTCAGCCTCTAATTCATTCCATTCATCAAGCCCCTTCTTGGCTTTCTCAAGAACATCACCAAGTACTTGTTACTCCAAGGTCATGTCTTCCCCATTGGTCTTCAGATCCCTTATCACTCTAGCCAACCTTGAAATCATGCCCTATGTGAATTCCATATTCTACACAACTAATGTACCTAGATCCTTTATTACTTATTCATGGGGGGTCCTTGTTTCCTTAAGCACATCACACTTCTTTGAAACCACAACTAACTTCTCCTCCCAACCCAGGGTTTCATCCTTCTTAGATGGAAGGAATTCAATTTCTTCCTATAATGTCCTTTTTTTAGGATCTGTTCAGGATTCTCACAATTTCCCGACACTTGTCCCAATTTATTCAATTCATCCTTTAAAGTTTGGATTATGGAATCATACTCTACAATTATGATTGCAATCAACTTCTTGGTCCTTTCTTTCTTATCTGCATTATTTTCTTATATCTCTCCTATCGTGGATGGATTATTCTAAAAAAAAAAAGTGAACACAATATTGAAAAAAGTACAAGGATGAATTATAATTTTTATTCATTTTTTCATCAAATTCTAGATGTGCCTCCAAAATCTCACTCTAATCTCCACAGTAAAGTCCAAAAGTTTTTTTTTTCTTTCCTTGTCCTTTTGATGTACCTCAATTAGTTTATCAATTTTTTCCATCATATTTTTATCATCCTCAAGAAATGTCCTCAGCACAAATGCTTTGTTCAAGTTCCTTCACGCTACTTCTACTGCCATCTTAGTCAAGAGATTTCTTGTTTTCTCATCACTGAATTCAGATGAATTCACTATCATATGCACTTCTTGGGGCCACCTCTTCATCTTCCTCCAGATGCATGCTTCCTCATTCACATTAAACTATGGTTCGTCTGTATGCATCTACAAGCTCCAAGATAATTTCTTCCTTGTGCGCATATTTGCTGCCTAGGGATCCATCAAATCCCATCCATATAACTTTTCAAAGATGAGAGGTCTATAAAACATGGCACAAATAATATTTGAAGGGTCATCAACATATCCCAACTCAGAAGTCTTATAAATTTCTTCGCTCTTATTACTTCTAGACCACCTTCCCTTGGGAATATGTGTCCTTGCACCCTAAATTGGGCCTTCACCTGTTGCACCCCTATGCACTCTAGTAGGCTCACCTGTTAGCCCACCAACAATTTGTTCTCTTTCTTCACCTCCTCCCATGGAGTTTTCATCCTCAGGTTCTCCATGTGCCTCTACATTTTCCTTAGTTTCTTCATCTCCTCCTTCCACCTCAATCACTGGTGTATCCTCCCTGATGTGCGCAACCTCATCCGAAACTTATTCCTCACTTTATTTCCTCAACACATACCTGTACCTTATATTTTTTTTCTTCTACGGGATTGGTTTCACAGGTTATACTCTTACTTACCTCCTTAAATTTTGAGAAGGTATCATGTCAATGGTCTTTGTCTTAGTTCTCCTCAATACTCTTCTAAAAGCTTTTTCCCTTGCATCATCTTCTTCTTTCCCTTCCTCCTCAACACCAACCTCATCTCTCACTTCTTCTTCTTCTTCTTCTTCTTCTCAAGGAGGATTACTCTCACGTAGCCTTTTGTCACCCACATATTGTTGTCTCCTCTTGTCATGGTCTATCGCATTGTTTTCTTCCTTCTCCTCATCTTCGTCCTAAATTTATTCCTCATTTATGTGAGGAGGGTTGTAATCATCATCCTCTAGAGTTATAACTATATGCTTACCCTTGGGAATCTCAGAGATCTTAAATTCATTCTCAATATAGTTTCCATCAACCAATTTGGGCTTAAGGTAAAGGTATACCTTAGCTGCTCCAAACTTCCCAACCACCAAATTCATGGAGCTTATACCAATTTCATCAGATATAAATATTTTAATGTATGCAGACTTTTCTGGACAAGTATATTTATGTCAGAGAGTGTGATATTTGTAGTCAACCTTGTCTACATAAAATATCAGTTTTCTTACTTCTAAGAATCTATTAATAGAATCCTGGAAGTAGAGCACATTAAAAGCATGTGAAAGCTTACACCAAGGGATCCATATACCATCCTCCATTCTAAATATGCCAATGCAATAGTGTTGAAAGACTACAAACTACACCTACTTGTCTACTATGGCAAGTAAATCTTTGGGTATCCTCCACTTATACTTAAAGGATTCGTTTATACACCTATACCAAAGCTCCAACGTTTTCTTGTAAGGGCCAATCATAGTTCCTTCACAAGTATATTTCACAAACCTCTCTACAAGTTACTTCTTCTCCTTGGGGAACTACCATATTTTATCCTTAGGGTCGTCTGGGACCTCAATCTCTATAAATACAATAGATAATTGGATGGTGCCAAAGTTTATCTCATCTCCTTTATACACCTCCTTAATAATGGTTTCTTCTATAAATGCAGACACGTTATAAATAGTTCCCTCTTCCATTTTCTTCACAATGTGGTGCAACTTCCTATTTACCTCACCCCAGTGCTCCTAGTTATTGAACTTGGTACAAATATTTGTAGTAATTTTGATCATAGGATGATCATCCAATTTTTCAATGTCCATGGCACGCCCTCCCTTCATGTATTCCAGCTCCACAAAGGCTACTTCAACACCCACTTCATCATCCATATCACTAACATTTTCTATCCCTGGACTCCTAAGTCTTGTCAATTTCCTGATCAAGGGTGTGGTGTGGTGAACCCACCTTCCTACAAAGTAAAATAAGTCCTTATGGATATGGACATTAGCCACTGGTAATTTTTCTATGGTTTTCTAAAATAAGGCATCTCATTAATTTTCATGACACCATCTTTCTCTAAAGTCTTCTGCCCCTCATTATCATAAATGGGTTTGTTGTCTTGTATTCTCAAATATGTCTTCTTTACTAGTTACTTATCCATTTCATTCTTATTCACCTTGGTGTGGTGATTTTAATCACTCACCTTGTTTTTATTGATATGGAATTCCCATTCTCATCCCGTGATGACTACTTTAGGGTATTACATCTTTGAAAATTGACTTTTAGGCATGTATTCAACTTATACCTTTGGTTCATCCTTCTTCTTACCTCATGTGGTCTCACCAGGTCCTCTCTTAGGTGCCACGTCAATTTCTATAACTTATCCCTATGATTTATGTGTTTTACCTTCTCTATGAACTTGACCTTGCATGCCCTAGTGGTAATTTTTCTTCAAACCCTAACTCTTTGAAGTCTCTTCTTGCATGCCTCTAACTAGCTCAAACACCTTCTTGATGGAGCTCCACAATGTTTGTGTCCAAGAATCAACCGGTTGGTTCACTAGTTTACTCATTCGCATTTGATCTCACTTCAAATCATACTTCACAACTCGAAAACTCAAATAATTTAAGGTAAAAAAATAAAATTGAAAACACTCCTTTTATAGATTCTATAAATTTTTCCACATTAATTACTCCTCACCTACCACCATACCCATATTTAATTACGCTTTTCTACTTTTTTTGTGCTTTTTTTTTTTTTTTCCAGAGCCCCATTTGTAACCTTCTGGCACGCCTATTACTTCTCATCAGAATACCTCCTTATGTGTGTCTTCATACACTAAAATACATACACCTTTTTACCTCATCCTAAGTATTTTCCCATGTTGTTGCCTACCTCGCATTACACGATGTGATCATCCTTCTACATGTGGTCTTCAACTTGAGAAATTTTTTAAGAGAACGTTCTTTCATAGCACCTATAACATCTTGTTCTCTCATGTCAATCATCAGAGAGTTCCCTTAACCAATCTAACCTGTATGACAACCTTCACTTGAATTATAATTCAAATCAAGCCATTTTACTTGTATCTGCTCCACCCCATACTAAAAGTATGCATGTTCCTCTGCGCATGAAATCAAAAAATAGTAATCATATTTTTGTGTGAAAACGTGCTTATTACAACACAACACTGAACTAAAATGACAAAGCATAAAATTGATGAAAGGAAACACATGAAAATGAAATCTAATCTAAATGACAACACTACCTTATGACAAAAACCAAGAAGACTTATTTATAGTAGGGCTTTAGCCTAATCTCATTGAAGTAACTGGGAAACATAGTGTCATCCAACACCTATAACTGACAAGCACCCAAATCAAGTATCTTCATTACTACAAAAGGTCCCAACCAATGCACTTTCAATTTCCCTGGATGGCATGCAAAATTAGAATCATATAGAAGAATCATCTTACCAACCTCAAATTTTATTTTTATTATGTGCCTATCATGAAATGCTTGTTGTCTATCCTTTTCTATCTTCTGGCTCCAATGGACAATAGCGCACCTCTCATCTAACTACATCAGGTTGTCTATGCACTCCTCCAATGGATTTCTCATTATCTATTCCTACTGCACACACAATATGTAGGGATGGTTACATAAATTCAATAAGAAATACATCCTCCATGCCAAAAATAAATGAAAGGGTGTGGCTTTATTCAACCTCTTGTAGGTAGTCCTATATGCCCATAATACAACAATTATTTTATCATCCTAGTCTTTCCTCCTAATAACACATTTTTTTTTTCATGCTTTGTCCCAAACTTTGGTTAAAAGCATCAACAATACCATTGGCCTATGGGTGATAAGGAGTAGTTTTATGGTGCGCCACTATAATATTTTCCAATAACATTCGTATTGTCTCATTCATAAAATGAGTGCCTCTATCACTAGTTAAACTCAAGGGATAGTCATGTCTGTTAATAATGCTTTCTCACAAAAATTTTGTTGTTGTGGTTGTTATAAAATATTTTGTAGGTATTGCTTCCTCCCACCTAGTAATATGTCATTGTAAGTTAGGATATAGCACACATTGGACCTATGTGTGGGTGGGGAAATAGGACCTACAAATTTGATCACCCATTTCTCAAAAGGCTCAACACTTCAAATAGGCCTTAAAGGCATTTCATCTATGGTTCCAGGTTTTCCAATGTACTGACAATGGTCACATTCCTTGACATATTCTTTAGTATATTTGTAAAAAATTTCCTACCAAAGTCCAACCATTATAATCTTTTGTGCAGTAGTATCACCTGCATAATGACCTCCTAAAATTCCACTATGAGCTTCTTCCATAATATCCTCATGCTCATGCTCTAGAAAACACCAGCAAAAAACTTCATCACGACCTAGCTTGTCAAAATCTCCACCTATCAAAGAGTAAGTTTTTCATGTGTATTGTAAGTTGCTTCTTCTCTAAGGTCTTCAGTCCTTCAGGTGCCTGACCTGTGCGCAAAAATATTGTAATATATTCCCAATTCTGTGGGCACGCAGTTTAGTATAAATAGTTGTGCATCCACTATAATGTCCTCTATTCTTTGTGCATACTCACCAAAATTTATCCTTGAAAAGTGGTCAGGTCCTGAGTTACTATTTCCTAGATTTACAATCAATGTAAACTAAAAATCCATAAATAATAGTATTCACCTGCATATGCATCCTTACAAAATAGGATTTTTGACTAAATACTTAAGTGTCATATGATCTCTGAAGAAGATAAATGGTGTTTCCAATAATTATTGTCTAAACTTGTGCAATGCATAAATCATGGACATAGCCTCGTGCTCAGTAGTTATATAATTTTTGTTTAGCGGGGGTTGACTTCTAAATTGCAAAGAAAATGGGATGGTATACAATTTCCTCACCTGGTTATTCCAATATTGCACCAATTTCCATCCTAAAAGCATCAACATGAACATGAGATGGTTTGTCCCATAAAGGAAAGTGAAAAATTGGTGTAGTAGTTAGCCTTTCCTTGAATGTTTCAAATGCTTGTTTTTGCACTTCATCCCAACTAAATTTTCCCTTAGCCTTCAATGGTTCTTACAAGGGTATGAAAATATATGTATAGTCTTTAATGAATATCATATAATACCCCGTATGTCCCATAAATCTATGCACTTCATTCTGATTATTAGGTTCCTTCAATCCCAATATCACGACTTTGATTGGGTCCACCAACAACCCTTCTTTACAAATAATATGCCCCAAAAATGTTCCAAAAGGTGTTGCAAATATGCACTTATTATATTAATAGATATGCTCAACTTATTATGCCTCTCAAACATGATTCTTAGGTTGTCACAACGGTCCCTAAATAATCCATAAACAATCAAATAATCCAGGTACACCTACAAGAATTTATGAATAAATTCTTGAAAGTCCTATACAAAAATGCACAAGAACACCATTGGTGCAATCTTCAGTCCAAAGGGCATCAATTTGTATGCTAAAATTCCCCATTTGGTGGTGAAATTTTTCTTTTCTTGATCTTCCTTAAGTGTGTGCACTTGATATCTTGAAAACCCATCTGTTAAAGAGTAGATATCATGCCCTACAATTTATTCAAGGATCTCCTCTGTGGATGGGGCGGGGAAAGGATCAATAACACATGAAGCATTAAGTTATCTATAGTCCACACAAATAATTATTCTCCCATTATTTTCAATGACTATTACCATGGGACTAACCCACTCTGATTCCTCAATGGGTTCAATTATTCCATGCTTGATAATCTTATCAATTTCTTCTTTTGCCTTAACATGTAGATTTGGAATCATCATGTATAGCCTTTAGCCTTTTCCTAATCAGGAATGCACCATCTTTAATATCGATCCTTATCTCACCTAAAGAAGGGTATACTCCTTTTAACTCATGATAGCCTCTCGAAAACAAGTCTTGAAAGTCACACAAGAGTTTAGTAATCTTATCTACTTCCTACTCCAACCAGTAGTCACCAATAATGGCCTCTTTAGGCTTTGCATATGTTCCAATTTTAACCTTTTTTTATCTTCATAGGCTCATGATATGTGCATTCCTTCTCATTTGATGTGTCGATCACCTCATTTGTACCTTTAGTGTGGTTAACATCCAAGTTTTTCTCCTCACCATCCTCACCATTTATCGTACATACCAGTTTACCCTTTTCCTTTTCTACCTAGGCGTGGACCATATCTTCTTCTTAATTTTATTTAAGGTCAAGGTGTGCCTCTAAATCCATCTCTCCAAACATATATAATAGGAGTTCCTCATCCTTTGCACTATATCCCAAAGTAAGGTACTTCATAATCTATAGTGCTTCATTGACCAGAGGCTTAGTAGAAAAATAATCAAAAGTATGAATCATACATATGGTCATCTTCTATAAAATAGTTTTTCTCCTTATCAATTATGCATGAACATACCATGCACACATGCATCCACTTAAATCAGAGTAGAAATTATGTACCCATAGCGATGGTGGAAAGGCCTCCTACCCCTCTATCTAAAGTATCTCGCAATTATTAACATGGTGCGAGGCAAGGGATTTCCCATGAAATTTGCATATTTGAGAAGATAAATTTCTCCTTAAGAGCCTAGTATAAAAGGTAATTCTCACCTCCAACCATTCTAATAAATTATTGTTGTGTTTCACCCACCAGTGTGTTACCATTCCGCATAGAGTATAGATGAGCATGTTACATTTATCTCCTTCATTCTTCACCTTGGATTCCATGGCACAAAGAAATACATCAAGGTTTCCCTCACTGATGTAGCTAGGTAACCTGGTTATTCCCTAAGAGCCTAACCATGCATGGTATGATCATGTGAGTAATTTTTTTCTTCACTTCTCTTCCAATGACTCCATATGCTTATTTTTCTCATGTAATGCTAGTGGTATCGCTAACTGAATGAGAATCATCCCATTGTATCACTCCTCCCTTAGATGGCTCAATTACCTCATGGTCTCTGATCTTACACACATATATCATGTTGAAATCCTCTTCACTCAAGGGATCAACATAAAAAGAATCATTTTCATCAGTCAAGGGTATAATGATGTTCTCCTCCTTTTTCTCAAAGCTAATATACCCCTTGATAAAGTGAAATTTAGTATTGTTAGCATAACACCAGGGTGACCCAAGTAGTGTTAGGAAGTTATCTACTTCATCAAGTTCCAACACCTCAAAATCCCCAGTAAACTTGGCTCCATGAATCATAATCATTGCATACTTGAGTACTCCAAGAGGCATGGTTCTAGTTATGATTTCCATATACAACACATTCAAATAGGTTTGTAATAGTGGCCACCCCATCTGATCCCATGCATCTAATGTAAGTACATTAACTTATGTTCCCATATCTATCATAATATTACTTAAGATCCATTCATCGAAAAATGCATTAATAATTATTTCCTTTTCATATTCATGATTATATGGGGGCATATTTGCATGAATAATATTCCTCTCATGCTCAGGACCAATGTGCAACACTTTTTCCCGCAACCATTCACCAAACAAAGGAATAATATTTTCATGTTGTAACATGCAAGATACTTCCTTCAAGTCATCTATATACCTCTACGGGAATTAAATTGTCTTCACATGTTCTATGACATGCACTTACTCCTTCAAGAACAAAATATCCCCCTACAGATCCATGATGGCATCCATATTTTCCTGGTATACCTCTTTCTAGTGTGCAACATCATGATACTTGGTATTTATCACTTCTTGTTTTATTATAACTAGCTTATTCTTTGAGGCTTCCCATATGTGTCTACCATCAGTGAATGTAGTAACTAAAAAGGGTTATAATTCAGAATTAAGTCCAACCTTCGGTATCCATTGATCTCCTTCAGCACGGTGTATCATAATCATAGCTACACTCTTTTCTTTCTTGTGTTGCTTTCTCATATTCTCATACAAGTCTGGACATTCTTCAAATTTATGTTGCTTCTCACACCATGAGAAAACCACATTTTGAGGGAATTCATGCTAATAATGATCAGAATATCCACATGGGTGACAAGTTCCTTTGTTAAATCCTCCTCTTGCACCACCACGACCTTGGCCTCTATATCTTCCACTAAAAGCCTCTATTCCTGTTATCCCAACTATTTCACCCTTTATTATGTTGTTCTCCCTATTCCTTAAATCTACCTATGATACTAGTCTGATGCACACTAGTCTCAATGGCTTCATGAATATGATCAATCATTTTATAGTCAACGATTTCATGAGTATGGGTTTTGTAAATTTTATAATACATAGACACATTCTTCTTAATCACGCATTGTAAGATAGGACATATACTCACATCATGGTCTAAATGACAGATTTCACAATCCAACAACATGGAACAGACTAAATTATGAGGGAAGTTATACTTAGTGTTTCCTTCAACCTCAAAATTTATACACCATATTCCACTACACGTATTATGAGATGAAATAATGGATATATTTTCCAACTACTTTACTATGGCTGCAATCAACACTTCCAAAAAGGGGCTTACTCTAGTATCAATGCTCCCAACTACCTCTACACTTAACTTTTCTTCCAAGGCCTCACACAAATTTGTAAATTTCTTTTGAGACAACAACCTTCTGAAAGGATTCAACAAGCTCATAAAAAACCACTACGCATTCTTACTTGGATGAATGTCATAAGATAACTTTGATAAAAAAGTTTTAAAACACACGTCATACTCTCACACACTTTCAGATAAGCCATGTTTAATTTCCTTGAGTGCATTGATACTCTTCTGTTCAAACTCAAGGATATGGAACTCAATACGAAACATAGAGCATAGAGCATCATAATCCACAAAATTATTGTATGGATCATACTTTCTATACTAACTATGAGCATGCCCTTAAAGAGTACTAAAAAATAGACTTGATTTTCTATCTGAAGATTTGATTCCTTTAGCATGCCATAACAGATCACACTTATGTACATGATATGTAGCATCTTTAATACCTCTATAATCTAGCAATTGAAGAGACATTTCGTAATACACTTGATGTGGCTGATGAGGGTAGGCCTTTTCCACCAGATCTAGAACAAGAACCCCCACTGGTATTTCCTCCACCTCAAGAACCACCTGACCCACTTGATCCTTATCCTACTATTCCATCTCATGTAGGAGGAAATAGACTAGTGGATGTAATTCTTTATGTCCCAACTGTAGTGCTAAACTGAAATCCCATTTTTATGAAGTTGTAATACTTCCAGATATGTTCCCAATGTTCTCTGCACCCACACTCTGGCCTAATGATGTGCTATAAAATATTCCTCCTATCAGACCTGCAAACAAAAAAGATGATGTTTGTGCTGCCATATATGTATATGTTGTCTAATGTAATTCTATATTTAAAAGAAAATGATATCTACCTAAAGCTACTAGATTACCTACACTCGCCTGCTTGTCAATGATTACCTCTGGAACTAGAACATCAAGACCAAGGACTAGGTGACCATGTGGGATCAGATGTACACCTGTGGTCCTTAATATTTCCTCCTCTAACACGCTCTCATCAAAATCCGAAGGGGATTCTCTACTGCAATTTTCTAAGTGGGGGATACAATGATGCTCCAGATCCACGTCTTACACTTGAGCTTCAAATCCTTTGTGAGACATCATCCTTTGTAACTCTACACACTCCTCAATATCACTCTACTTCACCAATTACCTCTCCCAAGATTCATTATACTTAAGAATCCTTTCTTCTCGTTGTCTTTCTACTGCGAGGTCCACCATATTTCACCACACTTGCTCCTACCCCTACGCATGGTGTTATATTTATCTATCCATAGGTAGGATTTCTAAACTTAGCACCACCATCAAGATCTTAATAGATAAAGGAATAGAGCGGATATAAGACCCTCTGGACTCACATAAAAATTCAAACTCAACAACCTCCAAAAAAAATAGGTAGAAACAATGTACTCCAGAGTATAACTACACAGAACACCAACCCACCAATAATCTACAACATGCATCTATGGTTCATCCACATTGAACAAAGTCTGGTAATCTTCTTACATCCAAACCCTTATTCTGTAACTCCAACTCTTCTTTGATGCATATGCGGAAAACCACTCATACAATTCTATTCGAAAGCAGATGAAAAACTTATCATATATCTCATGATATAGAAATTATCTTCCACCCACTTACGCACATTGAAATCTAGTCTAGAACCATGTATTTTCACAAACTAATCCTATCCTTCAATTTCCCAATCTTTAATGGTCGCAAGAGTCAACCGGCCATCAACATGCAACATCATGCAAAAAAAAATTAAAAATATGTCCCAGAAATGGAACCAAAAGGTAGTCTTTATTTTCCCACAAAATTTCTTGGGCACACTGACACTTCACTTAGGTAGATATGAATGCTCACCCAAAGCATGCAAAGCTACTGGGTCCCTCTTTTGTACTTTCTTGCAAAGATGTAACATGCATGTTCATATTAACCATTATCAAATAATTCATTCCATTATAAACATCAGATCCATGAGCTTAAATTGGAAACACAGATAATAAGAAAATATATAGATCATATCAGAACCAAGATCAAATTCACCATGCAAACACCATGATCAAATACATCAATTACCAAAATCCATCCACAATCATCCATTGATACTCTAAAGATTACATTACAGAAGATGAATACATAATAATACTAGTCTGCAAGAGTTATGTGCTCCAAAATAGAGAAGTATAACAATACAATACCTACCATCCCTCAAAACCATATAGATCAACTAACATATATAGGAGTGGGGACTTTCCCTTCACCACCCATGCATCTCCAAAATAGACATGCGCCAACAACTACATACTTTTACAAGAATGCTAATAATAGATTAATCTATAAATGAACTCTACTTTAATTCTATTATTAGCATGGTCGATGCATGAAATTTGGTCATCCACTTTGCTCCCAAAATAGATCTTACATAGCTTGAATTCTTATTGCTCTAATCCATTATTTGATCTACACTCCAACCTAATTTTCCTATTTTTATCTTGTGACATGCAAAATTGGATGAGTCATAAACAATTTCTTGTTAAACATGCCCCACTTCAACTGATACTCATGTATTCTCTTGTGCCCCCTCTACGCACCCTCTCAATAATTACAAAATTCGATCAACCCAAAACATCCTCTGCTCCAACAATCCTGAATATTCACCCTTGTCATACATCATTGACTGAGGCAATCTCTACTCCAAAATTCAATATCTCATAATCTTCTAATCTCCCTCTCTCTAATCTTCTAATCCTCTAATCGTAATCCTATAAATCCTTAAATCTTATAATATTCTATTCCTCTAATCCTCACTCCTAATATTCTAATATTCTATTCTTCTAATCCTCTCTCCTAATCTTTTAATCTCTTATTCCTCTAAATCCTCATATCTTCTAATCCTCTAAACATCATCATATACATCATCAAATATTTTATTCCTCTAATCCTCTCTCCTATTCTTCTAATCTCCTATCTTCTAATCTTAATCCTTTACATCATCAAATCTTCTCATCCTCTCTCGTCTACTCACTTGGGTCTCTCCTCTTTTCTAGTGGTTGCCTTCCTCGTTCTTCCCCACATAATCCCTCAAGGGGGCATCATATCACAATCTTAACACACACACACACACACACACACACACACACACACACACACACACACACACACATATATATATTTAAATGGTCATTTCTACACAATAACCATTCAAAGATGTGGAAAATGTAGACATCTAAAACGTCGACATGATTAGTTACGATTAATTTGTCCCAAAAATATCCCAACATCATCCATATAATAATTAATTGCAAGATTAATTATTATTATTTAATCTATTTTATCACATTTACCCTTTATACAATATTCATTTTATTATCATTCATTGTTTATCCCATTATTCAATCATTAATCCTTTAATATATCATATTATCCTATTATAATCCCTATTAGCATTTTATAGGTATCTAATATTCATATATCCACCTACCCACCTACTCTACATCATCCCTACAGCTAGCCTTTCCATGCAGCCTCACCCCTAATAATCATTTATTAACTTAATCTAATTCCAATAATAATCACATCCTTACTTCTAGTTCCATAGGCTTTTATTTCTAGAAGCCTCTCTAAATTTCCCTCTTTCATATTTAAAATTTTAAATATATCTTCCTCTCTCCATTGAATTTGTAATTCAATGTATACTTCTCTCAAATTATAGAAATATCCATTCTATAATTCTCCAATATTCACATGTATTCTCCACCATTGATCCAAATTCAACATGGCTTCATCTTAGCCATTAAATTCTCTACCCAAAAACTATGAATTGAGCTCTCCTCCTACATGAGATGTGGATAGTTAGTAATCCACTCAATCCATAAATTTAATCCTCTTAGCACTCAATCAACCCATCATTTATCTTTAATCCATCTACAATTAATCCATCATCATCTTTATCAAGAAATAAATCCAAATTAAAATCAAGGGGAGGTGTTGTCCAATTTTTTCCACACAAATCTAAAGCAATCAATCAAACAATCCAAGAGAGAATACACCACATCAAAGGATTTTTGTAACTTGTAGGTAAGTGTAGGTATTTCTCTCTCTCCTCCTTTCCATCCATAACTTTGTCTGAGGTTTTGTTTGAAAATATTATATTAGATGAGAAAGTTTGTTTGTTTTCTCACATTTTCACAACTAATATTTTCTTGCACTACACATTCATTTTATTATTTTCATCTCTATCTATACATAATAAGGCATAAATTTGATATATGTTGAGATTAAGGAATTCCATAAGTTCTTTCTTATTGGTGGGTTCAAACTCTTGTAGTGGAGTATAAGGGGTATTATCATCTTGATTAACGTCCCCTTAATAAGGTTTAGTAAGGGCTACCATGATGAAATCATCAAGAGGATGTTTGGTAATAGTTAAATAATACATGTTTGTTGATTCCTTAAACTACAAATGCATAATATAAAAAATTAATCCCGTAGAACGAGAGGATAGAATTAGCAAATAAAAATCATAAAGATCATAAAGGGCCAAAACCCTAAATAGAAAGTGTGTGTATGATCAATAAGTAGGAAAACCAAATTATTACACCCCTACATAAATTTTACTATAGATATGGGGTGGTAAAAATGTAACTAGGGTTGAATCAAGAAATGATACATAATCACACTATTAAATAAACATCCACATTCAGATATGAAATTATGGGAAATGATTAAGAGAAATAGAATTTACTTGGGAACATGATAAATATGTAAATAGAAAATAATATGAGTGTGTTTATATTTTTATGAGTTTCTAGATTGATATGGGTGTGTACACAAGAGAAAATTTTGGAAACAGCGGTGCCCATAAGGACAGTAACACTAAAAAAAATATGTATTGAGATAGATCTTTTTGTCCAAGTAGATTCTACACTTCTAGTTTCATCTTTTCCATCTTCATATTTATTTTATTTTCTCTTGTTTCCTTAGAATTGCCATGGATGCATTCATTTTTCTAGATATAATCAATGATGTTATTTTAAAGCCCCAAGTCTCCTTGAAAGACAAGAGTTGGTCGTTTGAATTGTAGTACCCCTACACCATCTAAGTAGCACTACTCCCTACCTATTAGATGCGTAATTGTGAGGATGTAACTAGAATTTTGATAGTTGATGTTTGATGATGCTTTATTTGAATTGTCTTGATATGTTCTTGATTTGGCTTGGAAAATTTTTGGTTATATTAAGAGTGCTTCATACTTTCTTAGGGATTAATCCTAATTCGTACTCTTGAAATAAGGAAGTTCAGATAATATTTTCTTGAGATTTGGAGATGAAGATCAAGTATTTCCTTGCACTTGTGTCAATTTTCCAAGCGGTGAATAAATAATTGTAAAGTGATTAAATGAATTTATTTAAATTATATTTATATGAATCTATAGGTGATATTTTGTAATAGATATGACATAGTAAGGAAAATAAAGATACCCATTAGAAAATATGATTACTAGGAGGTTCTTGGAAAAACCATTCTAGAGGGATATAACTGACATATAGTTTTTTACCTACTAGATGTTTATGTTCACTTAAGTAGGAAAGTTCTATAAAATCATAGAATTATATGAACATGAGATGTAATGAATTTTTTTTACTAAGAGTGGTTATTTTAGGTGTCTGAGCAGTGGGATGAGAGATTTTAAGTCTAGAAATAACCTAGGAAAATTCATTTTAGCTTTGTTTGTGTGTACAAATCATGTGTAAGTAATTATATATAATCTAACTAAAACTAATCAATTTAGAAAATGCAACACCAATACAAGTATGCAATGATATTTTAGATCAGTTAATCATTCATATAAGCATGGCAATAAATTTAAGGATAATATATGAGAAATGAAAAGCACTATGGAGACAAAAGGATGAACTTAGATGATTCAAATGAGTTATAGATTATGTCATTGCTATATATGGAATATAAAAATAGTTTAAAAACCAGCTAGAACCTTCACTACAATATAGAACCCTTAGGTCAAGATGTACAATATGGTCAGGACCATACAAGACAAATTTCAGTGTCACATTGTGTTGCTCTTTATCACCTTTTGAGAAATTTAATGTCACATCAAACCTTATATTTCATACATATACCTAAAAAACAAACCCTAGATATCATGTAAGACACTCAAAAAAATATTAGATGAAAAAAATTACAAATTGTTGAGTCCAAATAACCTTGGTAGTCACCCCATATGTGAATCACCAAACGTTGCACTACATTTCAAATTTGATGTTGTTCTCCTAGTGATTTGTGTCATTGTGCATGCAACTAAACCTTTCCCCTGTGTTTCCATACTAATAGAAGAATAAGCTACTTCATATCATTCAAACTCTTGTGTGTTGAGGAAAGAAAATAGGATTATTCCCTCCTATGTTGTGTATGTAGTATGTAACAGTACGTCTTACTTCATTAATTTAGTATTGTGGAAGATAGATAGATGCCTTGCAGATGAAAAATGCTTAAAGTAGACTTATATATGAGTTTCCTAGTTTGAAATTAATACCTTATTGGAAAGAAAGGATGGCCCAAAAGATGTGAAATGAAATATACGATAGGGGAAAATGGGCCCATGAAGAAAAACCAAGTGAAAAACAAAGAGGGCAAAAACCATATAATGGGGTCAGGATCGTGTGTAAAGTCCTAACCCTATTGTACATTTTTGAATTAGGGTCAAAAAACATTGAACAAAACAACAAGGGAGATAGAAATATTTTTAAGAAGGATGCAAGTTTAGGTAATAGCAAGAAAAATGAAATAAACCAAGTTCAATCAAGCAATAAAAGGAAAACCAACAAGGGAGAGATGCCACTAAGATCTTATCTCATTGTTCAAAACTCACATACATTTAACCATAACGAAAGCATGATCTAATAGTCATTTTTTAAAATTTAGTTTCTATAGTAACACAACATAAATATATCATAATCAAGTACTATAATTCCAAATTTATGTGTTTGCACGATGAAGGGTGATTATGTTATTATCAAAGTATACAACTTCTATTGCCTATGTTTGTCCACTTTTACATTTATATTTTTAAAATATAGACATCCTAATTTATTTTTAAAATTTAATTTTTCTTTTTATAGATAGTTACCATCATGAATACAAATGATCTTTTTTTTCTCTTTTTTAGAATCAACCTGTATTTTTGGTTTAGCACATTTTCCCCTCATTATCAACAAACAAAACTATTTTAGTTTTATTTCTATGGAGTTATCTCCCTTTCTTTTATTATTGTGATTTTAGAAACCTAAATTTGGTAATTAGGTACTTGAAAGTATAGATTTTGATTATATCCCTCAATCATAAATTATGTTCCAAAATAGAGCTTAAACACACTATCCTAGTCTCTCTTAAGGCTTGTGAGTAATTTATATTCTTTAAAATTTTTACTCAAACACATACATCAATGATCTCATTGCACATATGCAACATGCATCTCTTATCATACTTCTCCATATTTCCACTTTCTACATTTTAGATACCTATACAGTATTATGTGAATTTGGATAGAAACCTCATACAGTTATGTTCATGTTTTATGGTTATATGTGTTGGGCTAATGATCACATTTTCTTATGTTTATATTTTTTCCACTTCCTATTCATCCTCAGTGCAAAATAACATCCCCTAGAATGGTATCAAATAAATTTAAATGCATGCATTTACTCATTTGGCATTCAAAATATATCATCTAGAAAGTACTTATCAATTCTCAAGAAAACCTACCCTAATCTTCCCTAACTCAAGAAAAGACATTGTGAGACACCTATATACAATTTTAAAGAACTCTAAACCAAGTGAAGAGGATACCAATCCAAGTGAAAATCATTTCAAATTCATTAAGTGTTATCAAGTATGTACACACTAAAGGGGATCTATAAGCATTCTATTTTGGAAATTTCTCTATTCAACACTCATGAAGGGTACACTTGAATTATACATAGTTATCCATCTATTGGTGTTGAGGAACAAGGTAAAACATAGAGGAAGTGAAATCTAGACTTAAAATCACTCTTGCACGAGAACTAGGAGAACTATATAGATTTTTGGCCCTCATTTGGGTAATGTAGTGCAATGCTTGGTTATAATCAACTATGGAACTGGTCATTAAGGGAAGTACAACTCAAAGTCACATATTTATTTTTGATATCTAATGTACACTTGAGTGTTAGTACATGAAACTAGGGTTTTGATACCTATAAGTGCATTTTTTAACATTCTAGAGTAAGAAAAAATGCATAAGGCAATTAAAGATGAATGAAACAATCCAAAAAGATAATGAACTATAGAATAGTGCTAGAAACTAGCCTGAAAATACATAAAACCATTTTTTATTCTATCTAAATGTGACAGTAGTATCCAGGAGGATTTTAGAATTCTATTTAAAACATAAAGCATGTTCAAATCTATCATAGCCTATTTGACCTAATTCAATAGCCATATCATCCTGTGAAGAGGAAAAAGAGAAACTACACTCAATTTCTTATGTTTTACTATATATTTCATGTTCCTTAGTTGAATTCAACATCTCAAAAATATTTTACATACATTATGTGTACAGGATGTTAAGGATTTTACTTATTAATTTGATTACACATTAGTTTTTAAGATTTAAATCCTAATTAAGGAAATTACCCTTTAATTTGGGTGTAATCGATAACAATAGATTTTTCATATACATTTTGATTTCACATTCCCGAGGGAAATATATGGATATAAAAAATATTGACTTATGTTTGTACTCCAACAAAAAAAAGTATTGAATGACACTTCTTAAACAAATATACACGTTATTCTTTTTACATTGACTTTGAAATCTAGATCTATTTATTGTAATATTCTTGTTATTAATTTTTATTTTTTCATGTCCAGTTTTAGTATTTGAAATGCATCAATTTATATAATTAACATGATTTTATTATAATAATTGTACACTTTTTTATATCCATTTCTTATTTCTCAATCATAATGATTTAGTGCATGGATTAACTATGAAAGAAATTAAGATGTGTCCACGTCAGATTACAGTGTAGTGGTTGATGTATGTGACAATGTTGAAATTTAAAGATTATCTTACACATTTGTTATTTAATCTATTATCCCTATTTTAAGAGCCTACTTTTTCAATTTCCAATTTTTTTATATATTTTCCCAAAACAATTGTCAATTCATTGTATTTTTTATCATAAGAACAATATATAAGATAGCATATTATTATCAATGGAAATAGATTTAATATTCATATAATTCCTTGGTTGTATATGTGTGTATGCCCTCTTGCATGTCTAGTTGCATTATCATCTTCATAAAATATAAGTGGAATTGTAATAGTAGGAATTAAGAATGGGAAAGCGTATTTGAATGACTAAACTAAAAAAAAAAGAGCATAAATAAATAAATTATGGTGCAAGATCTAGTTTTAATAATTAATAATTGACTATAATATGGAAATATTTTACCAAATCCCTTTTGTTTATCAGTAGACATATCATTTGAATGTTTCTTAGAGTTAATTCTTGTCCTCCCAAATTGAAAATACAAACGGCACGTATTTTAGGTTTTATAGTTTTTACCTTCTTGTTCATTCATAATAGGTTTTTCATTTTCTTCTTAAAAATATGTTATGTTGCAAGGGAAATTTTCAAGCCTTAGAATATTGTACACAAGACATGTTTTTCATGCTACTAGAAATATTTAGGGATATCAAAAATGAAGAAACTAATTTGTTCATTGGATCTAATGTCCTGCTAAATGTGAAGGAAAATATGAGTCAAAGTTAAAGATATGGGAGGAAATATTTTATCGCCACATTAAACTTCTCTTCCAAGATGAAGAAAACACATGATTCAAAAGTTATTGCCTATAATTTCTTGAGCTATACGTGGAAATGAATTAAAAATATATGCAACATAATAAAATGAACAATATCCATAGAGAAAATAGATAGAGGTTTCTATGTTTGCTAAAATTGTTATATAACATCTTGTCAAAGTATCTTCTCAAAAATTCCATCCACTTATATAGGTTTGTATCTTAAAATACATGAAATTTCTTTCATAGATATCTTAACCAAAATTGTTTTTTAGAAATGACCACCACTATTACAAAATCAAAAAATATGTTTTTATTATAGAGGATGTATTAAGTCTATAATAACACATACCACTAAATAAATGAAAAAAACTCTCTTAATTGTAAAGTAAACAAAGGAAGACCACAAATTTCAAAAATAGAATAGAATTGATGGAAGTGTCAGGAACTGATTCATTTTTTAACTAAATCTGAATGAGATAAGTTTATGGATAAAGAAACCCTTTACACAATTTAATAAAATAGTAATTTTCTTCTCATAGATAAATTTTTCTTAATCATTTTCTCTCAAATAGTTAACATGGTTTTCTTTAAAGATATTAGCTTGCCTGTTAATAATCAATATCAGATTTATGCAAGTGAAAATATGGTTGCAATGTGGTTAAGTGCATGAAGTTGGGGGGCCAAAAAGCAGAAAAGAATCACAAAAAACCAAAACACGTACACATTTTGCTAAAACACGCTCGCATTTTAATTTGTTTGTCTCGGGAATCACCGAACCATAATGCATACGTGTTTCAAACAAGCCAAAATGTGTCCAAGTTTTGTGTAGTATGGACCATGCATATGTGTTTTTGTGGGTTATACTTACAAAAATAAATGTTCAACTAAAAGGTTTCTTTTATTATTTCTTATACTTTAAATTTATTTTAGTAAATATAAGAAATTAGGATCACTCTGCACCTTATGGAAGTGGTCTCGTAGCTCCAATAGTTATAATCTAGAAGATAGTTTTTCAAAATCTAATCTGGTTAGTACATACTCATTTTCAGGATTTCAACAAACGACCTAAAACTTTCAGGGCATATATATTGTAGTGGGTATTTGTTTTGGGAAAGCGTATAGTCATTTTTTAGGTCTTTTGACCTTATAAAATGGATTTTGGCACTACCACTGCTTGAATTGGTACTAATTTTTAAATTTTGTCCATAATTCACTTTAGTGACCATGAATTAACTCTATGATATTTGTCTACTTCTTACTAAAAAGATATACCCACTTTGTAGATACAGGATTGATCTCTGAATGGGATTCTTATCCTATGGCCAAAATAAGGTGATTGTAATGTGCCTCCTCCTTAAGGTGTGATAACACTACTAGGTGTTGAATGAGTTGTTACGAATAGTACCAAGTGAATTACATCAATTGAACTCAGATGATTACTCATTCTTAGAAACATGGAGCTCCATATAAAGATCATCCCCTCACCTTTCCTAGCTCTAAAAGCATCCTTTCATGGAATCAAATTCATGATTCTCATACATGCTTTTGCTCATATGTCTCTTGTGGAGATAAACAATGCCTTAATACTTCACAAATAATTCTCCTTGATAACTCGGTGAAATGACTATCTCATTTTAGCTTGTTCTAAAGGATGTTCAATTAACTAAGAAATGGCCAAAAACACCTTTTTAGGCCTTCAAAGGAAGTAGTCTCTCATAAAAACAAAATGAGTCGATCGATCACCTTAAACACTATTCCCTATACACTAAAACATGTTGAATGATCTTCTTAGGACTTTCCTTTGGGTGAGGGTTTATGATTTAGGGTTTAGGGTTTAGGGCTTTGGGGTTTAGGGTTTAGGGCTAAGGGTTTAGGACTCAAGGTTTAGAGTTTAGGGTTTAAGGTTTAGTGTTTAAGGCTCTTAGTTCAGATTTTAGGGTTTAGGGTTTAGGGCTCAGGGCTTAGGGTTCACGGTTTAGGGTTTATGGTTTAGGTTTTAGAGTTTTAGGTTTATGGTTCGGGGTTAAGGGTTTAGGGCTCAAGATTCAAGGTTGAGGGTTTAGGGGTCAAGGTTGAGGGTTTAGGGTTTATGGCTTAAGCTTTAGGGTTTAGGGTTTAGAGATCATGGTTTACGGTTTAGGGTTTAGGGTTAAGAGTTGATGTTTTAGGTTTTAGGGTTTAGGGTTTAGGGTTTAGGGTTGAGGATTTAGGGTTTACGGTTTAGTGTTTAGGAATTAGGGTTGAGAATTTACGGTTAATGGCTCATGGATTAGGAGTTAGGGTTTAAGGTTTAAAGGTCAGGGTTTAGGGTTTAGGGAAAAGGGTTCAGGGTTTAGGGTTTAGGGATCAAGGTTCAGGGTTTAGGGTTTAGGGTTGAGGGTTGAGGGTTTAGGGTTTAGTTTTTAGGGTTTAGGATTTAGAGTTTATGTTTAAGGGTTAAAGGTTTAGGGTTTTTGCTTAAGGATTATGGCTTAAGGCCTAGGGTTCATGGTTAATGGTTTAGGGGTTAGGGATTAGGTTTTAGGCTTTAGGGTTTAGGGATAAGGATTTAGGGCTTATATTTTAGTGTTTAGGGCTTAGGGTTTATGGTATAGGGTTTAAGGTTTAGGGCTCAGGGTTTAAGGTTTAGGGTTGAGGATTTAGGTTATGCGTTTATGGTTAGGCGTTAGGGTTTAAGGTTTAAAGGTTAGCATTCATGGTTTAGGGAAAAGAGTTTAGGTTTTAGGGTTTAAGGCTTGAGGTTTATGGTTTAGGGTTAAGGGTTAAGGGTTTAGGGCTCAGAGTTTGGGTTTAGGTTAGGATTTAGTGCTTGAGGTTAGAGTAGGGTTTAGGGGTCAGGGGTTAGGGTTTAGGATTCAATTGTGAAAGGTTAGAGTTTAGGGGGCAGGATTAGGTTTAGGATTTAGTTTTTATGGTTCAGGGTTTAGGGTTAGCATTTACAACTCATGGTTTATGGTTTATGGTTTAGGGTTTAGGGCTTATGGATTAGGGTTTAGGGCTTAAGGATGAGGGTTTTGGGGTCACCGGTAAGGGATGAATGTTTAAGGTTTAGGGTTTAGGGTTTAGGTTTTAGGGTCTAGGGATCACGGTTAAAGGTTTAAGGTTTATGGTTTATACTTTAGGCCTTAATATTTAGGGTTTATGGTTTAGGGCTTGGGGTTTAGGGTTTAGATTTTAGGGTTTCTAGTTTAGGTTTTAGGGCTTAGGGCTTCAAGTATATGGTCTAGGAGGGTTCAAGGATTAGGGTTTAGCGTTTAGGATTCGGTGTTTAAGGTTTAGCGTTTAGGGGTAAGGATTTAGGGTTTAGGATTTAGTTTTTATGGTTCAGGTTTTAAGGTTTAGCATTTACGGCTCATGGTTTATGGTTTAGAGTTTAGGGTTTAGGGCTTATGGATTAGGGTTTAGGGCTTAAGGCTGAGGGTTTTGGGCTCATGGGTAAGGGCTGAATGTTTAAGGTTTAGGGTTTAGGGTTTAGGTTTTAGGGTCTAGGGATCATGGTTAAAGGTTAAAGGTTTAGGGTTTAGGGCTCAAGGTTTATAGTTTAGTGTTTAGGTTTATGGCCTATGGTTTATGGTTTTTATTGTAGAATTTAAATGCTAAAATATTTAGGTTGAATGCTGAAATATTGAAAAATTACCTATGTATTGACCAGATTATACTTTAAAAAACTATCTCCTAAACCATGACTCATGGATTTGTGAGACTAATTCCATAAGGTGCAAAATGACCCGAATTTTTTATATATAAATATAAGCATGTCAAAATCATGCATAATGTTTATACTACACATAACACGTACGCATTTTGTGTTTTCTCTTTTCCCAAGCCATGCCTCAAGGCTTGGGATCCGGTTTGGACCCCTAAGTCTGAGCAATGGACCTACACAAACACAAAAAACAACATGTTTTTACAAGAAAATGTTAAAATTCCACTTCCTCTATGATAAATCAAAATAAAAAAGCTGATCCATTTTTAAAAAATTATACCACGAAGTAGAGCAGAGTCTCTTCTTTCTAAAAATATAATTTTTCAAATCTTCTGACTAATATAAGGTTTCCATATTATTTATTTTCTAACTATGCCTTTTTATAGCTATTTTTTGAAGTGTAAATATGTCTATCTTTCATGTTGTATCATTTCTTTGGCTTATCGAAATTTAAAATAAATATACTAGCCCAAACTAGGCATAATTCTATACATATTCAAAAAAAATCTTATTTTTGATATTTTATGAGTTAGTTGGGGGGGCATGGTTGGAGCTCCATTATTTTTGAAAACATAAAACTTATGTACTAGAAAAATCATGAATAAAAAAATATTCGCTAAAAAATCTTTTAAAAAATGGAACCCAAACTAGATTTGCCTAGTTATCTTTCTACCAAAGGGTTTTCAAAAATACTAAATGGTGCTCAAAAAATGGTGGGGGTCACAAAAGTCACTCTATTATGTTTTTTTAACAAAAATAGGAGTATCTGTTGGTATTTTAGTTGTTTGACCCACTTAAACTTATTTGTTTTCAATAAAATTTAGTATCTTAGAAACTAGACTCAAAATGCTATGATTCATATTTCTACAACATCTTCCAATTTTGAGTGTAACTATTTCAAAAAAATCATACAAGTTGATTTTTTTTTTCAGAAAAATGCGTCCACTTAAGACCCCCTTTTGGCCCCCAAACTTGGTGCACTTACCCATGTATCTTGTTCATTTTAGGCCATCAATATATTTTCATTACATTGATTTCTCTTTCCTAGTCAAACAATTGTTAGGAAATATGCGGAATAATTCTACATACAGTCACAATAGGAGAAGTTAATATGTAGAAAAATATCACATATCTAAAATAAAAATGCAGAAAATAAAAAAACACAACAAAAAAAATATTTAATGTGGTTTACCAAATTTGCGCTACGTCCACCAAGAATCACTTTCTCAGATTTTATTACAAGCCAACTCTTTCTCTCAATACAATACCCAAATTTGTTTGAAGTTGTGCTTAACAAACACTCTTGAATTCACACTTGAACGCACTCGTATAAAAATTTATGTATCCCTACCATATGCACAAAAGTACATCAATAGGAAATTGCTTAAGAAATTTTACAATACCGTGTATACCAAAACCATGGGTCAAAATACCGCCCATATGAGAAGATTACATTTCTCGAGGTATCTGACACATTTTTCGAACCCCAGTGAGAAAATTGTGGAGAGTGTACAGTACTTTTAGTGTATAGACTTCAACACTTCCACACATGAAAACAGGCTCCACAATATAACAACAATATTCAAACATTTATTTTTGCACGTATATTAATTATTGTTACAAATTTCTCACTAGGTATGCATTCATTGAAATTGAGATTTTTGAAGATCCATAGGAATAACATATATAATTTACATTTTAACATAATATGGATTAAATATACCTTTCCTAAGTAGACCATTATATTATCCCTCCACTAAAGGGAATAATTATAGAGTTTATTATGTTGTTCTCTTAAACAAATGTTTAAACTAATACAAATTTTTTTGGTTGGATAGATCAACATATAACATGATTTTCTTTCATAGAAAATGATTGCACTCATCATTTCTTGACATGTAGTTATCTTTAAAAATTAAGAGTACATATTTTAATTTTACGGCAGTTCTATGTATAAGTGTACTTAACCAACAAAAAGTGATGAATTGTAACTTGGAAGGCCTTTTGTAGGCCTAATGCTTAAACCAGAAGAAAAAACAAGGAACCCTCCATCAATTTTATTTTATTTTTGTGGTTTTATCATTGACAAATTCTATGCATTTTAAATAATAACATTTTATAATATAGCCATAAGTATATTTTTCAATAGAATCATTACGTAAGATGGTTTTGAATAAGGATTATGCTTATTATGAGCATGTTTGAATCTTTTGTTTATAAGGATGGTTTTCTTTTCCTAAAGTAATTTTTCTTATATTTGTTTTCCCATAAATGATTCATTGAGATTGATATGTTTGGACAACACATATGGAGAGTATATATGAGTTACACTTCAACAAATTATAGATTACAAATATATTTTCTAGATAGACTGCCATTCTTTCCCTCCACTAGACAAAACAAGTGCAAAGTTGTTTTGTTACTATATACATGATATCAAGATCTCCCACGACTCATAGCTTTTGACACTACTTCATTCGAGATGACAAGTTGATGGTGATGAGGATGGCCAAGTTAAAGGTGGTATCTTTATCATGGTTAATCATTTCAAATGTATTGCTTCATTGATGTTTCATTTATTCCAATGAAATTTAATGAGAAAATGGCATGTTTATATATTTTCAGCCTTGTATCTTACAATTTTCTCTATTATGGATGAATTTGGCAAAAATTATTTATAAAACAGAAAACAAAAGCATAGGTTTATAATCTACACTAATAAAATCCATTACATACCACAATGCACAATGGAAATTGTAAATATAACTCATGCGATGTGAAACCCTACTAATATATGTACATAAAAATATATAATAATTTATATTATGTCTATAAGCCAAAAGACCTCCCTTTCAAGAATTAATTTCATTTGCTAGAATAAAATTAACGGATTCAATATTTATCAAACGTATGATGAAAAATTCTTCAACTATAAAGTATCAGTAATGTTATTTTGCTTATGCTCTTTTTTGTTTCTCCTAATTTTTAAGTATTCACTAACTTTGCAATAAAATAGACTACAAAATGCAAAAGTGATATAATTAAATGATGGTCGGGACAAGTGATGTTTTAATCTTTTCCAACTAGATAGGAATGAACTATATCTATCAATGGAGAAACCCTTAACACAGTCAAACAAGAAACCCTTACAACTAGAAAAATGTAAAGCTATTACAACTAAAGGTGAAAATTTGCCTTGTTTGTTGATTTCTTTTGAATTGCATCATGATGTGCTAAATAGTTTAATAACTCCAGTTAACTGGTGTAGACACCTAAATTCTGCTTTTGTAATCTTATTGCTAAAAGCAAACAAATCACTCTCATTCTTAACATTTATGTCATAATTAGCTATTTTCGTTAATTAACTAACATTTATTACCACTTTGGTCAATTAACAATGCACTTTTGATTGTCTAACCTCCTTCGTATTCAAAATGCCACTTTATAATAGATCGTAAGTCAAAACCCTCTTCCAAATAGACAGTTAGTGATTATTAGCTAATTAAGCCTATTTTACCCTTCGTTTGGTCAATATAGCCTTTTTTTGACTCAAACCCCTCTTATAACCACTCAAACTCACCCCACTTCCTTCCACAACATCTGAGAAAGCTTTAAAATCCTATCCTAGCCTCCTAATTGACCCTAAGTGGTTGATTAAGGCTCCTCACATCCTAATCACATGTTAATTCACTAATTATGATCAGTAAATCTTAATCATGTGATTAGCAAGTATTAATATTCTTTGTATTTTTAGTCCCACATGCACCAAGATGCAATTTTTCCTCAAAGGAAAAGCTATAAATAAGACTAAGTACTACCTTCACACTTTACACCATGCTTTATATTGCATATCATATAAGAAATATGATTAATAGCCAAATTCAATCCTTCCCTCAAGTCTTCAATGAGACTATTAGATGGGTATCCAATATGATCTTGTATTCATTGTTGGAGAGACCATCTCACCTTCTTGGAGTAACAACAAACCCCCAATTTGATTGCTCCTAGATCTATTTAGGTCTATGTTAGTTAGCAATTGAACATACTAGTAGGCCTGCTTTAGGTAGGTTTTGAATTATATTCATGTTATTTCTTTCAAGCATTCCATTAAGATTTTATCATTGATGTAACTATTGTTAGATTCAATAAGCATTTCCTCAATTAGACTACGTGGTGTTAGTTATTTTAGCTTTGCTTGGAACTTTTATTAGTCTTTAACTGGATAAAAACATCAAAACACATACTCTCTTAGTACATCCTTGTGACTCAGCTATTTGTATCATTCTACTTCAAATTATTCCATATTTTTAGACAGATGGAATAGGCCACTAATGAAGGGTTAAAATTTAGCATTCCTTGGCATGGCCACTCCCAAATAATGAACTACAAAGGAACTTTTAAATTTTTTAAAAAATATTTTTCTATATTTTTAGCCTAAGTTCTATATTTTTACCTTCATGTGGATGTTGCATGTCTTTGTTACAAAAATTATTGTAACTTGTACACTTGTATTTTCATTTATAAAACAAGTTACAAGTTATCACGTTGTATTGACCATGTACAAGTGCCTAAATAACTTTAGTTTGTTATTTTTGAATTTTTTTCCAGTTTACCTCTCTTTAATTATTTTATGTAGTGAATAATTTTATTGCTTTATTATGTTGCATGTCTTTGTTATAGAAAAAACTTGCAATACATTTTCCTCTAAAACCATCGCATAAGATGCTTTCAAATAAGGCTTATGGCCATTATGAACTTGTTTGAAATATATGTTTGTAACAATGTTTTTCTTTCTATGGAATAATTTTTCTTATCATCATTTTCTCCCTAATGGTTTAAGTAATTATCTTCAAATATATTGGCTTGCATGTTAATGGTCAAGCTCAATTATATGTAACTGAAAATATGGTTTCAATCTAGCTTGGAAATTTGATAACATTAATCGATATTCATTCATTGATTGGTCTTGCTTTAGTCAAACATTATTCAAAATTTTATTATTGTGTAGATGTCAACTATTGTTAAGAATTTCTCATGTACAATATGCTAATTGAGATTTACATTTTTTCATAGAACAGAAAGAAGAGCATATATGTGGGCTACATTTTATCCAAATATGGATTAGAAAGATCTTCCTTGAATAGACCATTTTTGTGTCCCTATACTAGAGGGAATGAGTATGGATTTTTTTTACTTTATAGAATATCATGACCTTTCACCACTCACAGTTGGTGCTAACAATCCATTTGAGTTGGCCAAAGGGAATTGAAAATCCACATAATATATGATGATGAAGATGATCAAGTTAAAGGTGCTTCTTTTTATAATGTTTGGTCATTTCAAAGATACTACATTTTTTTATTTTGATACGTGCTGAATTTTACTGATATACTGACTTATTTATATCTTTTCAACATTATATCTTACAAGTTTCATTATTTTGATGGATTTTAGAATCATTATTTAGTTTAAAATCTTGTGACATTCCTTAGGAAAACTTCAAACTATATTATGTTTTCATATTAGTTCCAACAATTTTTAAATGGGTTGTTTTCTCCATTATTCAACTTTGAGTTTGTTTGAAAAAAATTGCACAACATTATCTTCATTGTGTATGGGTTAATTGCTTCACAATTTGGGGCTTAACTTCGAATCATTATTGTTTTTGTATTTTACAAATGATTAGATGTCATATACCAATTAGTTTCTTCTACTTTGAGAGTACTAGATCTTTCGAACACTTTGAAAAGCATATATTATGTTTAATATTATAGTCAAATATTAAAGTTTCAAACAAGACCTTGCAACATAATAGGTTTTTTATGTTTTTATTGTTCTAGCTTAGCAATTTATATTTGTTCACCTAATCAAGTTGAAGGTGTTATCTCTACAATGCTTAATCTTTTCAAATATATTACTTTATTTATTTTTCATTTGGTGTAATCAATTTCACTGAGATATTAGCTCATTCATACCTTTTTACCATTGTATCTTACAAGTTTTTTTGTTTTTCAAGGGGTTGGGGAATCATTGTTTAGCTCAAAATATTATGAAATTCCTTGAAAAAGCTACAAGAAATCTTGTGTTTTCAAATTACTAGTACCAACTTGTTAACAATTTATTTTTTTGAATGTTATAAGAGATGAGTTTAGTGCAATGTCAGAACTTTGTCTCTTATAGCCTTAAATTTTAACTTGTGTTTTTTTTTTGCATTGTATACGAGATTGGACCAAATATTCCAATTAGCTTCTTCGTATTTGAAAATCTTATAGTTTTCTAGAAATTTGAAAACCATGTCTTATGTAATATTATAGTAAACTCTTAAGGTTTGAAACTAGCTTCTTGAAGCATATCAAATTTGTTGATTTTGTCTCAATTTAGTGATTCATTTGTGCTTGACTATTCTTAACTTTAACAGTCACAACTTCACTTAGATTTGATGAGGATAAGAATGTAATTGTAAGGTGCAACTAGGCATACATACACAATTTGAAAATTGTAAGCACATTCAAGTGCATGATTAAAAAGATGCATGAATTGGTATAAACATCGAATAAAATTTGTTCACTTGATGAGGAAATATTGTTGATTTCAATTTTGAGATAATTAAATTTTGAAAAAATCATATTTGAACTTTTTTCATCGATAAGAACATGTCACGTTTGATATTATTCTTGTAATAAAATAATGCAAGAAATTAAAATATTTTAATTTTACAAAATTCTCATTATATGTGTTATATACGTTATGTCCAATAGATCTTACTTTTAGCAGTAACATTAGTAAGTATTAACTATTTCATGGTTTGTTACATAGTTAATGTATATTTTAGATAGATGTGTAAATAACCCCAAAAGAAGAAGAAAAATACAAATATGTGGGTGTGCACATACAAACACACAAATAGCAATGATACAATAAGAACTAATAAATTTTAAAAATATATATGTTAAGAGGCATTTCATAAAGACATCAAGGTGTGGGATGTGATGGTGTGACCACAAAACTTTTGATGTTCATTTGACTGTCACTTATGATCTTTTTTAGCTTTACTTGTTACATCGAGAGACATCTACAATGGCAACAAGGGATGAGAAGTGATGATGTGACTTTAAAATTTTTATTTTAAAATTAAATTTGACACTTATTTGACCATCACATCACAAGTCAACTTTAAATCTAAAATTCATTTAATGTCATTTAAAAACATTTTTATTTTTTATTGAAAATTTATCCATCCATATTAATAAAACATTAATGTACAAGCTAATCATATAAAAAATGGGTGGCATGGTTGCACACCCCATAATCATAAGTTTGCATGACTTTTGTAAAATCCAGATTAGATAGCACATGTAGGATCAACCAAACTTTTCAATCAAAAAAGCTAAAACAAAACTACAGAAAAATTAAGAAACAATTGGAAACATGGAAACATATGGGGGAGGAGGAGGTGGTGGGCTATCAGGATCTCCCCCCAACTAGAGACACCATGAGGCTCCAAGTCAAGCACACCATCCCACCCATATTGTTCTTTAATATTTTCTTCATGTTGTAGGCAAATGGCTAGAGCCAATCAAGGAATCTTGTCAAAGGTTCCCCAAGTAGCTATAGAACCACCACCACCACTTCTTCCGAGAGGATTCCATCCATCAATTCATCTAGGATTTTAATATCTATAGTTTTAAGTACTATAAGGTCTAACATGGTGATCAAAACTTCTTCTTATGCCACACCCTCAACCTGTGTGAAGGAGGTGGCAGCCACAAGTTGAAGGTCCTACATCCACTATGTGAGTGATCTCGAGGATGGGTAAGACCACATCCCTAAGGGGTAACAAGACCAAACATATTCTGATGGTTCCTGATTGAATACAAAATGATCCTTCCCCTAATGATTAATAAATATTTTTAGATGCTCCACCTCCAAGAAGACTTTTTTCACTTGGAATTAGATCTCAAGAAAGGCATTGGTAATAGCTAGAAATAAGAAAAATTATATCTAGTAGTCGTTGATTGAAAATATATTTATTTCTATCTTTCCTAATTTGAAAAATAATATGTTTCTTGAATAATTTTCATATATATAGTTGTATTTTGTAGGAAGGAAAGTTGAGTCCCCCAGGAGAATCATTTTTCCATGAAAAGGGTTCTGGAAGAAAATGCAAACAGAGGAAGTGGATCTAACACCAAGACTGAGCCAAAGGAAAACCTCAAATGAGATGCTTGAGGGTATCCAAATGGTGGTAGAAATGACATAAAGGGTTAGAAACTCCCATTTTCTTAATTTTATCACCAATGGGGAGGCGTTGATAAATAATGCACCAAAGGAGATGAAATTTTTTAGGTTTAATTTGGATTTTCCAAAGTTTTTCAAATCTCCCTTACCATATGATGAGAGGAATTAATATGTCATTTTTTGGTTAAGAATTTCGTATGGGATATAATTCTTAGCCAACATATGCTATCCAATCTAGGGTTCATACCATGTAAAAGGTGTGGCCATGGACCAATTCCACTCTCTCCACCATGCCATAGAAGGCAAAACCCCAATTTTGTGTAAAAATCATCAGGTTTGACAAAAATTCAAAAGCTAAAAATTTTGCTTGATGGATCCTGATTGACTACACAGTGAGCCTTCCCCCAATGATTATTAAGGAATTTTAGATTCTCCACCTCTAGGGAAAAAAATTCCACTTGGAACTGGATCTAAAGAAATAAATTGGTGATAGATAGAAATAGAAAATATTCTATCCAGAAGGAGCTGATTGAAAATATAATTATTTCTATCTTTCCTAATTTGAAAAATAATATCTTTCTTGAATAATTTCCATATATAGTTTTATTTTCTAAGAAAGAAATTTGAGTTCCTCAGGAGAATCATTTTTCCTTGAAAAGGGTTATGGAAGAAAATTCAAATAGAGGGAGTGGATCCAACACCAAGTAGACTGAGCCAAAGCTAAAGACCAAATGAGATGCTTGAGGGTCTCCAGATGGTGGTAGAAATGACATAAAGGGGTGGAAACTCCCATTTTATTAATTTTATCACCAATAGGGAGGCATTGATAAATAATTTACCGAAGGAGATGAGTTTTTTCAGGTTCAATTTGGATTTGGATGCGATAGACTTCTTCACCAACATATGATAACCAATCTGGGGTTCATACTAGGTAAAAGGGGTAGCCCTAGGCCACTTCCAGTCTCTCCACAATGCCATAGAAAGTGAAACCCCAATTTTGTGTAAATATTATCATGTTTGAAAAAAAAAATTGAGGAAATTATAGGAGAATCCAAATTCAAAATATAAAACTTTTGCTTGATAACAGGATAGGGAATACACTCTCTTGTTAGAATACAAAATATATTGGTCAGATGGTGAATCCCTCTTTTGAATAATCTCAACCCTTTTAATCTAGGGGCAAGCACTAAAGAGGCGATCTGAACTGGAGCAAGGGAGACCACCATACAGAATGAGAGTTGATAGATAGACCTTTCTGAATCTATTCCCAATCCATAAAAGGTGGGGTTTAAATAACTCCCATGCCCACCAAATTCTCTTAGCCAAAAAATTTGCTCCAATTTGGACTGAAATAGGAGTGAGCAATAAGGTTTGAAAATAAATCCCTCTCTAATTTTTCCTTCCAAGTAGTTGTCCTTGAAGAATTCAATGTCAGAGAAGGATTTTCCAAGATTCAAACCCTTCTAAGCTGTGAATAATCCATTTAGCACTAAGAGTGTACCATTAAAGTTTAATGTCAATGATCCCTAATCCCACTGATTCTATAGGTATATAACATATGTGTTAAGCCACCCTGTGAATAAATTTAGAACCTTCAGAATTAGCTCAAAGAAAATACTAAATATTTTTTCCAACTTACCATAAGCAACTTTAGAAGGGGAAAAAAAAGAAGAATAATAAACACGAGTATCCAATAAAATCTTAGAGTAAATATGGAATCTCCCCTCTAAAGAGATTGGTTTAATAATCTAGAAGGTTATTTTTTTTCCACCCATTATACAACATAAGACCATAATTCAGCAGGGGAAGATTGAAAATAAAATAGAATGCCAAGAAATTTAAATTATAACCATCATTGAATCCATTGCCCCTAAAAACAAGAAATCCAACTAGGAATGGGTTTGATAAACTACCTGTAGCACCGATTTTTTCTCCATTGAATAGAAGAGCCAGAGGCGAGACAAAAAAATGTTGAGGCATTCCATATAATTATTCACAGATTAATATTCGTTGAGTGGCATGAGAAAGGATTCATTAACAAAGAGGTCTTTAGTTAATTGATGTCAAGAATTGGGAAAATATATAATTTTGACCAATCCTTGAGATGTATAATGGGCCAACAATTAATTGAAGCCTTCAACAAAGAAAACATATAAAGATGGAGTTAGAGGAAACCCTTGTTGAATGGATCTAGAAAGAAAAAATATGGAGGATTGAACATAATTAATAGTAATGCATGCTCCCACACTTTGAAATAACATGTTAACAATGTGAATGAAGCAGGATACAAACCCAAGAGTTTATAACATGTGAATGATAAAAGTCCACTCTATTCTTTCATAAGATTTTTCAAAATCAATTTTGATGAAAAGAGAATTTTGATTGGAGATTCGGTCCCATTCCATACCCTCCCAAAAAAAAAAAAATATTATCTAGAATTTATTTCTTCTTGATGGACCCATTTTTTTCATTTCAAACAATAAGAGGAAACTTGTTTCTGATGTGGGTAACTAGGGCTTTTGATATGATCTTGTTGATGGAATTCCAATTTTAAATTTGTTTTTATCCCCAATTTTGGGAATGAATTTAATATTTCCCTGATTGATGAGCTCACCCAAAGTGTTGGTTTGAAGGGCTTCGAGATAAACACAATGAAGATAATTCCCAAAAGTGTCACAAATAATTTGATAAAATTGAAAAGGATAACCATGTAAACCAATGGTTTTGTCAGTAGCCATTTGCATCAAGACTTATTTTAAATCATTAACAAAAATAGGTCTATTTGTACTCATAAAATCATGCACTTACTAATATTATTATACTTCAAAGTATGTTGTTTTATATATGGATATTTTGTAAGAAAAGTATTCATTGATGACCCATTCTATAGTCCATTCATCTTTCTTGTTGGTATTTATCGTTTTTTGTCTTGCACATTTTTCACTCACTCGCATAGTTCTAGTTAGGTCTCAGGGATCCCTGTCTCTCAGTTCTCACTCAATTGTCTTCGTTGGTCCCTAGACAATAGCACACAGGATTAGATGGGAGCGCCAGGTGCCCTTTTCCATCCTGAGCACCATTTTTGTCTTTGTATTTGATTTTTATTTTTGCACTTGAGGTTAGTCTTTTCAGTTTTCCCTCTCATCTCCCAAGGTACTAGTTGGCCTGTCAGGTCATTAGTGTTAAAATTTGAACAAGATATCCCTATATAAACATAACATACATACTATGTTATGGGCGGAATATTTTCTATCAAGGGCTAGTTATATACATAGAGAAATGGACTGTATTTAGGAATTATTCTGCATCACACACTACATAGGAAGGGGAGTTCATTCTATTCCATCCACCAATTTGCATTTTATCTAGCTACTATCTGTTATCTTTGCATCTTTGGTGCTAGGGAAACCTAGGCACATTATTATACACACAAGCATACCAAACTACATTGGGTCAAAGTTGTAGTTTAGCACTCAGTTGTAAGTCCACCATTGTGGTGGGTGAGGACAATTTGACCCCTCATTACGCATCTTTATTTTTTAGGGTTTGATGTTTTGTGTGGGTTTTACAAGTGATTCTTTATTCTAGGTTTATGAAAGCATCAGCAAAGTAAGTACAACATTCATGCGACCAAAGGAGAAGTATTGTGAAGACCTAGCAACCATATCAGAATTAGATTACGAGTTATTCCACAAAATAGAGAACCTATATTCCAGACCAGGGTGCCTCAAGCACCCTCATTCTTCCCTAGATGCCCCAGTCTGGCCATATTTTCCTCTGCTACAATTTTTTGAGGTTTGTTGCAACACTCTGTTCCACTATTCCATCACTTTGTTCAATCCCAAATCAGTACAAGGTAAGTCAAATTCAAGTAAGTGCTTTCCCCTTTCATTTTATTTCATTTAAAACATCAAATAAATTACTTAGCATTTATATTTCATTATATGTAATTTATCATAACTGTACATTTTTTATTTTAATAAAATAATCAGATTTTATTGAATCACTATCACAAACCACCCTTTAAGGTTCAGATAGTTTACAAGGGATGGTTTGGAGACACTGAGCGAGAGCATTAGCTTGGGAAGGGGAAGGAGAAGGAGACCGAATATCAAAAACAACTTGATAATGGCTAAAAAGGATCTTAAAATGTTAGGTATGCTTGTTAGTCTATTATTAACCTCTTTTATTGCTTTAGTTATGTTTGCATTTTTCTAGATCAAAGAAGAAAATATATTTTTTTAGTGATGGCTAATTTAAGAGGGCCTCTACTGGGTACTCCCTAAGCCTACCATTTAGAGAGTCAACACAATGGGATGAAACTATTTGTCTCATCTATTTCACGAATAAATACTTTACGACATATACAATGTACCTCTAATGGGGTTTAAAAATTGTAGGTTCCTTATATGGATAAACCAAACTTAATTTATTCTCATTCAGCTCTAAGGATGATCTTGACCTTCTCTTTCTCTTGTTCCCTCTCCTTCAGCTAATCTAGGTAACCTTTCATAAAAATGGCCGACCCAATAGTGGTGAACAACCGTTCTACCAATTAAAACGAGGATGAATGTAGACCCATTAAATAGGGATAATCATTATGATGATGGGGATACTCATTGGGAATGAAGGTCTATGTTGTAGACCAAGTCACATGAGGTGAAGCACAATAGGGAGAAAACAACATTTGAGTGATTTATCCTCTATTTATAGTTGTGTGCCTCCAGATTATTTCTTCTCTTCTCTATGTTGGATCTAATAGATTTCCCACATAGAATTCAAATTTAAATTGGGCTCTTTAATGCCCTTATCGTTGTGATTTTCTCTTGAAATATATTGTCAAGCAATATCACCCAGTGATTGGATTTTGTTAATCACCCACTCCATCGTTTATTCACTATCAACCACATGACCACACTGACCCATTGTTATTTATCCCATATACAAGTTGTCACTATGTATTATATCTTCAAAATTTATCTTTTACTTCTTTTTTGTGCCCTTGTCTTTACCTCATCTCCTCTAATATATTTACATGGTTCTGCACCCTTGGTTTCTTCTCTAGGAAATTGCTCCTCCATGCGCCACTTCATTTACACACTGTAACCTTTTATCATGCACTCTTATTCTCGTCATGGCTATCATGTCATCTCATTTTCTTGTCTCGTGTGTCCACACCCTTGTACACTTCCATTAGTGCCTTCAATTATGGTTACACTCCATCTTTCCCGCACATATCTCCTTGTCCTTTGATTCCTCCACTCACCAATGCTTCCCTACATGTTATATCCTTAATGTACCTCCTCACAAACCTTTTCTATTTTAGTCATGGGTATCTACCTCTGCTACGCCCTTAACCTATTGCTTGTATTAGGATATGAGTAGCCGACTTGTGGCTTACCATATCATTTTATTATATCATTTATACTTTCTCATGCTTGATAGGTCGGCCTTGGTGATGGCCATAGCATATGACTAGTATATATAGGGGATTATAGGTAGTATTTCATTATCATTTGAGCATTTGAGTCTTGTTATATGGTTTGGAGGTTGCCCCCTCGAAGTGGTGAAGCTATTCTAATTGAATATTGAGATCATTATTCTGAAATATTGTGTTATTTTGTTCTCTACTATTTCTCTTAATCTGAATTATACAAGTAATTTCATTACAAGTGGTATCAGAGCTGCGATCTGGGCCGAATTTAGGGTAAAAACCCTATTTTTTTGTTTCCACCACATATTTCGAACCAGCGTGAATTGGTGGGAGATATTTCTACCAGAGTTGTGAAGAATATCAAGTAAGGTTCCCTGAAAATTTCAGACTTTTGCGATTTATTTTACAAAATTTATTACAAATTTAGGATTTTTCATAAAATCAATCCCTAGGGTGCAAATTGTGGAAAAAGTTTTTAAGTTCTTTACATTTTCGGAAAGATCTAAAAAAAATAGTATTAGTATATTCTCTGTGGTTTTTCCTTTTCGGCCAAAATTGTATCAAAACCCTAAACCCTAAGATTTGACATCATGGCGGGGCCTTCCACAAGAGCAAAAAAGAATTCGGTAACTCCGGGTAAAACCCCAGATAAAGAGGGGGTAGTGATTGAAGAGATGGAGTTAGAATGGGTAAATACAAATTCCTCAGCACTAGGGTTTACCTCAATTGATCATAAGGTTTGCCACCTTGAGTATGAGTTACGAATTGTACAATCTGAGATGGCCTCTAAAGGTGACATAGCCCAAATCAATCATCGGTTGGATGATATCATGAAACATGTAAAGGGTAACCAGTATGGCCCAAAGCCAGCCCATATCAACCAAGGAGGACCTTTAGTTCAAAATCATGGACAAACTAACCATATGGGATCACTTTTCCACTCCCATCAGAATAAAACTTATCCGCAACCACGAAACATGATGCCGAAAGTGGATATGCGCAAATTTGATGGTAAGGATCCCCTGAATTGGATAAATAAAATGGAGAACTTCTTTGAGTTACATCAAACACCATCAAGAAAAAAGGTGACATTGGCATCCCTATATCTTGAACCCGACCAATTTGTTTGGTATCGTTGGTTATGTGCTCAGAGGAAAAAGAATGGTCTAGGTGTCACTTGGACAGTTTTTACTGAGGAGTTGCAATTGCACTATAGTTCCAGTGTTTCAGATAACTACTTTAGTCAATTAGCAAAGTTACGACAAACATGATCAGTCAAAGATTATGTGCATCAATTCCAAAACCTATCCTTAAGGGTGGAGAATATTCCAGAAGAGAATCTGAATGACTTGTTTCTTGGGGGTCTTATGGACCACATCGAGCATGAGGTACGGATGTTTAATCCAATCAAGCTATCTGATTCTATTATCATGGCACGTCGTGCAAAGGAAAAAATTATTTGTAGTAGGAGGCCACCTTTCATTAACACCAAAGACCGTAGTATCTCGTCCCCTTCATTTGTTAGGCCAATTAGACTGACTCCTCAACAAATGGAAGAAAAGAGAGCAAAAGGATTATGTTTTAACTGTGATAGAAAATATGGACCGGGACATAAATGTGCTGAGAAGAAGTTGTTCTATATTGACGGAGGTAATGGGGATGATGAGGAACCAGTAGAAGATGAAGTAGAGGATCACCAACCAACAATTTCTTGTCATGCATTGTCAGGTATTAGTAGTCCTCAAACACTCAAGGTTATTGGCTATCTCAAAAACCAGAAGGTGACGGTGTTGATTGACTTAGGGAGTACTCATAACTTCATAAATAGTAAGTTAGTTGCTTGCCTCAACTGTTTTAGCTGCGGATGGTGGGACAGTCAAGTGCACAGGAAAGTGCCATAGTATCAAGATTTCCATGGGAGACTACATGTTAGACTCACTTATGTTTGCTATTTCTATGGGAGGGGCAGATATTGTTTTGGGGGTCCAATGGCTCACAAACTTAGGTACTATTGAGATGAAGTTCCAAGAATTGTTCATGCGATTTCATTCAGATGGAAGGACAATACAATTGAATGGGATGGTAGCTAGATCTCCACAAATTATTAGCTCTCATCAGATGTAGAAGGTTCTTAGAAAAGGAGTGGATGGCTTTATAGAAAAGCTATTTTCCATAGAAGTAAAAAATATAGAGTCTTCGATGCCACCTGATCTTTAGAAGATTGTGGATGCTCACTCATCTGTTTTTGATGCAATTCCAAAGGGACTACCACTAGTTAGGGATCATGATCATGCCATTCTGTTGATTCCAGGGAGCCAAACACCTAACAACAGACCATACAGATACCCATATTCCCAGAAAAGTGAGATCAAGAAAATGGTGGAGGAAATGTTGAAGGAAGGTATCATCAGGCATAGCCAGAGTGCATATTCTTCACCAGTGGTTATGGTACGTAAAAAGGATGAAACATGGAGGATGTGTCCAGATTACCGAGAACTCAAAAAGTACACCATCAAAGATAAGTTTCCTATTCCAGTAATTGATGATTTACTTGATGAATTGTATGGTGCTGTTTATTTCACAAAATTAGATCTTCGTTCAGGGTACCATCAAATTAGGATAAAAGAGGAAGATGTTCATAAAACGGCTTTTAGGACTCATGAGGGCCATTATGAGTTTTTGGTAATGCATTTTGGTCTTACAAATGCGCCCTCAACCTTTCAAAGCTTGATGAACACTATTTTTAGGCTTTTTTTAAGGAAATTTGTATTAGTTTTCTTTGATGACATATTGATTTATAGTAAGACATGGGAAGAACACTTACAACATGTAAATAACATGTTGGATGTTTTGGAGAAACATACTCTGTATGAAAATCCATCCAAATGTTATTTTGGTGTACAAGAGGTATAGTATTTGGGTCATATTGTATCCCATGAAGGCGTCAAAGTTGATCCTCAGAAGATCAAAGCTATGGTGGAATGGCCAAGACCCAAAAATCTCAAAAATCTGCGTGGGTTCCTAGGACTAACAGGGTACTACAGAAGATTTGTGCGGGGATATGGTAGAATAGCAACCCCACTCACTGAATTTCTAAAGAAGGATGCCTTCTATTGGACAGATGTAGCCACTAAATCCTTTGAGCAGCTGAAGGAAGCCATGTGCAGCACCCCAGTTTTGGCTACTCCCAACTTCTCAAAAACCTTCATTGTTGAATGTGACACTTCAGGATCAGGATTGGGAGTAGTTCTAATGCAGGAAGGAAGACCAATTACATTTGAGAGTCGTCAATTCAAAGGAAAAGATCTACTCAAACCTGTCTATGAGAAAGAAATGATGGCTATTCTTCATGCAGTCAAGCAATGGAGGCCATATCTCATGGGTAGACACTTCAAGGTAAAAATTGATCACGATAGTCTCAAATACTTTTTGGAGCAAAGGTTATCATCTGAGGAACAAAAAAAGTGGGTAACAAAAATTTTGGGTTATGATTTTGAAATCACATATAAAAAGGGTAAAGAAAATGTAGTAGCTGATGTGTTGTCTAGAAGGGATACATCCGCAGATGCCTTACTATGTGGAATGTCCATGTTGATGGCCGATTGGGTGGAGGAAGCAAGATTGGAATGGAATCAAGATAAGGATACACAATCTCTAATACAGAATATCAAGCAAGGATCTATGACATCTAACAAATTTGAGTGGAAAGGTAATGTCCTATGGTACAAGGATAGGTTATACTTGAGTAAAGATTCTAAGTTGAAGCATAAGATTCTTTCAGAGCTACATGCCTCACCTATTGGAGGACACTCTGGGTTTTTGAAGACATATCATAGAATAAAAAGAGAATTCTTTTGGGAAGGACTCAACGGGGATATACAAAAGTTTGTATCAAAGTGTTTAGTGTTCCAACAGAACAAAGGGGAAACAATTAACACACCAGGTCTGTTGCAACCCTTACCAATTCCTAGCCAGAGATGGGAGGAGGTCTCCATGGATTTCATCACCGGATTGCCTTGTTCAGAAGGTAAGAATGTTATTTTTGTGATTGTGGATAGGCTCACAAAATATGCCCATTTTTTTGCCCTATCACATCCATTTGCAGCTAGTACAGGCGCAGCTATTTTTTTGTAGACAGTTCAAAGGCTACATGGAACCCCAAAGATAATTGTGAGTGATCGTGATCCTATTTTCACAAGTAATTTTTGGACGGAATTATTTTCATGTTCGGGTACTCAGCTAGCTAACAGTTCATCTTATCATCCTCAAACTGATGGGAAAACAGAAGTGGTCAACAAATTCTTAGAGGGGTATTTACGTTGTTTTGTATCAGATAAGCAAGAAAGGTGGATTAAATGGCTACCACTGGCAGAATGGTGGTATAACACATCTTTTCATACCTCTTCTCAAATGACCCCATTTTTAGCATTATATGGTTACCATCCACCTTCTATCACTTCCTCCTTGAGGGTGAAAACTAAGGTTAGAGATGTTGAGGAACACATTCAACATCAACAACAGGTTTTGGCTAGTTTGAAGGAGAATTTAGCATTAGCACAAAACAGGATGAAACAACAAGCAGATCAACACCGTAGTGAAAGACATTTTGAAATCAGGGACTGGGTTTTTGTACGTCTCCAGCCTTACAAATAGATGTCCCTAAAGCAACAGAAAAAGGAAAACAAACTTGCTCTTAAATATTATGGCCCTTATCAGGTTCTACAGAAAATTGGCAGTGTTACTTATAAACTAGAGTTGCCTCCATCTTCACACATACACCCAGTATTCCATGTTTCATGCCTAAAGAAGGTTATTGGACAGAAATTTGAAGCCCATACAGAGTTACCAGAACTTGATGAGGAAGGAAGAATCATTTTGGAGCCAAAGAAGATTCTGCAAACACGTACTAAGAGGCTGAGAACTAGAGACATTAAGGAATATCTGATCAATTGGAAGAATCTGAGCATAGAAGATGCCACCTGGGAGGATGAAGGATTTCTGCAGCAACATCCAAGATTATTAAACGTTGAGGAAAACATTGGTTTGAAAGGGAAGGGCATGCTACGCCCTTAACCTATTGCTTGTATTAGGATATGAGTAGCCGACTTGTGGCTTACCATATCATTTTATTATATCATTTATACTTTCTCATGCTTAATAGGTCGGCCTTGGTGATGGCCATAGCATATGACTAGTATATATAGGGGATTATATGTAGTATTTCATTATCATTTGAGCATTTGAGTCTTGTTATATGGTTTGGAGGTTTCCCCCTCGAAGTGGCGAAGCTAGTCTAATTGAATATTGAGATCATTATTCTAAAATATTGTGTTATTTGGTGCTCTACTATTTCTCTTAATCTGAATTATACAAGTAATTTCATTACAACCTCCTTACATGCCATTTTCTCCTCATGCCTTGATTTTCTTCCACATGCCCTTCTACCTTTTTATGAAAATATCTCTTCCCCCTCTATGCATCACCTCATCAACTCCATTCACCAATCTTCTCCAGTTCTATTGAATTCTTTTCCCTTGGATTATTTTTCATCTTCTTTGTTCCTCTGGTGCATTGATACCTTCATGCTCTCTTTCCTTCTCCTTGCATATGTCTTCCACACATGCTTCTTCCTTCTATGGCTTCAAGCCACTCTTCTTTATATTTTTTTCACTTCCTTCCATGACCCTCCTCTTCTTCTTTAACAACTTATCATTTTGTTGAGAACCTTACTTTTTTCTTTTCCTTCTTTTACTCCTTTCTACTTATCATGTTTTCCTTTCCCTTCTCTCATCATTTTTACTATGTCTAAACATCATGCAAGTTAACAGTCAACGATAAATTTAAGTTTTTAACTTTTTCTTGCTAAAATTTGTTGTGCCATAGTGGTGGGGGTGCTAGATGTGGGGGCAATAGGTCGCGGGTTCCATTTTGGCTAGAACTATGAGAGCCTGTGTCATATTTAGAAGTAGCCTCTTATACTATACCAAAACATCATGCAAGTTAATAGTCAATGATACATTTAATTTTTTGAATTTGGCTTGCTAAAAGTTGTCGTGCTACAGTGGTGAGGGCATTAGATTTGGGGGCAATAGTTCACTCTTATTATTTTGTGCTCATACTATTTTGGTACTTATAATTTTCCCAAAAGATTTTCAATTATTCCACACACGTTCCTTCTATGCAGGTTTTCCTTCATTTCCTAAAATTCCCCTACATCATTTAGTGACCTGACCCCCAAATTTAATCCAGTGCATACAAACATGGATTTGAGCACCGTGAGATCTATGTAATTTCTCAATTTTAAGTTTGTGATGCCAATAGGAGACATGGGTTTGAATGTTTTGGTCAAAGGGATTTTGGTTGAGATCTTGGGAGACTCTTTGAAATTCCCTATAGGCTACAACATGAGCTTGTTAGTAGAAAAGCGTAGATTTCTTTCCAAAAATGTGAAGGAAAGTAGTGGTGAGAGAATTTTTTTTTCAACTAGGTGATCCATCAGTTGGTCCCCTCCACACAAGGGACAAGAATCTAAACCCATTTGATATGCACAAGCATTATTTCATGATGCAGATGGGAAGTGTTGAGAAAAAACTGGGATGTTGTGTATAGAGGATGATTTGAGGATTCCCATTAAATATTGAAGTTGATGAGGGAATGATTAGAGAGAGTTACCCCTTCAATAACAAAAATAGGAAGGTTCCTAGAATTATAGAAAGAAAAGAGGTATTGGTCAAAATTAAGAGCTTGATGTAGTGGTTTAATGACTCTATCATGGCCCTCACTAAATTTTGACCAAGTGAATTAGGAGGAAGAGGGATATTTTTTATGGTGGTTGGGATCAAAATCCCCCAACTTTTGATACACGTACAACCATGCTTCTCACTCGTCAACACACCATCTCATATAAAGTCCACCTTTTTTGTCCTCTAGTGAATCAACCATATTAAAATTGCCACATAGAATCTAGTGAGTATCTAGAAGAAAATATGCCAACCACCTCCAAAAGTGAGCCCGCTCTACAAAACCATTAGCGGTATAAATATTGGCGAGTGTAATATTACAATCATCGAAATAAAAAAAATTCCATGCCACTCAATGAGAGGGGTCAGAATCCCAAGAGATAATGTTATGAGAAAGAATTGGAGAAATTAAAGTAAGAATTCCACCTCATCCTAGTTCATGATCAGTCATATGAAAACTGGATCCTAGTCAAATGGTGCGAGCAACAAATTAAAGAAGAAACCTTGAAATTTTAACTTCTTGTAAGAAAAAAATTTGCATGTTTCTAGAGTATTGACAATTGTCTCTAACTAGATACCATCGGGTTGGTTCAGTGAGCCTATAGCCATTCCAAGAGTGTACAATCATTGGGAATTGTCTAAAGTCATATCGTATTCCTCATTCTTATCTTCAAGGGAAACAAACCTAGTAGTGAAAATACTATTATGTTGCATGAAGTATTTAAGGTGAATTTTTTAGCACTTCCCTTATGTGTGGACCACCTTACCAAAAGGCAAAGGGCTCCTAGAATAGCTAAGAAAATTTTTGCACTCGAAAAAGACTAAGGGTTCCCAAGAAGCCTCTTTAAATCAGGGATTCATTCGTTATGAAACTAAGGGGGGAGCTTGCAAGGGTAAAATAGTAGAAACCCCTTAAGGCATGTAGATGATGAGAGGAGTGACTTTGGAGGTGATGGGTTTATTCATAATAGGAGAAATAGTTTTACTAGATCAAGTTGTGAGTCGATACACAACAATCTACATCTTTGGAGATTGAGATGAAAACAAGTTCTTCTTATTGGTAACTATTGTCCAACCATCTCCAGAGGAGTTATAAGCATGGTTTTTGGTAGTAGGTTAATCTTTCACAATCTAGTGTGAATAGACCATTACTAGTAATTCCTGAATCATGTGGGATGAAGATTAACATCGAAAGCCAATATTCAAGAGGTTAAAGTAAAGAATATTTTGAGAAAAATAGTGGTCTCCCACCTAGATATGGATGGTTTCCTTAAGTTTTTTATATGGGTTAGTTTCAACATAAAGCCTCTTATGGGGTCGCATGATAAAAAACTTGTTTTGTTCATGACAAATAAGTTGCCCAACTTATTTGTCATGAACAAAACAAGTTTTTCCATAAAATTCCAAAGGGGTAAGGGAAAACCTGAGAATTTAACCCAAGCAGGAATCTTGATCTTGGCTTACTCAAATACCTAGAATTCCTTGGTCCAATGTCAAAAAACCACAAAGGCATTCTGAATAAACTAGGGGCCATGATTGAAAATAGCTTTGCAATGTTTAGATTTTGTAAAATGGAAAAGAAGAAACCCTTTTGTAAGTTTTTGGATACCATCAAACCAGACCCCATGAAGTTGTCAATGGTTATGAATCCATTGTTTTAGCATATCCTCAGTGGGGAAGTGCACAAAAAAAAAACAACTAGATTATAAATTTCGAGTCAGTCAAAAGTAGTATTGAATTCAGGGATATTGAAAACAACATTTTGAAGAGGAGATTCTGAATCAAAAATCTTAGTATGTGCTAAAATTTTGGGAAAATTTTCCTCAGTCATTTTGGTGTCATTACACTCTCGAGATCCTTTGGATTGAATTTCATAAAATGATACAGAATTCGTTCAAGCGACCATTAAATATAAGGGCATGTCGTGGGCCGCCAAAAGGGTGGAAAATAACTAACACAAAAAACTAAGTAAATATAATTAAAGAAGGAAAATTCCTACAATGATCTATGGTAGATATGCAAAGTGAGAATACAATTATGACATTAACCCTACTCCCTTTCAAAGCCCTCCACAATGCAAATTTCAACCAATTTTCCTTAAGGAAAATTTTTCAAAAATATTTTCATTTTATTTACAAAAATTAATTTAAAAAATCTCAACATTACATTTAAAATTCATTACGCCAAAAGTGTTCCCCCAGGATATGGGAAAGGCCTCTCCGGTCATTCACAACCATGTCCTAAATTTGATGGTCGTTTAGAAATTTTCCCAAGTTATTACTTTTGATAGCCATTTAGTTGTTTTCGATGGGAGTTTTGATATTTTTGCATGTTTCGAGCAGTTGCATGTTTTGGGTATATATATATATATATATCAGCTACAAGATTTGTGTATTGGAATGCATGTGGATAATCCAAAGAAGGTATTTGGCTTGTAAATGAGGACCAATCCTCTATTTAATACAGTCAAGTCTCATGCTCTAAACCAGCAAAGTCTCTCCCAAACTTTGCCATACATATCAAATCTTGGAGGAAGATATATTTGAGCTCGTTTGGTTAATCACTGCTCAGGATCACACATAAAGTTGGATACAACTATGATATAGGCTAAATGAATCTAAAGAAAGTAGCGGAAAAACTTCCTATTTCTAGAACTCCATAGCCCTATATCACACACTTGATATTTTTTAATTTTTACTTTTTTATTATGAAGAATGGAAAACTCTATCTTGGAATTGTTTGTATTTCAATTACTATGATTTTGATAGTCTAAATAATGATCAAACAACCTTCTACAATTTCACTTTCAAGGTTCAACTATGGTGCATGTCATGTTGATCCAAACAGAGCTACAAATCTTGGTCTGATATATGATATTGGGCACATCCATGACATGCCCTCATGTTACCTTGTGAAATTTTGTAATATATTATTTGTGAGTGTGGAAATATTGTATACTTTGTATTTGTTTTACTTAATGTTCTCAAGGCATGTTCAACAATACGAATTGTTCTATGATTCGAATTGGGTTGAAGCAGGATGTTGTTTTGGGAGATATGATTGTAGAAATGTATTCCAAATGTGGGTTTATCGATAATGCACACCAATTGTTTTCCAAAATTCCACAAAAATATGTAGTATCATATAATGTGATTAAGAAAGGGCATAGTTATGAGGCCTTGAGGCTCTTTTGGAAAATGTTGATGGCTGGAGAGAAGTCGGGAGTAGACACATTTGTAATTTTAATCTCATTATGCCCATATAGAATAGATCCACAACATGAGAAGTACATATATGTACACATAATAAGAAATGGGTTTCTGTCAAATTCCTTTTTAGGAAATGCACTTGTTGATATGTATATTGAAATGGGGAGTCTAGAAGATGTCCACCAAGTATTTGATGAATTTTTTGAAAGAGATGAAGCCTTGTTCAACTCAATGATTGCATGTTATAATTTGAATGAGCATGTTGATTAAAAAATTTTAAAAACGTTTATGAAGCATTATGAATCCACTTTTAAAGGAAAAAAGAAGGAATAAATTCCACTTTAATCACTTGATTTTATTCAGAAACCATTTTGAATTAGAATGTACCAATTCTAAGATATCTGGGGAACTTTTTAATCAAGTACTAGCTCTAAAACCATAGTGGATTTGCACTTCTCTGTAAATCTTGAAAGCATGTTGAGGGTGAGTTATGAATTAACGAGTTCTTATTAAGTGTCAGGTGATCCTACTCCATTTACATGTAATGACCAAGGGTTTTCATCTAGGGATAAAGATCTATGGTAAGAAATCTAGATATTTATGTCTATTGAGTTTATTGAGAAAACGATGGGAAACTAGAAGTAAATGTTTAGGAACAATTATTCTTCAAGACTCCAAGCTCTCATTTGTCATTCTTCAATATGGATTGAATTGCAGTCATGACTTTATGCATGTCAGGACTAATTTTTAAGTGATCTCTAAGGGATTTTGTAGCATAAGAAGTATACAGAATTCGAGTTTACTATACTCTCCCCCTCTTATGTTTTGGAGTCTGGCCATACTGACATGTTAAGTTGTGTAATGATAATCTTGAAAGCTAAATATCGCATCCTACCTCACTAAGTAGGGATTGGTATTCGGAATTATGTTATAAATTTTCAATAGAGTTATAACCAGTTATGATTCATAGAGAATTGGATTGTTTTCTGACATTTAACTATAGGGGAGTTGTAAATTTTTTTGAGATTACGCTTAGGTGATTTCCTCTAGATTACTATGGATTTCTCTAAACATTTTCCCCTTTCGATTGCATCCTGGGTTCCAACAAACCAATTTCCACTTGTGCTTTTTGGAGTGATGAAATGCTTTATTCTAATTCATTGCATTTTAAGTTGGTGTTTTTATTTTCAGATATTTTTGCTCATTTGTTAGAATTTTGCACCTATACACACTAATTCCCATTATCTATATTTTAGGTCCAAGTTAGGCCATCTTGAAAAATTGATCTATGTTTTTTTCATGTCATTAAAATTAGGTAATGAATTTTAGGGCATTATGAAAAAGTAGTTATGTTTTTGTTTTTGTTATTCATATTAGGTTAGGGATTCTAGGACAAGTTTATTCAATTCAAATTATCTCTATGGATTTCAGTTCATGTTTCATGACATCATATAAAATTAACAATGTTTTTAGTTATGTCAATTTTCTTTCACTTTGTTTTAGTACGCAAGCTTTTTGGGTAGTGTCTATACAGTCTCTTTATAGCAATTGGACTACAATTATTTAGAACACATTTATAAACAGTGTTTGCAACACCATAGCCAATTATATATTTCTCATTTATATTTTTCTCTAATTCTCATTATGTTATCATACATGTGAAGAGCCATGTCCATGTGCATAAAAAGGGTGTTATATGTAATAAGAGAACAATCAACATGTTTAATTATAGCTACCAACCCGAGAGCTTTGTCTTCCATACCCACTTTGCAAATACCATTGATCAGTGTACTATATGTAATAATGTCAGGAAAGAAACCATTGTGTATCATTTAAGTTGTTAATACCAAAGCTTCATCTACCCTTCCTTTCTTGAAATTATTGTTCATAGCAAGGCCTTTTAGGAGCCCTATAACAAACAAGGAATTTCATCCTATTCTTAAGGTATAGTTTCATGACTTTATAGCAATTTTGTGAGTTTTAGAGTTTAATTCTAACACACAAATATTATTTTTTTAAATCCTTAGACATATATGAAGATAGAGTGCCTTTCAATCAAGATCAAAGAGGATTTCACCTACTCTAGGAGATACTTGCTTGTTGTTGGGGGGGTGTCATCAGATCAAAGGAAGAATGATTCCTCCTGGTAAGATGTCATGGATTTTTTCTAACAACACATCTATTATGGTTGCATTAAGAGGATATTCAAACCCCAATTTTAAAGTAAGATAGTGACATCCTTGGCCTTCACCCTTCTTGAAAACCCATGAAAATGTAAATCTTGTAAGAAATTAGGCCTCATTATGTCTTTGTTTGCACCTACAGTAAGACTATCAAAGATTTATACTTCTCCCTTTCCGAACATGATATGAAAATAGTCCTGATCCATGTCCATCCTACCATCTCTGCACAATCCATCAATAATTGCATTAAATGTCACTTTGTTTGGAAAAGGACCAAATTCCATAGTTTGTACAAATAAATTGTAGGCTTCATCTATTTTTCTATCCTTGCAAAATCAATCTATGTAAATCTTATATCATGAGTTTAATCAAAAGGTTGGAGATTGATTGGATTCTTCTATTTCAAAATATGAATCTACAATGTATCGATCCATTTTTCTTCATAACATAGTCATTTTACTCACCGTGTAGGATGTCTCACAGAATTCCCTTTACCATGTAATCATAATACAACAGGTTTCCCTGTGGAGAAAGTGAATATCCATGCAGACTCACAAGATTCTGATGCTTGATGCTTCCAACTGTTTCCATCTCAGTTTCAAATTTAGGCAAGATTTGTGGGTAGCAACTGTAAAATCTCTTTATATCAATCGGATTACAATTCTTTAGAACATATTTATAAATAGTGCTTATAACACCATAGCCAATTATATATTTCTCATTTATATTTTCTCTTATTCTCATTAAGTCATCATACATGTGAAGATCCATGTTCATAAATCATTCCAATCTAATGGTGAAAGGGTTTAAGACCATAATTGTTCACTATGTTTCTTTTTCTCTTGTGTAGAATGATATGTAAAACCTCGGAACATGGACTACAAGTTGTGATAACTATAAGTAGTATACAATGAGTATACAATTGGTGTTGGGTGCTTTATACACTTCTATAAGTATGACAGTCATAGTACACCATTCCTTGTATTATAAATTGATGACCTTGCATATTTTGTACCCAATATCACCATTGGTAATACATACCTAGTGTGCAGATATAGACAATACAACACCCTTGTTTGTTAGAGATCTCATGGAGTATGTCATTGGAACTCAACTATAATGCTTAATACTACCCATAAATTAAGCATGCCATTGGGAGTTAGATATGATGCTTAATATGACCTATAAACTAAATATAATATTGCAGTAACAAAATCATGTAGAAGTCTACACTTTAGTGGATGTTGAGGACTTGCAAATATCACCAAAGGGGTTTCCAGCAAGTGTGTTGGTACTGATATTTTGTGTAGACTAAAGCAGGGAAACAAAAAAGCCCAAAGTTTGGTACCTGATTGCAAAAAGACTTATAAATATCACCAAAGGGATTTCTATCAAGTTTGTTAGTACTGATATCTTGTGTGGAAATTTGAGTTATTTCTAATGAAACAAACTTCCAATAGTGGCAAGCAATCAAAGGGATTTTTCAGTGTAAGTTATGTTATTAGATTTAGTGAAACATCTTACTTTCAGATTTTGTGATCTTAAGTGGACATGTAACAATGATGGTAGAAATTTAAATGCAAGATCCATAACAAATTAGAAATTTGTCATGTTTGTGGTATGAAGTTTAGAAAAAATGATGTATTGTACATCACATATTAGGAGATACATCCTGATGAAAATTAAAAAGATATTTTGTTCAATCTCTTTCACCTTTGAAATTTTCAATGCTTTAATTGAACTTTGCAATGCTAAAATTAAACTTCATGATTATAAAGATTAAGATAGTTAATATTTATAGGAGGAAAAATTAGTTGTATATTTTTCAACTTAGGAATGCTTTTATTTATTTCTCTATAAATTACAAATGAATGGTTTTTAATCTTTGAAATTTATCATTCAAATATATTTTAGAGATCATTTTCTCTTTAGAAGAGGCCATTCTTCTCTTTTCCATAACTTTTTAAAATCATGTAAATTCTAGCAGATATTACCAAGCCTAAGATATGTAGTAAAATGTATACAAATGAATGAGAATTGAAGGGTCTGTCCTGAGATTAGAATAGGTGTTGGTCCAATGACAATATTCCTCTCTAACCCTAAATAACCAATAAAAATTTTAATATCAGGGTGTTCTTCTTTGATACATCAATGGGACCTTAGTTGACAACATTCCCATGGTTACTACAGAACTCACAAATATCAGCAAGGACAACTTTTTTTACACAACATGTCCTCTTCAAAAAGGTGAAAAAATATACAAGAAAAAAAGTACGAGAGCATGGAAATGGTTCATAGTTCTATTCTAGTTGCAACGTATAAATTTCGAACTATGGTTATAAATAATATCAATAGCAAGGAACAACCAATACACAAGTTTCATTCCAGAATTTAATCCTCCACATGTGAGATTCAACTCCTCTTATTGAGGATTGGGAACTCCTAATGTCTTGCACCGACTCACACATAACTCAATAGGAGCTCAACATTTTAAAGGACACACCATATTTGTTTGTAAAAAATGATCTCGTGAACTCCCACAACCTTCATATGTTGAAAGCATTGAACGCTCTGATCACCCAATCCATTGTTGATAGTAACAGGTGAGCTGCAAAAGGAGATCCTGATGATGATCATTTGGAACACAAATTTTTGCTATGCAAACAACAAAAAATCATTCTTATTGCTAATTTATGGGTTGACGGAAGCCTCGTGAATGGTGCTACAGGAAAAATCACCAACATTGTCTATGATGCAACAATGCCACCACCAACATTACCTTTATTTGTTGTTTTCAAATTTGATAGATACAACAGCCCATGTTGGGATCCCTTTAATCCATTACATATTTTGATACCCCTATTTTGAGAGGGAATCGAAGACAATAGCTGATTAAAATGGCTTAGGGATTAAATATCCACAAGTATCATGGACTTACTTTGCATAGAGCAACTATCAAAATTGGAACCACTGAAAGGAAAGGTCTGACATTCATAGGTTTCTCTAGAGTTCCCTCGCTTGCAAATCTGTGCATTTCACCTCCTTTTTTATTTGAAAGGTACTCAAAAATGACACACATACAAACACTTGGAGCAAGAAGAAAGGAGGAATCAAGACTACTATCACTCAACCCATTGTAAGTACTACCCTCTACTTTGATAGCACCTCCACTACTACTTTACTCAACACTTCTTGTATCCAAAGCAACAGTGTCGTTCAAGGGGTATCAAATGTATTCATGTTTAGTGAAAATAAAATTTCCCACAAAAGGCTACCATTCATGATATAAAATCTCCAAATGTACAATGGTCTTCATGTATATATGTTTAGTTCAGATCTTGTGATATAATATTTGCAATTGTATATATACGAATTTGTAACAAATTTAAATGTACACATAGAACATTTCAGTGTAATGTTACATCTATATTCCTATACTACAATATCAATAACACCCCTTATAAACATGTTAACGACTGCACATTTTTTTATTCTGTTAGAGTGCGTATTTACCTTAGCTCATGTTCACCTAGGTACTTTATTTACCTTTATTGTATTTATCCTCGCCCACTTATGTGTGTGGATATTTCTTTTATCTTATTTAGATATTAGGAGATATCTAGTTCTTTCCTTGATCTATGGTATTGATTAGATCCTTGATGTCTAGTTCTCTCCTAAATCTATGGTCTTGACTAATTCTTTGATGACTAGTTATTTCATTGATTTATGGCTTGATCTACGACCTTGACTGGTTCTTAGATTGTTATTCCTTGCCTATTTAAGCAAGACCCATTCTCAATGTATTGCATTGAGTTCCATAATAATATATGATATTGTTGCTCAATTGTTTGCAAAGGTTTTATGTAAAGTTATTCTAGCGAATTGCTTTCATCTTATTGATCGTGGTGTTTAATTAGCATCTATGTTCTTGGATTGGTACGATCTGGTTATCTTTCCTCTCATATTCAACCACACAACCAAACAACCGATGCAACACTAACACAATTTCCTTTAAATAATTACAAACCACATCAACTACAAAAGTAATTAACTATCCAAAACAATATCAAATGTATTCATACTTAGTGCAAAAAATGGGCCACAAAATGTTGTCACACATGATATTAAATTTGCACATGTACGGAAGTCTTCATGTATTCATGTTTAGTTCAAATAAACAACTCCACAAAATACTACCACTCATGATATAAGATTGGAAAATGTATATGTAAGAATTTGTAACAACTTAGAAATGTAGAGATAGAACCTTTAAATGAAGTGGTTCATCTATATTTCTACTCTTACAAAATCAATCACACCCCTTATCAACATCAACTACAAAAGCAATATCTATCCCTCTAAAACAAATAATATATACCATTACATTACATTGTACACATGCAATTGCTAATTTAAATATCCCTCCAAAACTTATTACATTGAGTGTTGGCTTTCATCCTTAAATTCTTATCTTGCTTTAAAAGGTTGGAGATCGAGATCTAATTGGTGAATATATACTAGCAATCACATGTGTTTCATGTGATGTGAACGTCGAACGGTATGTGTTATTTGTTTCAGATGTATAATTATTACTTTTGTAGTTGAAGTTGATTAGGGGTGTGATTGATTTTGTAAGTGTAGAAATATAGATGGGCCACTTAATTTGAAGGTTGTTTCTACATTTCAAACTTGTTAAAAATTCATACATTAATACATTTGATACTATTTTCGATTGTTAATTTATCTTATAGTTGATGTTCTATGTATTTAATTCGGATTTATTGCATTAGTTGTGCATCAGTTGTTTAGTCGGTGTTTTGTTGGAAAAAAATTTATTGTACAGTTGATAATGTGTGTGATTGATAGTTGTAGTGTAGGAATTTAGTTGAAACACTACATTAACATGTTGTATGTGTACATTTAATTTGGTTACAGATTCGTACATTTAAAGTTGCATATCATATTACAAAACATCAAATAAATGTAGATATGCGTGCACATAATGAGACATGTATACATTTGTAGTATTTATATCATGAATGGTAGCCTTTAGTGGCCAATTTTAGTTTCAATAAATATGATTACATTTGATACCCCTTGAACAACAGTACCGCTTTGGATAGAAGAAGTGTTGGTTATACTAGTAGTGGAGGTGCTATGAAAGTAGAGGGTATTATTTACGACAGGTTGACTGATAGTATTATTGCTTCCTCCTTTCTTATTTCTATGAGTGTTGGTACATGCACTGTATTTGAGTATCTTTCAAATGAAAAAGAAAGTTAAATATAAAGATTTACAAGTGAGGCAACTCTGGAGAAATCTGTGATTGTCAAACCCCGCCTTTCAGTGGTTCCAATGTCGATGGTTTCTCTATGCAAAGTAAGTCCCTCCTACTTGTGGATAGTTAATCCCTAGGGAATTTTAATCTACAATTGTCTTCGATTCCCTCTCGAAATAGGGGGTATGGGAATATGTAACGGGTTGGAGGGATCCAGACATGGGTTTTTGTATCTATCAAATTTGACAACAAAAAATAAAGGTAATGTTGGTGGTTGCATTGATGCGTCGTAGACAATGTGTTTCATGAGATGTGAATGCTCAATGGTATATGTTATTTGATTTAGAGGTATAGTTATTACTTTTTTACTTGATTTTGATAAGGGGGGCATGCTTTTTTGTTGTTTTCACAATAGAACTTTGTGTTCCAACTAATCATCATCGAGATTTCCTGATCCAGTCTGCCTATTACTTTCAGCAATAGATTGGGTGATCGGAACATTCAATGTTTGGGGATTTTATTTTAAAATATTGGAATTCAATTGTGTAGTCAAGATTAGAGAGCACTAAAGACAACCCTACCATAAGCATGAAAACACTCTTACATAGGACTGTTTAAATTAACGAGGACACAAATTACACCAAGATCAAATACTCATGAAAAATACAAGTGCTTTAAAGGTTTCCACATATCCTATCAATGAATAAAACAACATTAAAACATTTTTAGATCCTCCATATAGGTTAGACACTATCAAGACTGAATTTTGGCATTTTGTAAAACAATTTGTTGATTTCTTCAATAGATTTAAAATTCTCTAAACCAAGTGAAAAAATATTTAAAAAATTATTAGCCAGATATTCATCAAAAATTCACATAATGTATTAGGACATCAAAATAATATGTATTTAAACTAAATCCTATGTTTTCCATAGAATTAGCCTACTTAAAAAATATTTTCCTTTCCTTCCAATTTTAGATTTCTATTCTAAGAATAGAAATCGCATGAACATCTTCCACTGCCTGCCTTCACAAACCTTACATGTGATGAGATAATTCAAATAAAAATCTATTGTAACGAATGTTACAAAATTGGGCAAGGAAGCTTTGGAAGAGTGTATTAGGGTAATTTGAAAGACAAATATGTGGCTATAAAGAAACTAAAAGGTACATGCAAAGACAACAAGAAATTAGTTGAGAATGAAGTCATAATTCTACAAGGAAAGGAATACAAAAATCTAGCCAACCTAATTACATCGTGTATTGAAGAAAACACATTTTATTTGGTGTATGAATATGTTAATTTTCTAGGCCCTTCTCTAGGTTGGAAGCAGTATCTGCGGATAATAGCAAATATAGCTGAGGGAATACAATACTTCCATCTTAATAAAATCATACATGTTGATATCAAACGTCAATACCTAATACTGGACGGTAAGGATAAAAAGATAGAAATTATAAGCTTCAGGTTTTCAAGGCATGTGGATTGGGAAGGCACCCACAAATCAACTGATAGAATAACATGTACGAGAGGTTATTGGGCTCTAGATAATTTCTTCAATTAATATCTCTTACGAGTAAAATGTTTACAGTTTTGGTATTGTAGTGTTGGAGGTGATAACAGGGCAAAGCCATGTTGATAATGCATGAGGCTCAAGCAAGTTCCATATTCCAGACTATGTACGCTTCATGATAGCCAACAATCATTTTGAAGAATCTTTGGATGAAAGGCTAAAAGAGGAAGGCTTGGGCGAGTGTTATCTAACGAATGCTTTGGTTGTAGCAAAGTTAGCCCTCAAATGTGCTGAGAATGACAAGGAGGAGAGACCTGATATGGATTATGTGATGAGATTACTCGATACTGTGAGCGAAGAAAATACTAAAAGAAAGTCTTCTGATATAGTCAATTGAGCCATGGGAGTCTACCTAAAATAGATCAATATCCTTTTGAATCCCACTGGGCAAATCCTCCCTTACCTCTTTTAAGTATAGATGATGTAATTTCACTTCAATAATATTTCATAAACTACAAATGTAACATTTTCTTTGTTCCTTTGCACCTGTTTGGCATTGGCAGCATATGATTTACCAATCTTATAGCTTTAGGCAGTGTAAACTATTATTTCTTTTACTAGTGTATCACTATATGTATTCTTGAGAAAAGATGAAACATGAACTGATTATGGGGTTGTAATCTAAAATGCACTGAAATTGAAGACATCAAATTCTCATAGCTATCAGGCTTATATTCCCTATAAAATAGAAATAATTGAGATAATCTAATTCATGTCCATATTTGTTGCAAATGTAAATTCCAATGACCTGCGAACAAGTTCATAATTGTCCAGACCATTCATACCCAAAGCAGAGGATGTCCTTGAATATTCACCTATGCTATAGATAGAGTATGGTGCCAGACCAGTGCATATAGAAAACAAATTATTTTAAAAAAAATATATTAAACCCTAACAATATCATCCACAAATTCTTAAAGGAATTGTGTAAAGGCATCTGGAGCATAACTTACCAATCCAGAAGAAGTGTTTGAAACATTAATCTGACTTCTTGTGCTTCCACTCTCGTTTTCTTTTATTTCTTGTGTCTATATATTCTCTATGTCACTTTAAATTCCTTAATCTCCTTTTGAACTCCCTTTTTCTGTGTGCGTATACTTTCTTCTCTACCTCCCCTAAGCCTTATACAACGTTTTCAATCTATTATTGATTTCCCTTTTTCTATTTTCAGCTTAACCTAAATAGAAAAACACATTTGACAGTTTTTAAAACTCTTGGTTAACAAAAACTCATGTTCTATTTTAGGAATTCTTTAAATGATTTATTCCATCATGCAAAGATTACTCTGTTGATTTAAAATTGTGTATGGTTTAGAATTATCTAGGTCTGACAAATCTTTCATGCAAAGCTTTTAATGTTTAATTTCTGCCATTCATGAAAATTTACTCCATCGCTCAACAAAAGCTAAAATTGTTAATTATTAGAAACAAAATTATTAAAAATAAAAGCTAAAATTGTTAATTATTAGAACTAAAATTATTAAAATTAAAAGCTAAAATTGTTGTTAATTAAAAACAAAAGCTAAAATTGTTAATTATTCGAAACAAAATTGTTAAAAATAAAAGTTAAAATTGTTGTTAATTATTAGAAACAAAATTATTAAAAATAGTAGAAAAAAGATAAAATAGGGAGGAAAAACACAAATGTAAAGATGGTCGTCAAACCATCAAATATAGCACAGTCGTAGAAATGTCAGCAAGAGCCTTTCCCATAGGGGGAATGGCTTTGGAATAATAAATATGATCATAACAAAAGTCCTATTTTTCTTCTATAATTATTTCCTAATTCCTAGCATCTCCTCCACTGTGAAAAATTAAGTTTAACTGCTGAAGCCCACCATTTTTCGGAGCTATGGATCATGGATTAGCAGAGTTATGCCTTACCTAGACTGTAGAAGATCCTTTTCAATCATCTACATAGGATACCCACAATAGTAATAAAAAGAGAACTACCACCGTGGATGTTGGGAGTCACAGGCGTGGAGACTGCTGGCAGAAACGACACAGTCGAAACAAAAAGCTCTATAAAATCCCAAGGTTCTAGTGAAAATATTTTGGAGGAAAATGATATTTCATATGAAGGAATCCATCTAGAAAAAATAAGACCCAAAAGAGCTACAGCCAAACCCACAAAAAATGCAGGTTCTTCGAGCACAAGGAGATTTCCTAAAATAGGGGTAGAAATCGGCAGTGTGGATAATTCAGGTGACCAAGATAATGGAAAGAGAGTTCCAAAACCAAGAAAACAAATTAGGTTCAGAGCACCTAGATGCAGGAGTAAGAAGAAAAATCCTTAGTTTGAGGAAGATCCCATATCTGACGTTGAGTGCGATTTTGAGGGCCAATCCGAGGATATTGCTATTGAGAATGCATTGGATTTGAATGTGGAAGATCTTCTCAGCATGGCCAAGAAGGTGTGTAATTTTTCTCGACTATGGATTTTAGCCTCATGTTGAATAAACACCCTTTCTTTGTTAAATTCTTTGGGAAATCTTGGCTGTGGTAGTGGGCCATTATAAGGCAAAAATATGCCTTGTAATGGTTACATGGAAACTTAAAATTTTAAGCTACAAACTTTCCCCATGTCTGCCCCAATAAGGAAAGGGATTTGAAAATGAGTCATGGTCTTTGAATATTAGATTAATATTAAAAATTATACATGCAAGCTAATTTTATGTTGAATTGGATCTAATGTTTGAAAATTTTGTAGGAAAACAAGGAACACCTTTTCGCTAGGAAATCTAATCGATGTGGAACTAAACCCTAGTTATCATCATCACAATGGATCCTTCCTGGTCACTATGTTATAGTCAGATGAACTTCATTAAGAGCAAGTTAACATTCCCATATGAAAAATTTGAACACTCGGGACAAAATAACATTGCCTAACAGAAAATTTTGATTATGCTCATCTGGTGTTTAGGTATGTGGACCAAACTATCATACTCATTATCAAATCTACATAATTTCTTAGGGGTCTTAGTTTTTTATACTAATCAAGAAAATTTTCTTGTGCTTCAATTATGGACATATTTTTGTACGACATATGCAAAATTTCCTTATTTTTCTCTGATGCTTCATTGTGTAAGAGCCAAAATACCTTACCCATACCCAACATCTAGTGATGTATTTTGTTTAGAATGAAGTCACATCCCTTGAGGTATTTTATCTTTTTACTCCAGCTGATACATTAAGATTTAGAGTTGAAATTCTTATTAACAAATCTTCTGTTACTTTCATATGGTTATTCCTTGGATTGGATTAAAAATTATTATTCATAGGAAGATTCTCTAATGCTTCACTGTGGATAATATTGGATTCTATTAGAGCCATAATATGTCACTTTACGTACCCAAAATTGAAGGGTACTGTGTCGTCGGAACAATGTCACACGTGTTCCAATGATGATACAGGTCTCATCGCAAGGTGTTCGGGATCCGGAAAAGCTCTCCATGTGTACGTTAACATCCCGCATGCCCCACTTAGCCCCTACGTGCTTTGTTTTTCCCTCCCCCCCTCTTTTCGTTTGCTTTTTTCTCTTCAATGATGAAACCACCGCCCTGCCTAGGTGGTGGTCTCATGACCACCGTCCAGGTAGGGCGGCGGTCCTTCACGCGTTTTTCTAGAACGTTCCTTTTATCGTGACTCACATAAATTTAAATGTTTACCATCTTTTTTCACCACCTTTTCTCGTATTTATGATTCTGGTTTCCTGGAATAGTGTTTTTCCATTGTTTATGGTAAAAGAGTTCAAATTGGTTTTCACCTTTGGGTAAATGGGAATTCTATAAATAGTTGGTTGATTTTCAAGAAAATGGCCCCTCTCAGAACTACCTCTCATTCTCTCATTTCAATTTTAGTCTTTCATTTCTTTCTTAGGAGTTGAATTAGTTTTATTTGTTACATGATAATTAGTATTGTTTTGCTATTTAGAAGCCACATAAACTTTTTGTGCTAGTGTTGTTACTGTTTCATACAGTGAATTGAGGTAGGATAGTTCCATTTTGAGTCGAAAGCCATTAAAGTTATAGGTTTTTTTTTTCAAAAAGGATAGTTTCAGGTTCTAGATGTTTTATGTTGTATGACTCGCAATAAATCCTGCTAAGAATTTCATAAGCCAAGCTCTGTTCTCTTGCGCTAACCCTCTCCTACTTGCATTGTATTCAGTATGCATCCAAAGATGCCATTATTTCGATACCAACTTTTGTTGATACTAACATCACATGCTTTTTTTGATTCATGTGAGCACGAAGGAATGAGGAGACCACACTGAGGGGACAAATCCACACACAATCAGATTCACCATTGTTCTGCAAAATCCAGGTTCAAGCTATCAAAGTTCTAGTTAAAACATATCAAATAGAGTAGTCAATCATTTCATTTCAATTAATCTCACTTTCGATATTGCCGGGGAAGATGTGGGGATTGATATTTTTTGAGAAACTATGATTCACTCCTCACTTCTGAGGTAGGATCGGGAGTCTTTCAAATAGATTAGATTAGTTATTCGGTTATTTATAATAGATTTACACCTGCACAGGTAAGTAGCTATACTCAGCTTCTTTGTTTTTAATTTCGTTATTAGTTTAGTTGTCAATTTATTGATATATTAAATAATTTCTCTTTCAATTCCATTTAAATAGTGATTCAAAAATACAAAAATACTTTAGTTTAATCTTATATATGTTGTGGATATGCTTCGTATAATTAGTTCATTTTACTTTTAGTTAGATTTATATTGTTTCTTTTGTATGATAATCACAGGACCTAGGGAGTCCAGAGAATACGTATTCGAGCCAATCGTTCCTCAACCTAATATTTTTACAGCAATAACTGATATAGATCAGAATCTTAGAATCTAAGTCTTCTAAACAACAACAGACCTACAACAGATTAGCTCACTATTAAGAGGATTAAACGTAGAAGACGACCAAGCACACACATTTTGGATAAACCAACCAAACTATAGATTACCCTAAATAGATACCCGCAAGACTGTAGAAGGGCTTGAAAGAGAGCAAACGTTCAGTTGTGATCCTTTGGTCCTGTCGACACTAAAATTTTCCTCCGTAATTTCTATTTTATTAATATATGTAATAGGAATAGGATGTTGTTAAGTGTAATTAGTAGTAGCGTCTAATAGAAGATAACGGTGCCGTCAGTACGGTGCCGCCAATAATGTGGAGTACGGTAACAGTCAAAGTACAATAGGAATGTTGTAAAAAGTAAATATTTGTCATAAGTGGTCCGGTAATGTTAAAATGTCAAAGTTTGGGTAATTAGAGAAGTAGGGTCTACATGATTAGGAATTAGAAATATTATATTGGTAATAAGGACAAGGAGTGAGGTCATAAATATTTTGTGTATTTTATTTGTAAAAAGTCTAAAAATGTGGAACCCATGTAAAATGATAAGGTTTATCTTATCTTAAAAGATAAGCTTACATGTACAGATAAGAGTTAAGGTATGGAATATGATTCGTCAGAGTGGATTTCTTATCCTATCTTAGAGATAAGATGGATAAGCCTGGAAGTTCTATAAATAGAGAGGCCATCCCCCTCATTTAGCATAGAAAGAAGTAGTGAGAAATATTGTATGAAGTGTGTAAAGGAAGCATCAGTTTAAAGCTGTGTTGAAGAAGCCATTAAGAGGTGTAATTGTAAAGTTTCTCCCATAGTATTGGTGGAAGGCAAGTGAAGTCAATAACACTTGAAGTTCCTCATGGGTGAGATTGTAACAATTTCATGTTAATATTATAATTTACTTTGATATTTCAAATTTTTCATCATTCTGTCTTATCATAGTGAATGGTATTCTTGTGTTATGTTGTTGTTGTGTTTCCAGATTACATCCACCAAACTAAAGGTTGTGCATTAGTAAATAATCGTAGCACGAGGAGTTCCCGGTGAAGAATTATCATAGTGCCGGATTGGTGATGACATTTTGGTTCCGTTTCCGGGACCATTCCTCGTTGGTGGATTTTCTGGAGAGATATTCCCACTTAGTCAAAAATCAATTGGAGGGTAACCTTGTTTTTACTGTGCATAGTAGTTACCATGGTAAAGTCATTTTTACCATGAATAGTAGTTACCATGAGAAAGTCATTTTTCCTGTGAATAGTAATTATCATAGTAAAGTCACTTTTTACCGTGAATAGTATTTACCGTAGTAACTTCACTTTTTACCGTGAATAGTGTTTACCACAGTAAAGTCAGTTTTTACCGCAGTAAGTCAAGTTTTACCATAGTTACCGTGGTCATTTCTATTTCACTGTAGAAAGGTGTAAAGTCACTTTCTAGTATAGTGATTCCAATTATTTGTGCACATAAGTCTTGTTAATTGTACTTGTGGGTTGGTATTTCACAGTGGTTATTTTTGAAAATGGGAAAGATTCCTGTTTTTTCAGCTCAATCTAATGAAGATGCTTCTTCTTTCATTCAAGAGTTTAAATGATCTTGTATTTGTAATGGCCTTATAAGAAGGGAACAATGGACTGAATTTTTTCCTACCTTTTTGGATGGTTCAGCACTTAGGTGGTTTGAAACACTAGGTGATAATGTGAAAAACTCATGGGATTTATTAACTGAAAGTTTTCTTGAAGAATTTGGTGAACAACAGAGATATGCAGATCTCATGACCGATATCACAAAGCTAACCCAAGGAGGGAAGGAGAAGATAAGGGATTATCATGCTCGTGTTCTAGAGCTAAGGAGGAAGCTCGATGCCCAGATCCGGAAGGAAGGATTAGCGGATGGGTTGATGAATGGCATGGATAATCTCCTATGTAAGCACTTCATTCTTGGGATGAAGCCAGAGATCAGAAAACGAGTGAAGTATGACCACCTAGCTACCATTGAACAAGCAAAGGAGATTGCAAGAAGGCAAGAAGAAAGCATGGAAGAGGAGCCCAAAGAAATTGTTGCTAAAGTAGAGCCTACACCAGCCCCTTTGGTCCAGAATCCACAACCACTCTCGGTGAGCACAAATCTTTCTCCTAGTACATCTACTGAGTATGAAGATCTGCTCAAAAAGATGAGTCAGTTAACTATTAATCTTCTTTAAGGAAAAGAATTTAGTTCTCAGGGAGGAGATAGAGGTCCCAAAAAAAATATTTCTGAAGTTGTATGTTATGGTTGTTATAAAAAGGGTCATTATAAGTATAATTGTCCAGATAGAGCTTCTACATCTGGTAAAGGAGATAATGATAAAGGAAAAGCACCTGTGAATTCTTTTGATGTAGTATATAAGATTAGAAATAATGAAGTAGATGTGTTTGTAACAAAAAGAAAGAAAGAAAAAGATAATCAAGATGGAAATGATCCTAAGAAGATGAAAGGAGAAACTAGTAAGAAAAATACGAGAAGAAATTTGGGTGTGCAGGATTTTCTGATTTCACAGGGGTAAGGACCATACTCCATCTTGGAAGATCTATCCAAAAGGCCTGCAAATATTACATATGGTCAACTCTTGGCTATGTCTTCTGAGAAGAGGCGGGAGCTGTGAAGTGGACTCAATGCTCGACGAAGGAAGGAGGTTGAGGTCCCTGTTTTGGAGGCAGAGGCAGATCCCTGTGCTCCATAAGCTAAGGTATTATGTAATGGTATTTCAATTCATGATGTCTTAGTTGATGGAGGTGCTGCAGTTAATGTAATGACCGAGTCTGTAATGAATATGTTGGGTTTAAAAATTGATCGCCCTTCAACACTTATGTTAAGGTCATTAAATAAGGGAAAAACTAAACCAGAAGGTGTAGTTTCAAATGTGGCAATATCTGTTATGGGTGTTGTATGTGTGGTATATTTTCAGGTGATGAAAAATGGTACTGTTGCGTACCCAATGTTGCTGGGAAGACCATGGCTAAGGAGATTTCATGCAAGAAACTACTGGAATGAAGGTTTCATGACACTTGGACATGGTAGAGAGAGGGTGAAGATAAACGTGATCCCTCGACATCATAAAGCAGAACCTGTGGACTCAAGTGATGAAACTGATGATTGGACATCCTCTGATTACTCTAGTACCAGTGAAGTGGACACTGAAAATGAAGAAAGTGAGGTGGATGTTTCAATCATGGATATCGTTCCAGTCACACCAACCCATGACCCCATAAAATTATCTGAAGAAGAAGTTGATGATCGTCTCCAACAAATAAAGATTGGTGATGCTGTGATGGAGAGTGAGAAGGAATCCTACCTCCATCTCTTTCGAAGGTACATACACATATTCACTTTTGATTACAAGGAACTCCGTCAAGTAAGCTGGGTAGAACATTCTATTGAGCTGGTAGATGGTGCTAAGCCCATAAAGCAAATGCCATATAGAATGAATCCTAATTTTTCCAAGACTGTAAAAGAAGAAATAGATAAGTTGCTTGATGCAAGATTCATATTTACTGTGGAGAATTCAGAATGGGTTTCTCCCATTGTGATCTCAATAAAAAAGAATGGGAAGCTACGCATTTGTGTTGATTACAGGAAGCTCAATAAGGCAACAAAGAAGGACCATTACCCTCTTCCATTTTCAGATCAGATCTTGGACGAAGTAGCTGGCCAGGAGTGCTATAGTTTTGCTGATGGATATAGCGGCTACAACCAAGTTCATATAGTAGATAAAGATCAGCTGAAGACCATGTTCCCCACTCCTTGGGGAACGTTTTCTTATAGAGTTATGCCTTTTGGGTTGTGTAATGCTCTAGCAACATTTCAGCGTTTGATGAATAGGGTGTTCGAACCCTACATTGGGACCTTCATTAAAGTATTTCTGGATGATTTTTGCATCTATGGGAGCAAGTTGGACCACCTGCACCAGATGGAGACAACATTTCGAAGGTTAGATGAAGCACAAGCCTCACTAAACCCTAAAAAGTGTATCTTTGGATGTTCTAAAGGCGTTTTGTTAGGGCATGTTGTATCCAGAGATGGTATTGGTACTGATCCTGATAAAGTTTCAAAAATCAAAGATTTACCATTTCCTATGAATAGAAGTAAGTTGAGATAATTTTTAGGCCATGTGGGTTACTATATAAGGTTCATCAAGAATTTCTCAAAGATTGCACAGCCACTAACCCAGTTTTTGAAGAAGGATGTTACTTATGAACCAGGAAATAAAGCGCATGAAGCTTTTGAAAAACTGAAGGAATCCCTGGTGTCTTCACCTGTTCTAAAGAATCCAAATTGGAGCAAGCCATTCATTGTGTACACTGATGCCTCAGATGCAGCACTAGGAAGTACTCTGAGCCAAAAGGATGAAAATGGGAATGAACATCCAATTTACTTTGGGAGCAGACAAATGAGCAGTGCTGAGGTAAATTATACTGTAACTGAAAAAGAGGCTCTGGCTATCATTTTTGCTGTAAAGAAGTTTAGAAATTACTTGCTAGGGCAAAAATTTCTAGTTGTAATAGATCATCAGGCTCTAAATATATTGTAAATAAGCCTAACCCATCAGGGAGGATAGCAAGATGGATAATTTTGCTACAAGAATTTGAATTTGATATTATAGATAGGCCAGGAAAGAAGCATGTCAATGCAGATGCACTCTCTCGAGCCTATGATGGTTTAGGATCATCTTGTGATGATGATGATTTCCCCGATGCAGCATTGTTACCCCTTGCCACAATCCCTAGTGAATACATAGATATTTGGAATTATCTGAATGAATTCAAGTTTCCTGATGGTGCCAATACAAATACTAAGAGAAAGATTACTCAAGCCAGTCGTCCATATTCTATTCTGCATGGAGTATTATTTCGAATAGGACCTGATGGACAGTACAAGAGGGCAGCTGGACATGATCAAGAGAAGGAACTACTATAAGAATTCCACAATGGTACATGTGGAGGGCACTTCTCTAGAAAACTTACAGTAAGAAGGATCTTGGATGCAGGTTATCACTGGCCCACTCTTTTTAAAGATTGTTATAATTATTGTAAGACATAGGATATTTGTCAAACACATGGTAACCGTAAGACTTCATCAGCTCCATTATGTCCTATTCTTCCACTTGGTCCCTTTGAAAAGTGGGGAATAGACATTGTAGGTCCACTTCCAACTACCTCACGCCAAAATAAGTATATTGTAGTTGCCACAGATTATTTAACCAAGTGGGTTAAAGCTAGGCCATTGAAAACAACTTCCATGGATGAAGTGGCAAGGTTCATATATGAACGCATTGTCACCAGATTTCGTTGTCCATTAGAAATTGTAATAGATCAAGGACGCCACTTCATTAATGAGGTGGTAGAAGCCCTAGTCAATAATTTTTCTATTAAGCACAGGAAGGCAACAACATACAAGCCAAGCACAAATGGACAGGTGGAACGAAATTTTTTTGTGTTGTGTCAAATTATATCAAAAGATGCAGCCTTGCAGGTACATAAATGGGATAAAAGGATTCATGCAGCATTGTGGGCATATAGGGCAACATCAAAGTCAGCAACATGATACTCCCCATATCAGTTGGCCTATGGCATTGATCCAGTTCTTCCTATTGAGTTTTATATTCCCATTGTGAGAGTTATGAAAAATGAAAGGATGGATGAAAGTGATTCAATAAAATAAAGGTTGGTACATCTTCATTTGCTAGAAGAAATGAGGGAAATAGCAAAGGATACAAGCCATAAGAAGAAAATGAAGCAGAAGGAATAATTTGATCAAAAGATCCGTTGGTCTCCATTTCATGTGAATGACTTGCTTCTAGTATATGATTCCAGATACAAAAAAAGAAGACAGAAAATTTCTTCCAAAATGGATGGGGCCCTACAAAATAGCAGCTGTGCATGAAAATGGTACGTACTAACTGGAGGAATTGGATGGCACTCCCATTACGAAATGGGTCAACCACGACAAGTTGAAGATTTCCCAAGCACCAGAATAGTCTACTCCGAGGACGGAGTAGAGGCTAGGAAGGGGGAAGATGTCGACACTAAAATTTTCCTCCGTAATTTCTATTTTATTAATGTATGTATTAGGAATAGGATGTTGTTAAGTGTAATTAGTAGTAGCGTCTGATAGAAGATAACGGCGTCATCAGTACGGTGCCGCCAATAATGTGGAGTACGGTAACAGTCAAAGTACAATAGGAATGTTGTAAAAAGTAAATATTTGTCATAAGTGGTCCGGTAATGTTAAAATGTCAAAGTTTGGGTAATTAGAGAAGTAGGGTCTACATGATTAGGAATTAGAAATATTATATTGGTAATAAGGACAAGAAGTGAGGTCATAAATATTTTGTGTATTTTATTTGTAAAAATTCTAAAAATGTGGAACCCATGTAAAATGATAAGGTTTATCTTATCTTAAGAGATAAGTTTACATGTACAGATAAGAGTTAAGGTATGGAATATGATTCATCAGAGTGGATTTCTTATCCTATCTTAGAGATAAGATGGATAAGCCTGGAAGTTCTATAAATAGAGAGGCCATCCCCCTCATTTATCATAGAAAGAAGTAGTGAGAAATATTGTATGAAGTGTGTAAAGGAAGCATCAGTTTAAAGGTGTGTTGAAGAATCCATTAAGAGGTATAATTGTAAAGTTTCTCCCATAGTATTGGTGGAAGGCAAGTGAAGTCAATAACACTTGAAGTTCCTCATGGGTGAGATTGTAACAATTTCATGTTAATATTATAATTTACTTTGATATTTTAGATTTGTCATCATTCCGTCTTATCATAGTCGATGGTATTCTTGTGTTATGTTGTTGTTGTGTTTCCAGATTACATCCACCAAACTAAAGGTTGTGCATTAGTAAATAATCATAGCATGAGGAGTTCCCGGTGAAGAATTATCATAGTGTCGGACTGGTGATGACAGTCCCACAGCCAAACACAGGAGATGTCTTCATTGACATAGACACTAGCTTAAGAATTTAGGTTTTAGGATGTCTGTAATGTACTTTGAGAAGGTCGCACAACTTTTAGTTCTAAATATGGAGGCTTAAAAGGCATACAACTACTGGATATTAGTGATTAGGGCTTAATTCCACACATGACCATAGGAGGACCATGCCAACCAAGAATTTACGGTTTTGATCCACAGGTACCACAACCCAACGGACCTACAAATCAATTAGACATTAACACAGTTTTATGGACATTGGTGTTCAGATCCTCTCCACTTCCACCAGATATTATCGCATAGTTATCCTTATTAGATATAGTAGCTAACCAAGCTAAGGATTTCTGGACTAGACCAGAGAATCGCCCATAGAATCCACTGTATATACATCATCCATCTTATGACCCTATCTGGAGACATACACGAAACAATCCAAGGTCATTTTCCATGTATCCCACAACCTATAGATCGGATTACGCCAGAGATCGATATTGATTGTAGCCTTCGAGAAACCATCCTCACCGAACGATCTATCACACCAATTCAGGTTATGAGGGCCTTCTTTGCCTTAGATTCACAGATTCCATTAGTGCATGTCGAAGACATAAGATTGCCTAACTAGTTTTCCTATACCCCATGTATATTCCATCCCCACCGACTATCTCGGCATGACATTGGGAGGTCGAGTGCGAGGAAGAGTTACTTATAGATTTCCATGCTTGCTTGTCACTTTTCTATCATACAAAATTGGTGAACCCAACGTGAATAAAACAATTATTCCTCTTTTATTTTCATTTCTTTCATCCACCTTCGATCTTTCCCATTATTTTGTGGGTATTCATATACCCCTCAAATATGTCGGGATTCGATGCATATGGAAGACCTCTTTCAGGTCTTGAAACAAGCTATAGTCAGACAAATAGACAGCCATCACCCTCGCTTTCTGCATGGGATGATAACTATTCAAATAATTATTTATCATCTCAAACTCCACCTCAAAGGAGTAGATATAGTTCTTCTTTCCAAATAGAGGAGTTGGATCAGCTCACTCAAATGCAACAACCAGAGCCTTCGGGCTCCAATATCATGACACTTACTGGAGAATCTATTTCATCTCCTTGGGTCTTATTCAGACCATAGATCAGTAGACAGTCAGACCCACTTCCTTTCTTGGATGATGAATACTTAGCACACTTCACTAAAAGCAAGAAATGCTTCCAAAGCATGTATCCACTAGTAGGGAGCTTACAAGTACAATCTGATACTCTGTTCCAGGAAATCACCCCTATTCGTCCACCTACAGGAAATGCCCTCGGTGATGTTTGGCAAGATAATGATCAATTCATAGTAGGGTATCATACCCCTTTGCAACCTCAAAAAATACAACAAATTCCCTCAATGAAAAACACTGTATCTTCACCAAATGAGGTCATTTCAGCCTTGGCTGAAAAAGTTAGAGGGCTAGAGCTTGGTCAAGAAAATCAGAATTCATATTTTAGACAAGGAGGAATCCCCAACCCTCTAAATCATCCTATCCAAGTAGACCTCATCACAGGAACGGGCACGTTTTTCATGCCTCCTCAGTATTCACAACAAGTGCCAACTGGAACCACATTTTCTAACGTCATTCCGATGGAAAATATGATACCTCTTGGTCTAATACAAAACAATCCATTCCTAGGCAATACTCCTCCATACTTAAACATATATTCCAAGTCACCACAAAGAGATATGTTCCCTTCTTTTGGCATGTTCACTCAACCACAGGGATTTCCTTATGTCCCTGCAAATGCATATGCTACACCATATCATCAAACCATCCCACCTCCACTCCCTCAGCAGGCGCCATCGATGGTAAAAACCTTTGCAATAGGAACTTATTCGAAATGTTTGAAAGAACCTTTAGACTTCACCATACGAAGCGTCATGCTTCCAATACCTCTTCCCGATCAGCTCAAATACAAAGGGGAGGAAGACCCAAATGCACATATTAAGGCCTATGCCACAGCCATTCGAGAACTGCTCCCTTGGGATGGGGTTGTTGCTAAAATATTCCCCAAAAATTTGGAGGGAAAAACCCTCGACTGGTATTACAGAATACCTGAAGCTTCCATCCATTCGTTTAAACAACTCGTTTCAGAGTTCATCAAGGTGCTTGACATGAACAAACTGTTGAGAATAGAAATCACAGAATTCTTGCATATTAAGCAAGAACACAATGAATCTATTTCCTATTTCATCCAAAGATGGCGTACAGTCCTTTATTCTTCAGCAAGTGCTCCAAACATGGATCAAATGGAACTATGTGATTTATTCCTTCATTCTCTCAGTAGAGAGGTAAATGAAGAAGTCCAGAAGTTCCCGCTAAGAACTTAGGATGAAGTACTTGAGAGCACCATCCGAATAGATCAAGTTGCAATAGATAGCAGTTGCAAGACATATGGAACAAACGGGAGGTTAATCATCCCCAACCAAAACATTACGACTTATCCTAATATAGTAAATACCAATCAAGGACCCAAAATCCTTAACAAGAATCATGGAGTGACAACAGATGGAGTAACTGACCAGGCTAAGAAGGAAAATGCTGTAAATACTCCACCATCGGTTAACAATCAACGAAACAACAATTTTACCCCCAACAATCAATGCGGTGGATTTTAATCGTCCACAACAAAAAAAACAACAATGGAAGATCCAGACATATGGTCTAAGTCAAAAATCAACTAGATATCAAAACCAGAACCAAAAACAAAGACAACAAGTGCAAAACTTTAATCCTAATAGTCAACAGTTTAATTAGAGTTTTGGACCACAACATACACCAAACCAGCAATCTAGGAATTACAATCCTAACTCGTATTATGGTTTCCACAAAATTTGAGGCCATGACACTAGGACTTGCCATGATTACAATAAATTCAATCAATGTTTGCCAGAGGAGCAAAGACAAATTTTCATAGATATGTTCTTAGCAGATCCCACATCACCTACACCAAATACTTTCATGGGAGCAATCTCCCCTCAAAATGCACCCCTCAAGATCTTCAATGATCCACTCCCAAATCACAATAACAATAAATTAAATCCAAATAGGACGAATAAGGGTGTGATGACAGGAAATAATGATCATGAAGCCTCAACTTCACTAAATCCACCTGTCACACCGCAATTAGGAAGTCATCCACGACCCAAGATATTCAGTTTAGTGGAGTTAGACACTGAGCTACACGTGGAAGCTGTAACAAGGACACGAGAGTATTCCTCTCATCCAAATCCAAGTTACCTGCTAGAGATAGATAATATTCAACAACAATTAGTAAAACTCCTAGGTGCCTATGATTTAATTAATGACCTAACAAAGACCTTCTCCCACATCTCCTTTTTGGACTTGTTGAAGAACTCTCCTGCCCATAGGGATGCTCTTTTAGAAGCACTAGGTTTAGGTCATTTAATTAACATTACTCCACCTCCTGAAACACAGGTAAACCATGTAGACTTTGATATTCACCCTCCAGGACAACCAGATAGGGATACCGAGTTTATATTTGACATAAACAAAATTCCAACAGACGTTGAAAATGCACATAGAGGTGATCCAGCCTTACATTTACAAGTGTGTGTTTATAATAATTACGTTAAACGCGTAATGGTTGACAATGGGGCAGTAGTTAACATAGTCCCCTTCTCTTTCCTTCAAAAGCTAGGGTATGGAGAAACAAATTGCTCCACAACTCGGAATACACTAAGAGGCTATGATAGCCTTAAAGCCACTTTGATTGGGACTATAATACTACCAGTCATCTTAGGACCCAAAACAATCCTAACTAAGTTTTATATTATAGATCGAGAAACCAACTATAATATGATCCTCGGCCGACCATGGATACACCAAATGAAGGCAATCCTGTCTACGTTATTTCAAGAAATAATATTCTTGCACTTTGGAAGGATATTAGTAGCAAAAGGTGATCCAAAACCATTCAATATACACCTAGCAGACGTGAAGAAAAGGCCAGGTGTTCACTCTGAGTTTTAACTCCCAACAAACCAGCTTAACAAACCAACTGACTCAAAACCGGAAAAAAAATTGATACCTACAACGGAAATAGAAGTTAGCAACCTAGTCAAGAATATCCCAGCCCTCAAGGATGAGGCTAACATTGTAGAAATAGTATCATTAGGAACTACTGCAAAAATTTTCGAATTACTAGAACAACATCTACCAATTTTCCTACCATTTGATTCTGTAGGTATGGGATATACCCTAGGAGTTGGTTCTCTTCCAGCAGAGGAACTCTGCATGGTAGAAGTAACTGAAGCAAAATAAATAGATGTAGAAAATGTCCCAGCATCCATCTTCCAAACTAAATATTGGACTCTCCATTTCGATGGAGCTAGATGTCGTTATGGGGCTGGGGCAGGTGTGATCTTTACTTCACCCGAGGGAAAGGTCCTACCATTTTCCTTTAAATTAAATTTTAAATGTACAAAAAATGGTGTTGAGTATGAAGCCCTCCTCGTTGGCCTCATCATAGCTAAAAGTATCGGTGTTAATAAAATCAGAGTATTAGGAGACTCACAATTAGTTACAAACCAACTCTCCGAGGTGTGAGACTAGATCCGAACACTTACAGCTCTAAAAAACAATAGTATTAGACTTCAGTAAAGGATTTGAATTCATATCCATTGAGGAAATCCCACGAGAAAAAAACCTTCTTGTGGATTCGATAGTAACCTCAGCTTCATGTTTTACTCCAAACAGTGAGTTTGAACACACCCGTTTCATGGTATCCCTTCGTACTGAACTGTTGGTAAAGAGAATGTCAAATCCTCTCTTAACGAACATAGTTGAGAATAAATTTACTATTTTAGATCACATTGACAGTGATAGAGTCACTCTTGACTCCCTAAATGCCTATGCAGAGTTACATCTCACCCATCACGTGGTAGATTTGTCCTTAATCCCACATTTGTCTTCTTACTTTGTAAATCCCGTGATAGAGCTTCCCCCACAAAAGGAGCTCGAGATATATGCGATAGAGAATGGAGAAGATCAGGAACTACCTCTAGCCCCACCCGAGTTTGAAGAAGGTAACACTTCTTTAATCAGGAAACAATTGATATTAACATCGGAACAGAGGAAGAGCCAAAGATCTTGAAACTAGGATCTTCGCTAACTCCAGAAGAAATAGAAATAAACACTCGAATCCTCCAAGAACATCAGAAGGATTTTGCATTTAATTATAAAGAAATGACAAGAGTTGCACCGTACATCACAGTACATAACCTCGTCACCAAATTAGATGCAAAGCCAATTAAACAAAAATTGAGACCAATGAAGCCCAAGGTTGCTCTCATGGTGAAGGAAGAAGTAATAAAACTCCTCCAAGTAGGATTCATCAAGCTAGTCAATTACTCTCAATGGGTATCTAATATCGATCCCGTTCTCAAAAAGAATCTGAAGATACGCATCTACATAGATTTTTGAGACATTAACAAAGCGTTCCCTAAGGATGACTTTCCGTTACCATCCATTGACATCATCGTTGATGCAACAACTAGATTAGAGATTTTGTCTCTCATGGATGGATTCTCGGGATACAATAAAATCAGAATATCTGAACAAGATGAAGTTAAACCACGTTTATAACTCCTTGGGGAACCTATTGCTGCGTTGTTATGCCATTCGATCTCAAGAATGCTGGCGCTACATACCAGCAGGAAATGCCATATATATTTCATGATCTTATTCATAAAATCATGGAATCCTATGTAGATGACTTGTTGGCTAAAGACAGGAAGCACTGTGATCACCCAGAAGTACTCGGCATCATTCTTTCATGTTTGATCAAATACAGAGTCACACTAAACCTAGAAAAATGTGTATTTGGTATGACAGGAGGGAAACTCTTGGGTTACATCATATCATCACAAGGGATCAATGTAGACCCAGCCAAAATCCAGGCTGTTCTTGAAATGATCCCACCTTTAGATGAATCTGGAATCAAGTCATTTCTTGGGATACTCGGTGCAATCCGAAGATTCATCCTAGATTTAAGCTTTTCCATTCATCCAATCAATAATTTACTCAAGAAAGATTATAGTATCGATTGGACTGAATACTGCAAGGAGGCTTTCGAAGTAGTTAAGAATTTCTTGTTGTCACCACCTATGCTAATACCTCCTAAGCCAAACCGCCCTTTAATCTTATATTCGCGAGCTACCAATGTCTCGCTAGCCTACATGCTGGCTGAAGAAGACGATGACAAATGAGAACGTGTGATCTATTTCATTATCCGAACGTTGCTCGATTATGAAACACGTTATACGCAAGCAGAACTAGAATGCCTTGCCATAGTCTTCACAACCAAATGCCTAATACATTACATGCTAAACCAAGAAACAAGGGTCATTGTAAACACATACCATTTAAGAACATTCCTCATGCAAGGGTCCTTGTCTAAAAAGGCTGGACACTTTATGACCTTAATGGGTGAATTCAAATTAACTTTTGTAAACCAGAAGTCCATTAAGGGACAAATCATTATAGATTGGTTAGCCGATAACCCGTTAGATGGAGGTGACCTGGTGGATCTAGATTTTCTTGATGAATGCATATATTACATCAAAACTAGACCCCCCATCTCAGAATGTCCCTGGTATATTGATATTATTAACTATATCATGGACCATGCCTATCCATAAGGTGCTACACCAAAACAAAGAAGGTGGTTACGTATTATCGTAGCTAAATACGCTATTATAGAACAAGTGCTCTATCGTAAGGCTTTCAATGGAATACTTCTAAGGTGTGTTAACACAGAAGAATGCAAGAAGATTCTCTACAAATCCCACAGTGGAATATGTGGAGGCCATTTTGGTGGTCATGCCACTACTTCTAAAATACATCAGATGGGCTATTTCTGGCCCACTCTAGAACACGACGCAGTAGATTTTGTACGCAAATGCCATAAATGCCAAGAATTTTCCCACGAGATTCACATGTCGGCACAAGCTCTACAACCAATCGTGACTCCATGGCCTTTTTCTACATGGGGCCTAGATTTGATAGGGAAATTCTCTCCCTCGTCAACATACGGACATAACTTCATAATCACGGCCACTCAGTATTTTACCAAATGGGTAGAGGCTATGCCTCTTACCACTGTACCAGGTGCCGTGATCGCCAAGTTTATTTTGAACCAGATCATTTATAGGTACGGTGTCCCACAAATAATTATCTCAGATAATGGCACTTCCTTTAAGAATGAAGAGTTCCGTGAGCTATGTAGTAAATTTAAAATAAACCATCATATAGCCTCCCTGTATTACCCTCAAGCCAATGGGTAGGATGAAGCAACAATCAAGACGTTGAAAGCTATTCTCCTTAAAATGGTAAAAGAAAACAAACGAGATTGAAATTTAAAGTTATATCCACCCTTGTAGGCCCACCAAACCTCGATAAGAACACCAACGAGAGCAACTCCTTTCTCATTGGTATTCGGTGCAGAAGTAGTTCTCCCAGTTGAGGTTGAAATACCCAGTCTCCGCATCTCACTGCAAGGGATTCTGGATGAAGAAGCTTATAGAGAAGCACACATCTCCCAACTAGAAAGTCTAGATGAGGCTAGGTTAGATGCTGAAAAATGACATAGAGTCTATGCTGACCGGATGTGCCGGTAATATAACAAAAATGTCTATGAATGAGATATATATGAAGGAGATCTAGTTCTAAGACTAGAAAACCAGATCGATAAAAATATCGGTGAAGGAAGGAAATTCCAGCCCAAATGGTTGGCCCCATACCGATTCACGAAAGACTATGGAAATGATGCATATCTCTTATGTACATTGGAAGGTGAGGAATTCAACGAAATAGTCAATTCCTTGCATCTTAAACGATTCTATGCATAAGCGACCAGCACTATTTGTATAATTATATCTACATTGCATCTTCATGTAGTTAGGTTCATTTTTTTCACTCGTTTTGCAAAATTTTGCGATCAAGGAACTTATTCTCAAGCAATTCATTACAAACTTCTGATGGTATTGGCATAAGCATTCTAATCATACTTCTTCATTTCTCATAACATCATTAACTGTTTTGGAATCATTTCATCAAATAAAGCTAGATATGACAAAGTCTTAATGGTAGCCATACCAAGGCCTGCATGCTTGCTCTCACTTTTGTTTCTTCCTAGGATAAGTGTCTTGCCCATTGTATTTTCTAGAAGCTTCATAGTGTCACATCTATCCCGTATATAGATCTCTCTAGAAATAAGAACATTCTGACATTTTTCTCAAATAAATAAGTCAAATGTAGATCAAACAGATAATTTTATTTTTACACATTTCCTTGCCCTACCAACCTTCGGTGATAAGCTTGCATCTCTTACTAGTGACGTAGGGTTGGGAAAGGATGGGAATGCCCTTAATCGCCTATGCCTTGTTCATGGTGATAAGCCCATGCTTCCTACTAGAAGCATGGGGCAAGGTGCAGGGGGTTCTCTTGACAATAAATGTTGAAGGTCATAATCAAACATTTCAAATAAACCTTTGAAATCTTGAGTCAGAAACAAATGAATCAGATGTCCAAAATTCCAAGAGAGTTCAAAACCCTGAAAACCAAATTTTTTCAACCATGTAGCCATCTACGGATCTAATTCTAGATAAACCACAAAGCAAGTTACGTTCTAAACTATGGAGTCACTTGAGTAGAATAGATTTGTAGTGTCCTAATTTGGTTCCACAAAATCTTTGTCTATCTCTCATCACTACCATTCAACAAATTTCATATCTTGTGCCCTTTCTAGCTCTCGGTGGTGATCCCTCGCATCTTACTAGTTGCGTGGATTTAGGAGTGGGGCAAGTTCATCTACTCATCATACCATCTTTTCATCACGTTCTGCCAAAACTATACGAAGTATCGGAAAATTACTTATAGAAGCTAAAGTTCAAAATCACATTGTGTCTACATTATCATATATCAACATCACGAAATACAAGAAGGAAGAAAGCATTCATATAATTTGTTCTCCATTTTCATACATTATGAAGAGCATATAAAAAGAACATTATAATATACATGTGGAAACAAATCACAAAATCCTAGATACCAAGATTCTGATCCAAAAAGAATATATATATATATATATATATATATATAATCAAGTTTCTTGTATAATGCTATCATGCGCTAGGCATATTCAAAATGCTCAATGAGCCCCAGAAATACAAAATAAAATATATAAGCAATCTAAGAGAGCCATGTGTCCTCTCAACCCCTATGAGACCCCTCTGAAGGTGCACAACCATGTCTAGGAATCCGTCTACGCCAGTACTTTGAATACACTGAGGGCTCACGATCCCAAGGAGCAGCTGCAGCCTCGTTATGAGAACGACTCCTCATCAGGCGCTCTGTTGTCCTATACTGGGCCAACTTGGTGTAGAGGGTAGTCACCATCTTGGCCACAAGCTAGATAGGGGAAAAGACATCGCAGTGCCTACCAGCTGTTGAAGGCTCCCCTACATCCATGGATAGCTCGACATGAGTCTTCTCCATGGGGATCATCAAGGTATCAATGCATACCCGTTGAATCAGGTATCATCACTCGTCAGCATTCTTTGCAAGCAAAGGAGAAAAGAAAATTAGAAAATAATCAAGAGATAAAAACAAAAATGAACAAGAGGCGAGATAGCAACTAAGGCAATCCTAGCTAAAAACAAATATTAAGAGAGGAGTGATAACTCACTCAGATCTCCGGGCCTCCAAGAGGGATCCCTAGGGTCAGTGCCTGCCACAGATGCCGCCGCTAACTGATGTCCTCCTCCTGTTCTTGGGTCAACATAACATCCTACTATGGACTCATCCTCTCCACCCACGACCTGAGAGGGAAACTCCTCTGAAACTAGAGTCTCCCTCTCCGCACTCTGCTCTACCCTCTCGGCCTGTAAGATCTAATAAGTGTCATGCCACTCTGGATTGCTATCCTCCTCTCCACCCAGCTTGCTCACCCCCATATCCTCGATCTCCTCCTCCATCTCTCCCCCTATGAACTCCTCAGAATCAGATTCTATATCAATGGGGTCATTGCTACTATGGGCAGGGCCGGCAGTGATCCGATGTAAAGGTGCCTAAGGAGCACCGGCTCTCCCTCGAGCACATACCATGCTCCTGGCTGCAATAGGGATGCCAGGAGTAACGACTGTCCAGCCTCGGCCTCTAGGACCTCCCCTAGCCTCCCGATCCGATCTGAACACTGGCACCACTGAGGGAAGCATACTGACATAAGGAAGGCCAAACTGTTGAGGCACTCGGTCAAAGGGGTGTGTCTCCACCTTCCCTGTCCTGTCCACAAGCTTCCCTATGGTAGAGCAAGAGATAAAAGTGAGGGTCTCCTCGCCCCACAACCCTGCCATGGCCTGATAATGTGTGGCCTCCATATCATCGGTAGTCAGGGAAGTAAATGTCTAGTGAGGTGCTCTAAGGACTGACATCTCTTTCCATCTAACTTCCCTCACAGCTCCAGGATCAGCCACCTCTACACCTCTCCCATAAGGGATGATACGCTTATAAACCCAGCTCATAACCAGGGTCAGATGACTCAAAGACTGTCGCTGTAAGTGAACCACCCGGTACAAATCAAGATAGGTGGTCCCAAGTATATCAGCTCCCAAGGCATAAATCTAGCCATGTTCCTCAATATGTGCAATAATAGGAGACCAATAGTAGAGTAAAGTGTCCCCTCCCTTGTCCTTGATCAATATTGAGGCAAGGATCCCCATAATAGCCTGACGAATCAAGGGGATAGGCAAGCTCGGAATAGAATAGACCCTCACCCCCTTCTTCAAGCCAGTGGAGATAACTGCATCTCCCATATATGAATCCCATCTGCTGTCTCAAGTGTGAGCCTTCTCCTAATGATCGGGACTCCCAAAATGCGGTAGACATCCTCCAAGGTGATAGTCCACTCATCCCTAACTCCTGGAAATCGGAAAGTGTTCCGATTAGCATCCCAATATGAAAACAAGTCACAAAGTATGTGACTAGAAGGTGCGACATGAGGAACCCGTGATATACGCAATATGTCGGCCCTCTGAAGCGTATCCTACTCAGCTTGAGAAAGTGCATCCAACACTGCTGAAAGTGAATCACACTCTTTCTTTCGGCTCCATCTGATATATTCCTCCTTCGCCTGCATACACCCAAAAACACGCAAAAAGGAGTAGGTTAGTATTTAAATTACATTGGAAAATCATTAAAACATGTAAGAATACTAAAAATGTAAAATTTGGCTCAAAACACTAAAGCTTTTAGCGTTTTGTAAAGGGCCGCCACCCTGAGCAGGGCGGTGGTTCCGTAACCGCCGCCTTAAAGGACGGCGGTCCTGTAATCACCGCCCTGCTTAGAGCAGAGGTCGTGTCTCGAATTTTCAAATGGGTCACGTGCCCTAAAAAATGCCTAAAAACACAAAAAATGACGATTTTGACCAAAACAAAGCCTATGCATTAGGCGCCCCCCCCTAAGTGACCCTATTAACACTAACATTTTCAAAAATAATCCCCCCAAGACAAATATTTTCTCATTTTAATATTTTGAGGGTAAAAACATTGAATCAAGAAGAACTAATCTGTGATCTCGCGGGTCGATGTTCCGCTCATGGAGGCATGATCACTATCTCATCACGAGTGTTTTGACTATACTCACATCAAAAACTATCACCGTGGGTCCCAGAGCTCAAAATCAATCAAATCAACACACACAAATGAATAGGAAAATGGGCCCGTTTTATATATATAACATCTTGACTCATTTTGAGTTCCCTTTTCACAGGTTTGGAGCACTGACGAAGGTAAGTTCTTATCCCCACGCAAATGGTAAGTCCTCATTTCATATTATTTTAGTATTTATTTTTCGATTTATTTTATCTATTTGCACTTGAGTCCTCTTTTCATTTTGTAGGTAGCAGGAATTTTGGATGGCGTCATTTTGACACTCGAATGCGTCACGTATAATTTCTAAACTCCCCATTTCGGGACCTCCATACTCAAACCCATCTTTTTACGCCTCTTCATGGCTAAAATGCTTCTCTAAGGGGGCAATATGTACGTACCAAAAATTGAAGGGTATTGTGCCGTCGGAACAATGTCACAGGTGCTCCAATGATGATACAGGTCTCCTCATAAGGTGTTCAGGATCCAGAAAAGTTGTCCATGTGTACGTTAACATCCTGCATGCCCCGCATAGCCCCTGCGTGCTTTTTTTTTTTCCTTCCCCCTCTTTTCGTTTTCTTTTTGGTCTTTAGTGATGACCACCACCTAGGCAAGGCGGCGGTCTTGGAACTGCCACCCCGCTCAGGGTGGCGGTCCTTCACATGTTTTTCCAGAACATTCCTTTTATCACAACTCGCATAAATTTCAACATTTACCATCTTTTTTCACCGCCTTTGATCGTATTTATGATTTTGGTTCCTTGGAATAGTGTTTTTCCATTGTTTATGATAAAAGAGTTCAAATTGGTTTTCACCTTTGGGTAAATGGGAATTCTATAAATAGTTGGTTGAATTTCAAGCAAATGGCCCCTCTCAGAACTGCTTCTCATTCTCTCATTTCAATTTTAGTCTTTCATTTCTTGCTTAGGAGTTGAATTATTTTTATTTGTTGCATGATAATTAGTATTGTTTTTTTGTTTGGAAGCCACATAATCTTCTTGTGCTAGTGTTGTTACTATTTCATACAATCAATTGAGGTAGGATAGTTCCATTTTTAGTTGGAAGCCATTAAAGTTGCAGGTTTTGTTTGTCAAAAAGGATAGTTTCAGGTTCTGGACGTTTTATGTTGTATGACTCGCAATAAATCCCACTAGGAATTGCATAGGCCAGGCTCTCTTCTCTTGCGCTATCCCTCTCCTACTTGCATTGTATTCAGTCTGCATCCAAAGCTGCCATTATTTCGATACAAACTTCTGTTGATACTAACATCACATGCTTTTCTGGATTCACGTGAGCACGAAGGAACAACGAGACCACACGGAGGGGACAAAGCCACACATAATTGGATTCGCCACTGTTCTGCAAAATCCAGGTTCAAGCTATCAAAGTTCTAGTTAAAACATATCAAATAGAGTAGTCAATCATTTCATTTCAGTGAATCTCACTTTCGATATTGCCAGGGAAGCTGTGGGGATTGATAGTTTTTGAGAAACTATGATTCACTCCTCCTTTCTAAGGTAGGATCAAGAATCTTTCAAATAGATTAGATCAGTTATTCGGTTATTTAGAATAGATTTACAACCACACTGGCAAGTAGCTATACTCAGCTGCTTTGTTTGTTTTTAATTTCGTTATTAGTTTAGTTGTCAATTTCTCGATATATTAAATAATTGCTATTTCAATTCCATTCAAATAGTTATTCAAAAATACAAAAATAGTTTAGTTTAATCTTATATATGCTATGGATATGCTTCGTATAATTAGTTCATTTTACTTTTAGTTAGATTTATATTGTTTCTTTTGTATGACAATCACGGGACCTAAGGAGCCCAGAGAATATGTATTCGAGCCAATCGTTCCTCAATCCAATTTTGTTATAGCAATAACTAATATAGATCATAATCTTAGAATCCAAGTCTTCTGAACAACAATAGACCTACAACAGATTAGCTCACAGTCAAGAGGATTAAACGTAGAAGACGATCAAGCACACGCGTTTTGGATAAACCAGCCAAACTACAGATTACCCTAAATAGATACCCACATGAATGTAGAAGGGCTTGAAAGAGAGCAAACGTTTGGTTGTAATCCTTTAGTCCCACAGCCAAACACAGGAGATGTCTTCATTGACATAGACACTAGTTTAAGAATTCAGGTTGCCAGGACGTCTGTAAGGTACTCTGAGAAGGTTGCACAACTTTTAGTTCTAAATATAGAGGCCGAAAAGGCATACGACTATTGGATATTAGGGATTAGGAATTAATTCCGCACATGACCATAGGAGGACCACAACAACCAAGAATCTATGGTTGTGATCCATAGGTACCACAACCCAACGGACCTACAAATCAATCAGTCATTGACATGGGTTTACAGACGCTGGTGTTCAGATCCTCTCCACTTCCACCAGATATTATCATACAATTATCCTTATTAGATATAGCAGCTAACCAAGCTAAGGATTCCTGGACTAGACCAGAGAATCACCCATAGAATCCACTATATATCCATCATCCATCATATGACCCTGTCTGGAGAGATACACAAAACAATCCCAGGTCATTTTCCACGTATCCCACAACCTATAGATCAGATTATGCCAGACCTCGATATTGATTGGAGCCTTCGAGTAGCCATCCTCGCCAGGTTAGGAGGGCCTTCTTTGCCTTAGATTTAGAGATTCCATTAGTGCATGTCGAAGACATAAGATTGCCTAACTAGTTCGCCTATACCCCACGTATATTCCATCCCGACCGGCTGTCTCGGCACAACCTCGGGAGGTCAGGTGCGAGGAATATTTATTTGTAGATTCCCATACTCTCTTGTCACTTTTCCATCGTACAGTCACCCAAATGACCTGCATCTAGTGATCAATTGTGTCTAGGATGAAGTACATGCCTATTGAATTGTTTCTTCCTTGTACTTTAGTTCAAACTTTAATGCCTTAGGATAAAAACAATCATCAGCAATTTTTCTGTGTACTTCGTTTCTTTCACAAAGAAGTTTTCTAATGCTTGTCTAGGTGACAAAATTATTATGTTCATAAGTGAAGTATCCATTCCTGGTTTCTGACTGTTAATAATATTAGAGCCAGAATATCTTGTCCATACACTGCATCTATTGTGTTTCTAAAGTAACACACCGTTAGAAAATTTTCCTTTCCTTTAGTCAGAATATCTTGTCCATACACTGCATCTATTGTGTTTCTAAAGTAACACACCGTTAGAAAATTTTCCTTTCCTTTAGTCAGCACATCAAGGCTTCAGGGTCAAATTAGAAAACCATATTCAAAATTCCATTCCATGCATCAGGTTCAGAAAATGACTTGTAAGAGTGAACATTTTGTTTTCCGCTTGAAATGCATCATTGTTTCATGGTCAGAATACCGTTTTCTATCTTTGACATAAATTTATCAATTGCATCTGGGCCAAATGTCATACTGAAGCCAATATTTTGACGCTTTCATGCATGTTTCATTTGCACCTAAAAGAATATCTTACAATTAGTTAATTTAGAAGCATCTGCATCTGATGCTTCAATTGCATCGGTACTAAAAGATTAGTATGTGTCATGATTTCCATTATCTGTATTACATGCTTCATTTTGTTGGCGCTGACATCCATGCTAATGATCAAATTTTCATTTCTCAACTTTGACACGTCAATTACATTGGGTCCAAGAACATCATACACAAGCACATTATAGATTGATGCCATCTTTTTCTATTTTATTCAGCCAAAGTATACCCATAAGAAATTTTTTGACAATGAATGTTTGTTTCATGTCTTCGGTACCAAAAAAAGACATCTGATACAAATTGTAGGTTTAGCTTTATATGAATGGATGACACTAAACACCACCATAAACTAGAATGTTTCATCATTTCAGTGAACTAAACTTCCCAGAAAAGCCTCTACTCAAGCATCCGAAACCTTCAATGGCAGTCTAGCAATATTGATTGCATTCCACTGATTCCATCAACCTTGATTGAGATCCAAGGTATGTGAGAAATGGCAAGGCCTGGATTGTAGCAGAATGTTGTGCCCAATAAAGAGGCTGAATTTCTGTTTAAAACAACATATTGTATTTACGAATTACGTTGATGATGGATTTGCACTTCATACAGTGACGTCATCCAATAGGAAGCGAAACTTGGGTTGGAGTTTCATAAACAATCACAAGTCCACAAAATAGTTTTTCGGATCACGTATTGTTTTTCAGAACAATGAATCTTCTCTGTAGAGAAATACCAATATAAGAAACCTGGATATATTACAATTGATAATGACTTTTGAAGGGAATTTGACATGCGATACTGACAAAAGAACTTAACTCTATTCATGCGTATAGATACCAATATCCTGCCTTTAATGATTCAAACACTACCTGTAGATCTACAAGGAGCTTTTGCAGAGTCACCTTCTCACTTTCTGGATACAAGAAGAAACCTGGTCGATTTTGATTATCAAAGAAGACTGGTTACCACCCTTTATGCCATGCTTAAATACATAAATGATTTAGTTGATTGACATTCATAAAAATACTAGAAAGGACGTTGTCTCATGATCATTTATAAATTTCTTTTAAGAACCTTTCTGTAAAAACTACCTTCTGTCAAATATTCTTGTCTATCTGCTTGTAGGATGTTCAGACACCTGATACACATGTAGTTTATTGGGTCTTTGTATGAAAGAATATTCTAGAATTAGTGCTTGAAAATATGATACTGCTTCATGTTTAAAAGCTCAAAAGCCTGATTTACAAGGCTCTGTTAGCTAAGTTGAGGGTTCATAGAAGACTTTGAAAGCAGAAAAATGAGAGAATGTAATACTTTATTTGGCTGTTGATCTAGTTTGATCTTTGCTTTGTGAAGCATGTTGTAGCAGAAGAGAAGGCAGATGTTGAAATTCAGTGTACAAGAACAGACTTGAAGGATGAGCTGCAAGAGCCAGAGAAGCTACCCAGAAAGGCCACTTCTGTGTTCTGTAATGATGAGTGGAAAGATATTTCTTATAGCACCAAATGTTCAGAAGTAGCATCTTCAGTTACTGAAAACACTACTAGAGATTTTTCTAAGAGTAATATAGGTGAGAAAGAAAGTTTCACATTAGTGACTCAAAGTCAGAGCAATAATGTTTCTGATCCTGTAGGAACACCAGATGATATTGCTCAAAACATGCTTGATCTTCTGCTGGGTCCATCACTAGCGTTCTCTCAAAATGATTCTAAAAAGTCCCATCTTTTATTAGAGGACTTGAAATCTGCTCCTCATTTGGCTGAACCTGATAATAGAACTGAAGAAGCTCCCATCTTTAAAAAGAAAAGCAGTCTCAGAGACAAGGTAACCATGCTTTCGAGTTGACATTTACCCGATGTACTTGTACTTAAATCCTTTTCCCAAGAACAATGTTCATATGCGCATATATAAAGGACAGCATTGAGTCGACCGATTATGTATTATAATTTATCATTGTTCCATAAGTAATTGACTGGGCTAATTCAAGGCCGACCAAGTTGGAAACATGGAATGGATCCTTAATAGATCTGTTACTTCAGTTTGTGAAATTACTCAAATATTGTGTGGGGTAATATGCGCAAATGTTAAGAGAAGAACCTTTGTACTACTCATTTGTGCATGGTTTTCCTCATTTTATGGAGGAATATTAGATATGAATAATTATTCGGCTTTGTACTACAGTTACTTAAATTTTGTTCTTGAACAGCATCAGCTTTAAAATTAGCTGATCATGTGTTAAACCAACTGGTGCTTCTTACTCTGCCTACTAACACTATGTATGATGGACGATAATTTATACACCTGACATATCTGCAAAGCTTTGTGTAACAACCCAAAAATTCACGCACAAACAACTCAGTAAAAGACAGGATATTTTTTTTTTTGACTTGCTTGAAGATAATACGACACTACACTAGTTCTCTAGGGAATACAATCAACTAAAGACATGCTTTCCACAACACGGACCCACACTGGTTACAGATAAACATGAGGCACACACTTAGGACACAATGGTACATCTAAAGTATGCAATTTTACAAACAAGGTCTTCCCACAGAAGGTTTCTTTATAATCATGTTTTCGCTATAAGTGCTTTTACATTCTTTAATTTTCCTAGAGGAATCATGATAGGAGAATTTGAAGTTCATGTCTCCTTTGAAGAATTTTCTCCTACCTTGTTAATGCTAATATACAATGTAAACCAATTATTGTATGGTAAGAGGTTACTTCATTTACTTGACTAACTTATTCATTTGTGAGGAGGCAGATAATTTCTCAAGGCTCTTAACTTCATCAATATGTTTTCGACGTTGTTCTTTTGAACATATATGTTTTATCTTTTCAAGCGGTCTATTTTATTTTATTTTATTTTATTCCAGTACGTGACTGTCTAAATCTTGGATTCATAATTAAGATCTTATTAGTTGTTAGTAAGATTTCATTGGGGTCAAGAGTCTAACCAGAAATATTAAAGGTTTCACTTGGGCTTCACTTGAAGAGATAGACATGAGTATACTGTTTACATTTTCAATGGGTAAGATAGATCGAAGAGTTTCTTAGTCAAGTTCCTTCTATTTATTATAATCTTTTTATCTTCCAAGAATTTAATCATTGATTTCACCTTAAGACCGTTCTAAGGATTCACCACAATAAGAGATTGTTGATTAGTTTAAGTGGGGTCACCAGGTATATTTGTTTCTCTTGTTTTTTTTTGCTAGATTCAAAACATAGTCCTCTACCAAACGACACATGACCAAGGTAACTAGAGCGATGCAAGATGATTCAAGTTTAGATAATTAGAATTAGGTTTGACAATTCAAGGATAAATCATATTCTGAAAAGTGAAAAGTCAACGAAGGATACGCATGTCAAAACAAGTTCATTTAATCTTATTGACAATAATATTTCTCAAATTGACTTTCAAACGATAACAACAACCTACATGAGAACAATAAAAAATTATAATGCAATGCCTTCTAAATAGTCTCCACAATTTCCATACCAATGTTTTAAAACAAAAGAAAAACATTCGTACAATAGCAGTTCCTAAGAAGGCTGGAATCCACTTTCTACACGTGTTTCTTTTTCTCTCTCTCTTTTTTTTCTTTTCTACTCAGGAAATCCTCCTGCACATTTGTTAGCACATGTCAGTTCGCAAGAACTGAGCATGATAAAAGCTATAACATTAAGACAATATGTTGTTATCTAACTGTTTCAAGGAAGAAAAGCACCATTGATGAAGAAAACAATAATCCAAGAGTCTAAACAAGAGCAATTAAAGAGTTGTCCAAAAGCATAAAATGTCTGAATAAAAAGGGACGGCACTAACTCTATTTAATTATCATTTTCTCATAGGAGCAGTTAATAAACATCATAGTGAATTTCACCCATATCACAATAATGACCATCATTTTAACAAGATAACATTTCGAAACAAAAACACTTACAAGAAGAGAACTAATTTCAAACGTGATCTGTCCCTATTTGTTTAAGTTAGTTCACCAGCCAAGGATTCACTATGCCACTGGAAGATCCCAAACAATCAATCGACATGAGAATATCTAAACCAACATGACTTATTAATATTAAGATGATGTGCCTATAACAGTTAATTTTATGTCAGTACAGAATAAATAAATTGGAAAGAAAAGGGATGAAACGCACAAATGACCCCGTATGGGCCACATCCTATCCTAACAATCCTTCTATTAAACTTTTTTCTAATCAAGAGAATGTCTTAAGAAAAAGGACAAACTTGGCAAGACCAAACATAACCATTATAAATCTTACAGGAGGGTTACTCAATCATTCACAAGAACACAACACAGGATACATAGCTTCCAAAGGATCTGTCGTCAACAACAAGTCGACTTTAACCTTTCTGGTCAACACATAATTCTAAATACAATGACAACAAGGAGGTCATATCACAACGATCATCACAAAAACCAGTCAACCAATGAGTTTCCAAACACACCAACCTCTAAGTCATAGGAGAATGAAATTTAAACATCTTTATGGAGAAAAAACGTAGAGTAATTTCTTACGCATAAAAACAACATCCCAATTTTAAGATTTGAAAACTTCCTCACTAATGATCAAGTAGATCTCGTATCCTCCAACATGTGTGAAACAAAATCAAGGTACAAAAAAGAGTATTTCCTCTGACATTTTAAGCTATCCAAAAGAAATGTGAGTAACGACTAAAGAAGACATTCCATAGGATCAGCTACATTCCTCAAAACATACAACAGTCACCAAGGGAGAGAAGGTGATTCCAAAGAAAACAATCTCCAAACGATGAACATGAATTGATATCAAATTATGAAGATCAACCATGATGCTTGAAGAATAAAAGTATTACTTCAAGCGATTTAAAAATAACAAAAGCAACTAACCTAGTTGAGAGTAATATCAACTTGGCTCAATTCGAAAATCAGTTAAGCTAAGCACACACCAAGCCAACCGGGAAGGGTTACTAGAACCTAAAACAACTAAAAGAAAAGGATAGAGACGGGAAAAGCATCATTCACCTATACACAATGCACTCGCAGTACTCAATCCCTAATTCACAAATACCCGACATAAACCAGAACTACAGATCTCGAACCGAAACAAGAATAAGAACAAAACAGGAACTATAAGGTTGAGTCCAACAAAAATGTTTGATAAAACATTCAAATCGTGAGACCAACACAAGGAAATAGGGGGTGTTCATTACAGGACCCCCACCTCTTTTGTTTTATTAGACTTAAGAACAAAGTTCACCCAACTAATATTTATTAAAACCCAGAAAACAATATAAAAGGCTTCAACCAGCATAATCATTTCTAACGCCAAAAAAATACAAAAGAGCAATGGAAGTGGAAACCAAACAGCATACCATCACACGATGCATTTATATAAAGAGTAGAGTTATTTAATGAATCAGTTAAATAACAGCATAAGAATCAACGGTATAGATAATATCGTGCCTGATTAAGCTCCCGCAGTCGATAACAAGATGGACAGGGCCTGCAACAGCAACCCAAACCTAATTCCATTTTCTTCAAGCTCGTTGGGTGCCCAAAAATCGAACATCTTCACGTTGGCACAGGTAGGAGTTCACGGCCAGGGTGGGTGGTCTAAAATACTTTCCATCATCCTCCCAACACCGCTCCAAGATTAGCCCTAGAACTTCTGTAGGCCCCATTTTGGCAATTAAAATTGATCCTTCATCATTCATCCAAACACCTCCACCATCTCCATATGCATCTGATTGTTTCTAATTTGGATCCCCTAACCTTGGTGCTCTCATATTAGGAGCAGCCCTAGTCTGAGACAAAGAAAAAGAAGATGGCTTTTTAACCAAAAACAATCTCTTGGTACAGACTCCATATCCATAAAACAGTCCCTAGACTTAGCATCCTCACCTTTTCCCTACATCCCATAACCTGTAATCACGGCTGTCCATGAGAATACATCACTTTTAGGCATTTGATCAAATACTCAGCGAGCAACTCTAAAATTCCCACATTTTCAATACATGTCTACAAGGGAATTCATTACTATAATAAACAAATCAAAACCACTTCTTAGTATGAAGACGTGGATCTCCTTCCCCTGATGCAAATTCGAAAGGTGAGAAATTACTGGAAGAACAGTTGCAAAGGTAACATTGTTGGGTTTCGTGTCAAGCAGATGCATTTGTTGAAAGAGTTCTAAACTTTCCTCATAATGTCCACTCTGTGCATACCCTACAATCATTGTATTCCATGACACTACTATTTTCTCAGTACATGTTCTGAATCTGGAAAATATCCTGCTACCTTCATCTCCCAAGACATTTTCTCCAACATTGCATAGATCTCCTGTGCCTGTGGGTGCGATCTGTCACCTACACAAAAAGCATGCACCTTTTTATTTCCTTTAATCCAACTACACCAAGTTTCTTTTTAATTCCTCTATCCTTCATCGATCTCCTAATAAGTTCTCTTGCAAAGCAAACTGTGCTTCAAGAATATTCTGATATGAAATAGATCCACCTCTATGAGATCCTCTTCCATGAGTTACATCGTAGAACAAGCAAGGTCTCAGTAGAGAATCTCTATAATAAATTTCATCGGGTCTCCTGGTAACACTCTCACTGTCACTTAATCGATTTTGATAACATACTTTGAAGGAGAAACCCGAATCTGAGGATGCATTGATACTGAACAGATAACAATGTAGTTGGATAGCCTGCTCGTTGGAAGCACTCAAAACGGCTTCTGCCTTACTGTAACGCTCCTGCCGCCTGGCTAGAAACTGTTGCAGGCCGTGCTGTGGATCCCCGACCAGAACACATCCCGCAGCACCCAATGAAAGTGGAGGTAACACACCTACTAGCTTGTAGCTTCATCTATAACCACCAAAACAAAACCAGCATTCACGCAGCAACCAAGGGCAGAGAAAACGTGCCAGGAGAAAGAAAAAAAAAACGCCCATACGCAGAGGGGAAGAAAGCAAAAGAAAGAAGAAGGTTCGTGAAGCAGGAAACAGGAACAGAACTGCGAAAAAGGAAAAGAAGGCACTCAAACACGTTTCCCTCCTTCCAATGCCTACAGCCCAAGAAAAAACGCGCCTACACCCACCTATACGCATTGAAAGATAATCCAAAAAGAGATCATGGTGAAGGAAGTCAAGATTTCACTGACTCCCACTGTCTCACGCCAAACAGGTCTAGATGGCAGGAAGGGGGTGAGGGACGGTAGGGCCTTAGGCACAAGAAGATAAAGTTTTGATTTTAATTCACTGTCCCCTCCAACCTGCGCCACACACCTACCCCACCTTCTTTCCCACACAACCCCTGCGTTCCTTTATTTGATTATTTTACTTATTTTTTTATTTCATTTCATTAACATCGATAGTAAGTTTGCGTCTCAACTATAACATTTGAAGCGCTACCGCGAGTAAAAAAGCATACAAAACTATAGAACAAAATAACAGACCTAGTTAAGGCTAAGTTGAATTTTAAATTTCGGCATTCTATCTATTTCTGAATTAAATATATCAAACAAACATACAATGACACGGTTCTATCAAACACGGTAGAATATTCATTCTATGACATTACAAATACAACAATTTCAGTCCAAATACAATATGATCAAATTCTCTATTTTCTAACGTCATGAACCTGGGTAACCGCCAAATGGGGCATTACACTTTGTATCTAAGATTCTAATGTGGTACTATTGTTTAGCAGGCCTGTTGATGTCCTTATTGCTTCAAATAATGTAAGGTTGTTTAAGCATCTAATATAAAGGCTACGACTCTTTGCATTTAAATAAGAACTGCCAAAAATGAAAAAGTGATAAAAGTCTTGATTGATTGTTGTATTAGAATGGCTAGCATGTAAGTTATGAAGCATTATATTACATATTAGAGAAAGAAAATTAGTATACTCACCAAAACATTAATAGAATACAGTTCACAATGTAAAGTTTCTATCCCAAAATCAAAATTCAAAGGGGAGCGGAGGAGAAAAGTAATTATAAAAGACTTAAAAAGTAATGTACAGTGTTGAATTATTATACCGACACCTGTTTGAGAAGTTAGTTTTAAAGCAATTTTTTGCAAGACTAAAGTCCTTTTTTAAGTGCAACATTTGTTCATCTTGTTTTACACGGTTTATATTGTTTTTCCCTTGGGCATTATAATATTTTTAATACATGATTGGTTTGGATGTTTTTTTTTGTTGTTTGATTTTCAGTCAGTCTAAGATCCCATAATTTTTCATTTTTTATCCTTTTCAAATAGTAGATACTGTTTCTAGTTCTAGTTTTTCTAATCCAATCCATACTAGCAGATTTCAGTGTAGAAACAAAATGGTGACATTAGAGAGCTATTTTTTTGGTATCAAAGGAAGATACAAGCATAATGACAATTATATTCTCAAATATTATCATGGATGATGAGATTTAGTTGAGTGATACTGTTTTGCAAGAAGATGCGCTTCAAAGAACAAAGAGGCCAAATTTTGACCTTGTCTAAGCTCATTTCCTGGTTTTTTGGTGGAAGTTGGGGAAAGATGGAACATTTTATCGAAAAAATTTTTTCAAGTTTTTGCAAGCACAGGATTTCATTAGCAAATTGACAAAAGAGTTCAGGTGAATTTGTGGAGTGAAAAACACATTCACAAAAGTCCAACAAAGTTATGACTAGAAATTGCATGTGTTTCATACGATGTGAACGCCGAACGGTATGTGTTATTTGTTTTAGAGCTATAATTATTACTTTTGTAGTTGATGTTGATTAGGGGTGTGATTGATTTCATAAGTGTAGAAATATAGATGGGCCACTTAATTTGAAGGTTTGTTTCTACATTTCAAACTTGTTAAAAATTCATACATGAATACATTTGATACTATTTTCGATAGTTAATTTATCTTATAGTTTATGTTGTATGTATTTAATTCGGGTTTATTGTGTTAGTTGTGCATCAGTTGTTTGGTTGGTATTTTGTTGGAAAAAAAATTATTGTACAGTTGATAATGTGTGTGATTGATAGTTGTAGTGTAGGAATTTAGTTGAAACACTACATTAACATTTTGTATGTGTAAATTTAATTCAGTTACAGATTCGTACATTTAAAGTTGCATATCATATTTCAAAACATCAAATAAATGTAGATCTGCGTTCACATAATGAGACATGTATACATTTGTAGTATTTATATCATGAATGGTAGCCTTTAGTGGCTAATTTTAGTTTCAATAAATATGATTACATTTGACACCCCTTGAACAATAGTTCTGCTTTGAATAGAAGAATTGTTGAGTATGGTAGTAGTGGAGGTTCTATCAAAGCAGAGGGTATTATTTACGATGGGTTGACTGATAGTAGTATTGCTTCCTCCTTTCTTCTTTCTTCGAGTTTTGGTATGTGTGTCGTATTTGAGTATCTTTCGAATGAAAAAGCAAGTGAAATACACAGATTTGCAAGCGAGGGAACTCTAGAGAAATCTATGAATGTCAAACCCTACCTTTCAGTGGTTCTAATGTCGACGGTTGCTATGTGCAAAGTAAGTCCCTCCGACTTGTGGATAGTTAATCCCCAGGCCATTTTAATCGGCAATTGTCTTGAATTCCCTCTCGAAATAGGGGGTATGGGAATATGTAACGGGTTGGAGGGATCCCAACATGGGTTGTTGTATCTATCAAATTTGACAACAAAAAATAAAGGTAATGCTGGTGGTTGCATTGATGTGTCGTAGACAATGTGTTTCATGAGATGTGAACATTGAACAATATATGTTATTTGATTTAGAGGTATAGTTATTACTTTTGTACTTGATGTTGATAAGGGGGCATGATTTTTTGTTGTTTGCACAACAGAACTTTGTGTTCCAATTGATCATCATCGGGATTTCTTGGTCCATTCCGCCTATTACTTTCAGCAATGGATTGGGTGATCGAAACATTCAACGCTTGGGGATTTTCTTATAAAATATTGGAATTCAATTGTGCAGTCAAGATTAGAGAGCACTAAAGACAACCCTACCATAAGCATGAAAACACTCTTACATAAGACCGTTTAAACTAATTAGAACACAAATTCCACCAAGATCAAAAACTCATGACAAATACAAGTGCTTTAAAGGTTTTCCCATAGCCTAACAATGAATAAAAAAACATTAAAACATTTTTAGAGTCCCCATATAGGTTAGACACTATCAAGACTGAATTTTGGCATTTTGTAAAACAATTTGTTGATTTCTTCAATAGATTAAAAATTCTCTAAATCAAGTGAAAAAATATTTAAGAAAATATTAGCCAGATATTCATCAAAAATTCACATAATGTATTAGGACGTCAAAATAATATGTATTTAAACTAAATCTTATGTCTTCCATAGAATTAGCCTACTTAAAAAATATTTTCCATTCCTTCCAATTTTTTATTTCTATTTTAAGAAGAGAAATTGCATTAACATCTTCCACTGCCTACCTTCACAAACCTTACATTTGATGAGATAATTCAAATAAAAAGCTATTGTAATGAGTGTTACGAAATTGGGCAAGGAAGCTTTGGTAGAGTGTATCAGGGTAATTTGAAAGATAAAGATGTGGCTATACAGAAACTAAAAGGTACAGGCAAAGACAACAAGAAATTAGTTGAGAATGAAGTTAGAATTCTACAAGGAAAGGAACACAAAAATCTAGCCAACCTAATCGCATGGTGTATGAATATGTTAATTATCTAGGCCCTTCTCTGAGTTAGAAGTAGTATCTGTTGATAATAGCAAATATAGCTAAGGGAATACAATACTTCCATCTTAATAAAATCATACATGTTGATATCAAACCTCAAAACCTCATGGTGGATGGTAAGGATAACAAGATAGAAATTATAGACTTCGGGTTTTCAAGGCATGTGGATTGGGAAGACACCCACAGATCAACTGATAGAATAACAGGTATGAGAGGTTATTGGGCTCTAGAGTATTGCTTCAACCATAATATCTCTTATGAGCACAATGTTTACAGTTTTGGTATTGTAGTGTTGGATCTGATAATAGGGCAAAGGCATGTTGATAATGCATGAGGTTCAAGCAAGTTCCATATTCCAGACTATGTATGCTACATGATAGCCAAGAATCATTTTGAAGAAGCTTTGGATGAAAGGCTAAAAGAGGAAGGATGGGGTGAGTGTGATCTAACGAATGCTTTGGTTGTAGCAAAGTTAGCCCTCAAATGTGCTGAGAATGACAAGGAGGAGAGACCTGATATGGATTATGTGATGAGATTACTTGATACTGTGAGCAAGAGAAAATACTGAAAGAAAGTCTTCTGATATAGTCAATTGAGCCATGGGAGTCTACCTAAAATAGATCAATATCCTTTTGAATCCCACTGGGCAAATCCTCCCTTACCTCTTTTAAGTATAGATGATGTAATTTCACTTCAAAAATATTTCATAAACTACAACTGTAACATTTTCTTTGTTCCTTTGCACCTGTTTGACATTGGCAACATAGGATTTACCAATCTTAGAGCTTTAAGCAGTGTAAACTTTTGGTTCTTTCAGTGGTGCATCACTATATGTATTCCTAAGAAAAGATGGAACATGAACTAATTATGGGGCTATAATCTAAAATGCACTGAAATTGAAGAGATCAAATTCTCATGACTATCAGGCTTATATTCCCTATAAAATAGAAATAATTGAGATAAGCTAATTTACGTCCATATTTGTTGCAAATGTAAATTCCATTGACCTGCGAACAAGTTCATCATTGTCTAGACCATTCATACCCAAAGCAGAGCATGTCCCTGAATATTCACCTAGGCTACATATAGAGTATGGCACCAGACTAGTGCATACAGAAAAAAAAATATTTTAAACAACAAAGATTAAACCCTAAAAATATCATCCACAAATTCTTAAAGGAATTGTGTAAAGGCGTCTAGAGCATAACTTACCAATCTAGAAAAAAGTGTTTAAAACATCAATCTCACTTCTCATGCTTCTATTATTGTTTTATTTTATTTCTTATGTCTATATATTCTCTATGTCACTCTATATTCCTGAATCTCCTTTTGATCTCCCTTTTTCTTTGTGCGTATACTTTCTTTCTACCTCCCCTAAGCCTTATACAACGTTTGCAATCTATTATTGATCTCCCTTTTTCTATTTTCAGTTCAACCTAAATAGAAAAACACAGTTGAAAGTTTTTAAAACTCTCGGTTAACAAAAACTCATGTTCTATTTTAGGTGTTCTTTAAATGATTTATTCCATCATGCAAAGATTGCTCTGTTGATTTAAAACTGTGTATGGTTTAGAATTACCTAGGTCTAACAAATCTTTCATGCAAAGCTTTTAATGTTTAAATTCTGCCATTCATGAAAATTTACTCCATCGCTCGACAAAAGCTAAAATTGTTGTTAATTAAAAACAAAAACAAAAACTGTTAATTGTTAGAAACAAAATTATTAAAAATAAAAGTTAAAATTGTTGTTAATTAAAAACAAAAGCTAAAATTGTTAATTATTAGAAATAAAATTATTAAAAATAAAAGCTAAAATTGTTGTTAATTAAAAACAAAAGCTGAAATTGTTAATTATTAGAAACAAAATTATTAAAAATAAAAGCTAAAATTGTTATTAATTAAAAACAAAAGCTAAAATTGTTAATTATTAAAAACAAAATTATTAAAAATAGTAGAAAAAAGCTAAAATAGGGAGGAAAAACACAAAAGTCAAGACGGCCGTCAAACCGTCAATTTTACACAGTCGTAGAAACGTCCACAGGGGCCTTTCCCATAGGGGGGACGTCTTTGGTGTAAAAACCTAAAAAGTGTCTGATACTTAGTCAAGTTCAAATTGGGTATTTTTGGCTTTCTAGTATTCGAAAAAGGAAAACCAAAATATTCTTTTTTCATATTAGATACTGTTTTTAATTCTGGGTTTTTAATCCCAGCTTTAGTAGCAGATTTAACCGTACAATCAAGATGGTCTTATTATAGTCAAATGCTACCGTGGATGATAATGTGAAATAAATTTGCATTATTAATGGAAGGACCAATAAGAAAATATTTCAAATCTACTAAGAAACGGTCTGGGAATAAGTAAAGCACTTACGCATGGGACGACACAGGCTTAAACTTCTGGAATGTGAGCTATCACCAACTCGAAATATATTGTCAGCCCACTTCCAGCTGGTTAATTTTCTGTATATCTCAAGGCAAATACAGGAACTTCGGAATCTTTCCTTTTCAAGTCAAACCCTCTGTTTGTAGTCCTGCAAATCCAGTAAAATCTATATTACTGATACCACTCTCCATGAGTCTGCAAGAACCTCTTGCTTTCTTAACATTGCCTGGGGGAGGTTCATATTTCTTCTTACCAAAAAACAGTTCTGTGTAAATTTTGCCAAAATCGTGGGTGTGTGTTTATTTGTGGTTTCTGGATAACCCATGAAAACCCCCTCTTTTTGTTTAAAATGTTGTCCACATCAATCTTCAATGTCAAAATATGGAAAAATCGAAAAAGAATGGCCAACGTAGTAGCAGCTTTAGTGAAATCAGAATTTACACGGTAAAGTGACAAAGAAGAGAGACATTCGTTTCCCTAATTTATTTCCAATATCTCGTTCTTCCACTTGGTTGGAATTTAGTCCGAGTATTAAAATTTTGGAAGATGAGCTTTGAAGTGCAAAAGGGCCAAAATTTAACCTTCTGCAAGCACTGACGGGACTTTTAATAGAACGAATTCTTCAACATTCTGCAAGCACTGAATTGCATCATCAAATTGACTAAGGGGTTTTGGTGAATTTGTGGAGGGAAGACTATTTACCAACCCCACCAAAGTTCCGAAAGCCCAAAAAGTGCCTGATACTTGGTCAAGTTGAAATTGCAGAGAATCTGTGTTTTATGGAATTGGGATGTGCGCAAGGCTTTGAACCCTCCAAAATCTTGAAATCTTGAAGGCTGTCAAAAAATATAAATTAGGAAGAGATTATATCCTAATTTAATGTAGCATTTTGAGGTGTTTTGTTGGGATCAAAGCCGTGCTTTGGAGAGTGGCATCTCTGCGAGTCGTCAATGGAGTCATTTAGATAATGCATGATATTTGTAACTCACAAGCGTGGATTGAATTAAAATTTCATTTTTGATTTGTTGGACAGCAATAGGAGATAGGGCGTATGCCAAAAGCCCGTTTGTATACAAAATATTTATTTTATTCAGTAGAAACACAAGTCATGGAGCCTCGTTTCATGAAAAATTCTGATGGGGAATCCTGCTAAGAATGTTTAAATTGCACCGGAAGAGTGTTTAATGGAATGCATGGTTGTACATGTTCATATTGATTGCACTCAATATTGAGGCTCCACTTGGAGTTTTGCAAATCATGGATGGAAAAAATGATTCTATGTGAAGACATTTTAAACAATGTAGTAAAATATTTCAATTTTTCATTGATTGGATGATTTTATTGACAATCTATGTTGTAAACTTTAGTGGATGCGTGAAGAGGTTTGCCTATTTTTAATTCAAGGACTTGAATATGTCCTCCAAGTCATTAGAGCTAATCAAAAATCAGATGGTTCCAAAAATTATAGAGAAGAGGTATTGTGGTTGGTCTTGTCCTATCAAAGAAGTTTCAAGGCGTCTAGCTAATTGGGGCAAAACTTTTTTTCATCTTGATGATAGATTATGGGAAATGATATAAAATTTCAATAGAAAAAAATTGTAACACAATTTTATCAAAAAGCATCAATCCTACTAAAGTCTTTGTGTTTTTAACTTCAACAACACACCACTTATTAGCTCAAACTTTTGATGCGAGTCTAGTCTATTTTAAAACATACTATTTGTGGACAGATCCAAAAATGTCTCAGCTTACAGCAACTCATAAAATTTGGATAGCTGCAAAGTCTGAAAGTTCTCAAGTCCCCAGAGCTGCTTCAAATTACAAAGTCTGAAAGTTCCCCAAGTCTCGCTTGCCTAATTCCAGTTGGGAGAACTCTTCCAAATTGTAAAGCCTCAAAGTTCCCAAGTCTTGAGAGCTGCTTCAAATTACAATGACTGAAAGTTCTCAAGTCCCACTTGCCTAATTCCAGTTGGAGAACAACTTCAAATTGCAAAACCTCAAAGTTCCCAAGTCTTGAGAGCTGCTTCAAATTACAAAGTTTGAAAGTTCCCATGTCCCACTTTCTCAATTCCAGTTAAGATAATGTAAGTCATTTATCCTTGGTCAAGTGTGTAAGGGATGTTTAAATACATGAAGCATAAATGGGATTTCAGGAGGAATCAGAAATTGGAAAGAATTGAGAGGAACTTAATATCCAACAAAATTCCAAAGTTCGAGTTAGTCCCAAAAATGAGTAATTTCATGAGTTTGAGGGTGAGTTGAAATGAAATATCATTTTATCTCAAGTGTTTGTATGTCCCATATGTGTTGTTCGGCATGTCTTGTTGGTTAAGTGTCTCATACCATGAACACCCTTTAGCATAGGATTTAATGAGGATGATAACAAGTAAGCAACTTCCAACTCATCATGCCAATGGGGTTTGGGTGGATCAATTAAGATGGACGGTTGTGTCCGGATCGACCCAGGTTTAAACCCTATTGGGCGTGATCTCCTTCGGGGTGGTAGTTGTCGCATCACCAGTGGTTGTGATTGGCTCCTCTTCTAGCAGTGTCGGCCTTGGCTTGGCAGCGATTGGTGGCTAGGATGGTGGCTCAGCGACTATGCTTTTTTATTAATGACTAAGCATTACATACCCCAAAAAATTCAAACATCTCAATTCCTTGTTGAACTAATGACATAAGTATTGCAAATGCATGGATTCCCTTCACCTTTTGTACTATATCTATAAGAGTATAATATCAATAGATTAGACCCAAAAGCTTTTATATATGAAAAATGCTAAGGTGCATAATTCTCAGGATGTTTATCTTGGTTTATTCATATCGTTTCGTTTGTTGAAGGGTTTCCCATTGATTAATCACTCCAATACATTCTCCTCAGAGTAAGATAGTGTGTCGTTAATTTCTTTCTTCAAGCAAAACATGTCCTTTTATAATAATATAGATATCAAATCAATAGTCATCATGATATGTTGTGACATAACACTTGATGCAGCTAAGAAAAGTGTTGCAACGATTGCAAAAGAAGATGTCAATGAGTTTGAAGAGATGTAACTTCATGAAAAAGTAGTTATACTTGGGTTTTATGATTTGTCTTATGTAGACTACTTTGTAAAGATCTTCCTTATTATTTACAAAGTCTATATTAATTCATAAACAAACTTTTCCATGTAAACTATTGTTCACTATAGAATTATCAACAACACTTTGTTTCTTGCTCCTCTCATTCACAAAAACTTAAAACAATTTGAAATAACATACATTTCACCTTAAAATACAACTTCAACAAACTTAACATTGTTATCCTCTCTAGCATAGTTTGCAAATCATACACAATTTACTAGTACTAATAATAAGACACCCTAAGGACTTAAATACAAACTTTTAAGAAAGACACAAATTACATATACTCATGTTACTATTATCCTTGTAGAAGCTATTCAACCCTTTAGGACCAATATTGTTTGGCAAAGCTTACAGGTGCAATGTCTTTTTGAAATATGAAAGTTTTGTTTGAATGCCATTTACAGAAATTTTGAAGATACTGAATTTTCCTTTAGTCTATCTCTCAAGATTTTTCTATAGTCATGATGCAATTTCGTGTTGAGACTGAGAAACTTATATTAGATTTCTATCAATACCTACAAATGCTTAGCTACTGGAATATGAAGTTAAGTGTTTAGGTGCTTATATTCTTCTTTTTCCCTTTAAGACTCTTTGATATTATGTCTTACTGGGTAGTTGAGTAACTTGGTTCTTCCCTTTATGATTAATGAATGTTTGGTAGTTTGGGAACACCTCAATGATCCCCCCAACCCCATGTCCTTTTATAATAATATAGATATCAAATCAATAGTCATCATGATATGTTGTGACATAACACTTGATGCAGCTAATAAAAGTGTTGCAACGATTGCAAAAGAAGATGTCAATGAGTTTGAAGAGATGTAACTTCATGAAAAAGTAGTTATACTTGGGTTTTATGATTTGTCTTATGTAGATTGCTTTGTAAAGATCTTCCTTATTATTTACAAAGTCTATATTAATTCATAAAAAAAAATTCCATGTAAACTATTGTTCACTATACACTTATCAACAACACTTCGTTGCTTGCTCCTCCCATTCACAAAAACTTAAAACAATTTGAAATAACATACATTTCACCTTAAAATACAACTTCAACAAACTTAACATTGTTATCCTCTCTAGCATAGTTTGCAAACCATATACAATTTACTAGTACTAATAATAAGACACCGTAAGGACTTAAATACAAACTTTTAAGAAAGACACAAATTAGATATACTCATGTTACTATTATCTTTGGAGAAGCTATTCAACCCTTTAGGACCAATATTGTTTGGTAGAGATTATAGGTGCAATGTCTTTTTCAAATATGAAAGTTTTGTTTGGATGCCATTTATAGGAATTTTGAAGATACTGAATTTTCCTTTAGTCTATCTCTCAAGATTTTTCTATAGTCATGATGCAATTTCGTGTTGAGACTGAAAAAATTATATTAGATTTCTATCAATACCTACAAATGCTTAGTTACTGGAATATGAAGTTTAGTGTTTAGGTGCTTATATTCTTCTTTTTCCCTTTTAGACTCTTTGATATTATGTCTTACTGGGTAGTTGAGTAACCTGGTTCTTCCCTTTATGATTAATGAATGTTTGGTATTTTGGGAACACCTCAATTATCCCCCCAACCCCGCCCCCTCTCATGTACTCATGTTACTATGACACTATCATAGTTGACCCCCAAAGATTCTTTATAACAAAATAAAATACTTTAATTAAGTATTATATTAAATGTAATCTAGATGATACTCTCTCAACTTTTAAAGCAGTTATAAATTTTTTGGAAACCCAAGTCAAAAATGTTTGTATGTTGAGCAACATTTCTGAGAATATTTGGAGGGATGGACCAGTTTGATACCAAGTCTTTAGCCAACTGGACAAGAATGATCCTTCATAGGTTACATCATTGGTGTTATTCACTGCCCTTTAGGAGATGAAGCAGATAATTGAAAAGGCATTCAAGTGAAGAGGATCCCACTATCTCAAATTTTGGCATATAATCTTTCTGCTAAGTTTTTGTATTATCGGTGTTTTTTTTGTTGTTTATAAATTGTTGGTTGTAGACTGTGGTAATTTTCTTAGCAGGTTGTTTATCTGCTATCAGGTTGTTTAGAAAATCCTGATTTTGATCACTTTTTGATCTGGTACGATTGTATAATCCGACTACTGGGCCTTTTTGTTCAAGGGTATAGTCCCTTTCAAAAACTATTTACCAATAATAAAAATAAAATAATCAATTTAAATTTATACCATTAAGGAAAGCACCATGGTACACATGCCATTCATCATGCATGTCAAAGGATAATGAACAATGGTACGATATTGTTAGAATGTACAATGTATTAATTGATAGAACACACACATGTGGACATGGATAACACTCAAGTCTAAATGGATGTTAAAGAAAGAAATGTGGATGAACATGATTCGTGTGGTTCTGGTGCTCGAATTCAAGTGGTTACACTTGTTAGAATAACAAACACATACAACCTATACTAACTTTGGGCAAGAGAATGTATGACAAAATTTATAGGTCCATTAACCACATGCAAACGAAATACTTGTTGGCAAACTTACATGTGAAGATATGTGTGTCAAAAATAATAAATATTGGCAATGCAATATACTAATTACTGCAAGTAGATGTTAGCAGACATTTGTGTCCAATGGCTCAAGGGTGCCTATAAATCCAATGATGGGGTTTAAGTTGGGGGCAAGGTTAAGTTAAACCTGATTAGCCAATTAAAAAACATCGCAATAATTGTACACTTGAAAATGGCCCCTAGTTAATTGTTAAATTACATTTAATTTAAGCATGCTTTTGAACTTAATTATTGGTCCAAATTCGTGTTATTGTAGTGTTTTATCAATTTCTAATGGTCGTTGACCTATCACCCTCCTCTAATGCCCCTTTTCTCTATTTGTCGTTTTCCCTTGAATGGACCCCATTGTTTAGGCATTTATTGATGCAAGAGTATCTGGGTTTACAACCAATTATATGTCAACCAAAACAATTGCGCAATGAAGAAATACATTTGTGAATAGTCATTGAGTCTTTTGTGGAGTTTGCAACTCATTTGTGCTATGTTTGTAGAGTGTGTAGTTCCTCTACACAATGTCTAGTTTTTTGTGCAATCATTTGGTACACAACATTGTTTGTACAATCATGTTCGATCCGCCTACTTGGAATAATTGAATGTTAAAAGACAAGTTTTGGAGAAGGCTCACTTGTTGTGATTGGGACTATTGTTGGGTCATTTGATATTTTTATTTGAATTCCACAGAATTAGGGGCCTTAAGGGGTGGCATAAACGATTATACAAATAGAGCCACTTGCCTTAGAAAAGTAGTTAATGTTGGGAAGAGAACTCATAGTTCTTAAGAGTAGAGTATGAATGCAAGTTAAAGATCACTAAATAATGATGATGTGAAAGTTATCACATGAGCGGAAATAATTATATGATTAATGTTGTATGAGATTGTATCATTGGCGATCAGTCTAATGTTGTTATTTCTTTGAATAAGATCATTCAAATTGTGTTTTCCTCAATTTTTGTTCATTTAATCATTTTTTCGATGCATGTTTTCTTTTTTGTTTAGTATTTTTTTGTGCACATTTTGAAGGTTGTGAGGTTTTAGGTTGTCCTTTGTTGGACACCCTCTCCCTCGACTAGTTGTGTTTGGGGCTATTGTTGAGTTCTATGATCCTTTCATTTGAATTATGTAGACTTAGGGGCCTTCGTGAATGACTATTAATAAGAGTCAATTGCCTTAGAAAAGTAATTAAAGCTGGGAAGAGAATTTAAGAGTGCCTAAAAAAGAGTAGGAATGTGATCTTAATGCTCACTAAATTATGATGATATGAATGTTAACATATGAGATAAGATAATTATATGACTAATGTTGTATGAGGTTATATCATTGGTGCTCAGTATGATGTTTTTATTTATTTGAATAAGATCATTCAATCTATGTTGATGTCATCAATTTATGCTTATTTGATCATTGTATCAATCTATGTTGTCCTTTTGTTTGTAGACATTAAAATGTGGTATTTTTTCCTTGTGCAATACTAAGTTTGACCATGTATCCTTGCTAAGGCAAATGCTCGCATTTGGAATATAATATTCTCATCTCTTTAGCTCTTCTAGAACTTTCTTTTCCTTAAACGGTACCTTTTCGTTAATTTTGAAAATATTATTTAATTGAAGTAGCATAAAAATTTGACATTCATGACACAAGTTATGAAGGGTTGAGTCTTATATCATATTGGATTAGTAATCACTACTTAAGTGTATACATCATACAAAGTATATTGAGCATGATGCAGGACCTTCATTGAGTAGTACACTATGACAAATGTCATGGTATCCCCTTTTCCCAGAGTGCATTTTTATAAAGGGCAGGTAGTTTTTGATACTACATGCACGTGTAATGACTTCCTAAGTATGGTGTACCTTTCATCTCCTCAAGTTACACTTGATTATGATGACATAGGGTGTGGCCAAGAAATTATTAGTGACTAATAAGTGAATACACAGATAGTCAAGATAGGATTTCTCATTTATATCCAAGCTCTTAATTTGTTAGTACTGTATGGGGAGCTCCCTTAGTTACATCCCATTTGAGATCTATAATCTGAATGTTTGTCAATGAGTGCTTAAAAGTTGTCTTAGTTTGTATGCATGTACCTTGAAGTCATAAAAATGTGTCCACAAAGTGCTTTGACTATCTTATGACATAATGGGTATCCCATATTTGTGGAACTATGCCTTGTGTGTTACCGTATATATAAATGGTATGTTGTTTGATAAGCTCACAGGAGTCTAGGAAATATCATCAATAAAAATCACATACTCGTGCCTCAAAATTTGACATCCTTCATGTGTAGGAAATGTTTCATGCAAGAAAATAGGTTCAATTTTCATCACCGAAGCCTAAAGGTAGCCAAGGAATCTTATTTCATGTAATAAGAATGATAATTATAAGTAGCCCGCAGGGAATATTATGACTAGTGTGGCTAGCCCTATATGCAAATTAAATGCTTCGCTTACGTTATTTATCGATTGACAGCTCCAAAAACAATTTGGTCCCCTCTAGCTTGCTTGTTCTCAACCCTAGGAATGTGAATGCAATTCACATGCCCAATTTTTTTAATGTTAACAATTTCAAAAAATAACTTGATTTCTTCAAATTGTGTTTGAAGAAAATTAGAGGTCAAAATTCTATCAAATTCCGGTACTTGTTTAGACACTGATGTCTAGTTGTATGTTTTGAAATTTTACCTTCGCATGGGTTTTAATATGCTTCTCATCAATTTCAATCAAATGTTTTTTATTTCTTTCAATTATTTTAAATGGAGGGGGGACCTAGGTAAGACATCCCCATTTTTATAAGTGTTGGTGTTTTTTCATCAATTACATATGCGAAATGGGGATGTGTATCTAATTCGTCACACATAGATGGATAACTGCAGAGCCATGGGATAATATTAAATTTTTCTTCATTTAGACTGGTTTCAACTAGATTCATCATATGATGCAGGTCATCGAAAACTATGTCTATGAGTAAGATATTCAACTATAATATTACTGCTCATGTTGGTTGTTGCCCACAAATGTTCTCATTATGTGGTAAACATTAAACCTTAGTATGATGAGATATCTTTATAAGTTTTCTAATGGTAAAAGATAAGTAAATAAAATGACATGGTTTTCGGTATTAATCTTGGGATTTAATGTTATAAGCCTAAGTCTTCGATTATAAGGGCTAATGAAATGGCTTACTAGGATTTTTACCACAGATCAAGGTGTAATAAGGAACTAGCCTCTTATAGTGTATTTTGAGGTCACTTAGAGCCTTAGAGAGCCCTCGAAAGATTCAATATGGTTAATGTACCTCCCCAAAGGACACTCTTCAATGTCAACATGACTTACACCTAGTTGATAAAATGTAATCTCGCCAACTCTTGCTCAATATTTAGGAATTTTGGGTCTTCTATATTCCACTAAATTCATAAACACTTATGGGAGAAAGTATATATTCATCTTGCTTATGAAAAAATACATGTTTCTTCATAATTTTCACACAACTAGATGCCAATGTGTATACACATGTATGTTCTTCCTTTGTGAATCGTCAAATATAATGAGAAACCTCTAGATTTGATTAAGGGTTGTAATACCTTGGTGTTGGAATTAAAGTTAGTGAACAGTAACAAGTAAAAGTTCCTCATGTCTTCCGAACACACACTGCCTATATAATGGCGTGCTCTCTGTATGAATGATATAGCAATCAATAATAATTGTTCTTTGGACATCATTGGTATCAGAGCACTACCGTTACTCAAAGTACTTCTTGCATCTCAGCGTTGGATGTAAAGACTGATGATCTCAAAAATTACCTAGGAGAAGCTAGTGAAAAACTGTTAGCAGGATTAATACATTTTGTTAGTTGTTAGTGATTAGTAAATGATTAGTGAACAGTTATATAAAATGTTCCTCGCAATTCTCGTTCCTCCTTCTGCTCTTCCACGGCTTATATAAAGAGCATGAGCGACCTGTATCTTTGTTTCACTAGCAATACATGCAATCTTCTTGGAGGCGTCCTAACATTGGTATCGGAAGCAAACATTGCTTTGCCTGGATCCCACGTGAAGGAGGAGTGCCTGCGTCCCGCATTGTTTGCACTGTGCCATACGTTTGACAGGAGGAGTGCCTGTGGAATTTTTTATCTCCTTGCGTGAGTTCGTGGAGGACTGAGGACCGCCGTTGCTTTGCTGTGTATGCGTGGAGACTGAGACTGTTCCTCTTTGATAAAACCTGTGCGTGCGTGGAGATTGTGCAAAATGTAAAACCTGCATGCAAATTTGGAGGACTAGTGTGGGTTTGCGTGAAGTTGCTGTCAGAGGATTGACTGTAAACCATAGTGCTATGCAACACAGTTTCTTCCATCACTGCCATGAAGATTAGTGCCGTGGCGCTAGGAAGTAGGAGTAGGAATAGAGATTCGTCATGCGTGGAAAACTGTCCCGATTCATTGCAAATGCGTGGCAGAGTGCGTTGTCTGACCTGCTATGAGTGAGCAGACAAGAAGAAGAGAAAAACTGTGCTTGAGAATAAAAGCGAGCCCTGGCAGAAGACTGTTTTGTTCTTCTTTGCTCCATTAGGAGAACTGTGCAAGGTGACCAGCAAAGCAATCTACAAATTTCGAAAACAGTGTGTGCGCGTATGTCGCAAATTTTCAGATGCAAAAAAGCACCGCAAGCAATGCACCAAATATTTGGGCATTGAATGACAACAAAGACACCACTGGGTTATTCTTTGACTTGGTCAACGAGCTACCACAACACTGGGAACATTCTCTTTGACGAGATTGTGCGCCGAGGACTGCTGGAATACTTTTGGTTCGATGTTTGATGTCAAGCACGGCGGATTCGTGCAAAACTTGAACGTGGTTATGATGCAGATGACGAACGTGAAAGTAGAACTCCCACAGGAGCGTCGGTGTCTCATTGCGCGAGCCTATAGAGCCCATCTTCGGGACAGATTCCTTCATTAAGCATTGTATCCATTTTTTGGAAATAATAAATAAATAAATAAAATACATTTTTGATTTTTTTTGAAAATGTCTGCTCCAAAAATATTGCTATCACGATGCCCAACTCTTGAAAGGGCCAAATTTTGCCACATGGAAAACCAAAATGCGGACGATTCTTCAATTTGAAGATCTTTGGGGGATCATGTCTTTGGCAAAGATGCCCCTCCCACAGACGATGATCTTGTTGGAAAAATATGAAAAGGCTGATGCGAAAGCGCTAATGCTCATCACCCTGAGTCTTTCCGATGAGGTCTGCAACCATACATTCGGGAAGCAACCACTTCTTCTCAGGCATGGACTGCATTATGTACCATCTACGAAGCTAATAATCTGACGATTAAGTTGTAACTTTAGAAAAAGCTTCATACGATGAGTATGCATGATGGCGTGTTAGTAGAAGCTTTCTTTGTGGCATGTGTGGTTGAGTTACGTGCAGATCTATCTGCACTCGGTGAACTAGTGGACGACAAGTTGCTAGTCCCGCTCACCCCTGCAAGCTCTTCCTTCCTAGGTTTCGGACACTGATCACCATGTTGACAATCACTCAACAGGAGGTGAGTTTTGCAACCTTGGTGAATTATTCTCCAGCAAGAAGAAGCCATGCAAAATGTACAAGAAGCCTTCGAAGACAAGGCTCTTATCACGAGGCAAAAATATAAGCCCTCGAAAAGGGCAATCTGCAACCCCAAAAATCAGAAGCAGCACTGCATCAGTAGCCATCTTCTCAGCGGCCATCACAACGGCCACCCCAAAAGTAGGCATAATCACAAGGCGGATCGGTGGTGCCACAATATGCTCCACGGATACGCACACGACTACGAACTGTTATTACAACGGTCGTCAAGTATGGAAATTCTAGTGAAGAGAGCACTTCTGGCTGAGGATATTCCAAGAAATCCTCGATGGCATGCTCATAATAAGAGGACAGAAGGGCCACATTGCTGCTCAGCAGGATGCCACCTCCGAATGAAGAGGGGTACCAGATATGACTCATTCTGACATTGTTCTAGTCTCACAGACTTCACAGCTATTAGAAGATGTCTAGTTGATTGATTCAGGTGCCAGCAAACACATGACTGGGCAACAAGAATTTGTTCCATACTCTAAGTGACCGACCCACTGGATATCGGATCACCATTTGCAGACAATCAAGAGGTATATTGCAGTAGGGATTGGTGATGTCATCATTCCTCTTGGAACACGAAGATGTACACTCAAAAAGGTGCTCTATGTTCCAGGTTTGACTTCAAATCTTTTGTCTGTAAGTCAACTTCTTAACCATAGAATGCAAGGTTGAATTATTTGTTGAGAAAGGGATCAAGTCCTACATCATTTCCCAGGGAGAGTTCAGTCATTGCTCAAGCATTTTTGAAGGGCCCGTCTATTTGCACTGGATGTGGTCACTTCATCTAGCATTGCTCTCTCTGCATCAATGGCAGAGTCCAATGCACTTTGGCACTTTCGATATGGGTCATCTTTCTGCTGGGGCTCTACATCAACTCAGTGCGAAGGAAATGGTAAGAGGCCTTCCTCCACTCTCCCATTCTCTTACCTGTTTGCTCAGGATGTCTTGCGGGAAAACAACATAGAGGTCCATTTCAAACAGAGCTCTTATCATTCTACAGAGCATTCTTCAGGTCATTCACACCGATCTGTGTGGACCCCTGCCAGCTAGCTTTCAAGGTTTTGCGTACTTCTAGCTCATCATTGATGATTACTCACTGAAAATATGGGTATATTTCCTTTCGGAAGAAGAGTGAGGCACTTGCAAATTTCCAAACCTGTCTACCAGCAAGCCACCAGGCTGTCTAGGAAGCCTCTTCTTCTCCTCGCGCTCAAATCAAGGGGGGGAGAATTTGTGTCAAAGAAGTTCTTAGCATACCTGAAGCAGCATGGCATTCAGCAACATTTGACTGCTCCCTATACGCCGCCAACAGAATGGGATTTCCGAGCGCCACAACAGGACTGTCATGGAGATGGCTCGTTGTATGCTCTCGAGCCGCCAAGTTGGAGGATCAATTTTGGGCAGAAGCAGTCCAGACAACAGTGTATCTACTCAACTAGGGCACCCACGAAGATCTTGCAGAACAAGACACCGGAAGAGGTATGGACTGGTCGTAAACCTTCTATTCATCATTTGAGAGTTTTTGGTTGTACTGCATATATGCATATTCCAGATAAGAGAAGGAAGAAGATCGATCCAAAGACACTGCCATGTCTTTTCTTGGGGTATAGTACTACCTCAAAGGCATATCGTCTCATGGATCCTGAGATGAAGAAGATCTACGAGAGTCAGGATGTGGTATGTGATGAGTCGTACTTTGACTCCCTACCACACAATGGAGATCCAGTACCACCCTCGTCACATAGATTGCTCACACATCCAGATGATGGGCAAGATGATTCTTCTCAGAGAGAAGAAGAGCTGAGTGGAGACTTGTTCAGTGATCTTGGCACACTGGAAAACACATCTTCACATCAGCAGCACCAACATCTGAAATGGGTCCAGAGTACTATTAGGGATGCACACCTGAACTCACTTCCTGGTACTTCTATGGGAGTCAGAACATGAAGTCAAGCTAGACATGAGGTAAATTTTACACTCATGAGTTTAGTTGTTGAGAGCACCGAACCTGACACTGTACGTGAGGCATTAGACCAACCACATTGGAAACAAGCTATGGATGCTGAATATGATTCCCATGATTCAGAATCGGACGTGAGGGAACTTGTCGATCTGCCTCCAGGTAAGAAATCCATTGGCTGTAAATGGATTTTCAAAACAAAATATAAGGCAGATGATTTAATCGAAAAAACACAAAGCACGACTTGTTGCAAAGGGTTATGCTCAGCAAGAAGGAATTGACTATGACGAGACCTTTGCACCCACTGCGAAGATCAAAACCATCAAAGTTGTATGTGCATTGGCAGCACAAAATGGATGGAAACTTCAGCAGATGGATGTCAAGAGTGCTTTTCTAAATGGTGATCTAAAAGAAGAAGTGTACATGGCCCAACCTGAAGGTTTTTGAGAGCTACAGAAAGAGAAATAAGAAGAGATAGTATTTATCTCATATTATTCTGAAGAGAACAAAGCACACGTACAGTTTATATAGGACTGAGATCTGAACTGACTTCCTAACTGGACTGAGAAGATCCACAAAAGTGGTAAAGAATAATGTGATAAGAGATAAGAGATAAGAATAGACAACTAAGCTAAAAAACCAACGTATCCTAACATTCCCCCCCTTATTACATTATTCTTGCAAATGTGACCTCTGAAAGATTCAAATTTCACTTTTCCAAGAGATTTAGTGAGAATGTCAGCAACTTGTGCTTCAGTAGGACAGTACTGGAGCTGAATTTGATGGTTCAAGACATGCTCTCGAATGAAATGGCAGTCAATTTCAATATGCTTTGTTCGTTCATGAAAGACTGGATTCTGCACAAGCTTCAACACACTCTGATTGTCGCAATAGAGAATAGGTGACTGTTTTTCAGGAATTCCTAGGTCATCCATAATGCGACATATCCATATCACTTCGCACACAGCTCCTCGTGCGGTGTGATATTCTGCCTCTGTGGATGAGATAGAAACAACATTCTACTTCTTGCTTATCCACGAGATTGGTCCAGATCCGAGATGAAATATGTATCCTGTAGTTGACTTCCTATCATCAACAGATCCAGCATGGTCCGAGTCGACATATCCCTGTAGGAAGAATTGATCATTATTTTTATATTCCAGACCATAATTAGTTGTTCCTCGGACATATCTCGAAACATGCTTTGCTGCATTCCAGTGACATTTCTTTGTCTCTTGCATGAACCTGGAAAGATAGCTGACATCATAGCAGAGATCTAGTCTGGTGTATGTCAAATAGATGAGCCCTCCAACCAATTACCTCTAGAGAGTAGCATCTACTTGAGGTGAGTCCTGGAATCTTGAAAGTTGCAAGCCTTTTTCCATGGGAGTGGATATAGGTTTACAATCAGACATTCTATACTTTTCCAGGAGTGTCTTGGCGTACTTTGTCTGGGAGACAAAGATGTGATGCTCCTTTTGCCATATTTCCAAGCCAAGAAAGTAATGTAGTAGCCCCAAATCTGTCATGTCGAAGGTTCTTTTGAGATCATTCTTTACAATATCAACCTGATCTTCTGAACTACCAGTGATCACAAGATCATCTACATAAACAACCAGAATGATAATTTCTTTGCCTACCTTCTTTATATACAAATTTTAATCTGAGGGACTACGAGTGAACCCATGCTGCAAAAGGTGATCGTTGATCTTGATATACCATTCCCTGGGAGCTTGTTTCATTCCGTAAAGAGATTTGATGAGACGACATACCTTTTTAGGCTGATTTTCCTCAACAAATCCTTCAGGTTGGGTCATGTATACTTCTTCTTTCAGATCACCATTTAGGAAAGCACTCTTGACGTCTATCTGCTGAAGTCTCCATCCTTTCTGTGCTGTAAGTGCGCAAACTACCCTGATGGTCTTCATTTTCGCAGTGGGTACAAAGGTTTCTTCATAGTCGATGCCTTCTTTCTGAGCATATCCTTTGGCTACAAGTCGTGCTTTATGTTTGTCGAAGGATCCATCTGCCTTATATTTTTTCTTGAAGACCCATTTGTAGCCTATGGGTTTCTTTCCTGTAGGCAGATCGACAAGTTCCCATGTCCGATTTTTCATGAGTGAGTCATATTTTGTTTCCATAGCTTCCTTCCACTGAGTTTGACTGAGTGCTTCACGAACATTATCTGGCTCGGAGCTATTCATCAGTGAACTCATGAGTGCAAAGTTTACCTCATTTCTTGTTTGACTCCTTGTTTTGACTCCTGATGATGTATCTGGGAGTTGTTGCAAATTTGAGTCCTTGATAGTTCTTTGTACCCACTTCGGATGAGAACTTGACTTCTTTTGAGAAGAACTGTGTCGTTGCCGTGAGGATTGATGTGGAGTCACATTCTGCAGTTCTCCAAGGTCAACAAATAGTTCTCCTGGTAGCATTTCTTTTCTCTGAGTAGTCTCCTCCAGCTCATCATCTGATTCAGAGACTAATCGGTGAGATGTGTTTGGAAGTGAATCTTTTGTTGATACTATTGAGTCAAAGGATGACTCGTCACAAACCACTTCCTGACTCTCGTATACTTTCTTTGTCTCAGGATCCATGAGACGATACGCCTTCGAGGTAGTACTGTAGCCAAGAAGGATACGCAGGAGTGTTTTTGGCTCTACCTTCTTTCTCTTCTGAGCTGGAACATGCATGTATGCTGTGCAACCAAATACTCGCAAATGAGAAATTGATGGCTTTTTACCACTCCATACCTCTTCTGGCATCTTGTTCAGTAGAATCTTTGTTGGTGCCCTGTTGAGAAGATATACAGCCGTTTGTACTGCTTCAGCCCAATAGCGTTCTCCTAGCTTTGCAGTTGATAGCATGTAGCGAGCCATCTCCATCACTGTGCGATTGCGACGCTCAACAATGCCATTTTTCTGGGGCGTGTAGGGAGAAGTCAGGTGCTTCTTAATGCCATGATAGTTTAGGAAGGCCAAGAACTTCTTTGATGTGAACTCCCCCCCTCGATATGAGCGGAGTAGAAGAAGTGGTTGTCTAGATTCTTTGACAACATGATGATAGAAGTTATGAAAGTGTTGAAGAGCCTCACTTTTCTGCTTTAGGAAATATACCCACATATTGCGAGTGTGGTCATCCACGAACAACTGGAAGTATTTGTATCCTGAAAATGAAGTAGGCAATGGGCCATTCAGATCGGTATTAACTATCTTCAGACACTTCTTGGCATGGAAGGTGCTCGCTTGAAATGGATCTCTATGTTGTTTTCCTGCAAGACAACCAGGGAAAATAGGCAAGGAACTGGACAATTTGGGTAGTCCATGGACCATTGCTTTTGAACTCATCTGGTGCAGTGAACCGACCGACAAGTGTCCATATCTATAATGCCATAAGGCAGTTGATTCTATTGTTGAAGCAGATAAAGCTACTGCAGAAGATGAAACAGTATCTAAAGCAAATAACTTATCTTTTACAAAGGCTTTAGCAAGAACCGTACCTTGTCGGGAGATTAAGCATGATTTAATGCCATTTTGAACAAGAAATTCAACCTTAAGGTGATGATTCAAGAGCTGAGTAACTGACAAAAGATTGCTAGTCAAGCCAGGAACATATAGTACCTTTGTAAGTGTACATTTTCGTGGCCCCAGAGGAATGGTCACATTCCCTATTCCTTCTGCAATGTACTCTTTGTCATCCGCTATCCGAACTCGATCTCCTGTTGGCTCTTCACGTAGTGAATCAAATAGCTTCTTGTCACCTGACATATGCTTGCTTGCACCAGAGTCTATCAACCAGACTTTCTTCATGGGCTGAGAAGTTTGAGAGACGAGTACAAGATTCTTACTACAATGGGCTCCTTCTGATGTCTCCTCATCAGATTCATCATCCTCTTGTTGGGTTGCAAGATGTCCTTTTTTCTTTCTCCAGCGGGGACGTCATTTAGACTTTTGAAAATCTTCGCGCCCGGATGTGCTTGTATGGCTTGAAGACCCTTGTTTCAAGCTGTTGTGTCAATAGTGATCAGTGTCGTGAGTATTGGTTCTGCAAATGTGACACCATCTCTTTGAATTTTGATCTTTCTGTTTGGATTGCGTTGGATTTGGCTTCTCTGGGGGACCTTTCCGATTCTTCTAGCCATGATTAGGCTTTGAGAACAAGGCTTTGTCCTGAGTCTCCCCATGCGATGAAGTGATAGCTTCTTCCTGCTGCAACAAATTCACAAGCTCTTCAAATGTCACTGTTTGTTTAGACACATTCAGTGTTGTAACAAACACTCGAAATTGAGAAGGGAGTGCTCTCAAGGTGATTGGGACGAGTAGTTTATCGTCTACCATTTCACCGAACGCCAATAACTCCGATCTCAACTCAGCCACGTGACGCAGGAATTCCTCCACTTTCTCATCAGACCCCATAGAGAGGGTGTGCAACTTCGACTGAAGATGAAGAATCTTTGTCTGATTTTTGGCTTCATAAATGGTTTCCAACTTGTCCCAGGCCTCCTTGGGTTTCTCCGCATTCCGAACATGCGGTTGCACGTCATCACTGATACTGAGCATTATCAGCATCAAGGCTTTAGCACTAGCCATGTCATATTTTACTAGTTCATCAGGGGCTATGGGAGCAGGTACAGATCCTGTGACAATTCCCCATAATCCTTCAAACTGAAGGATTGTCTTCATTTTTGTCTTCCAGGCCGCAAAATTAGGCCCTTTGAGCAACTGAGCATCAAACAGAAGTAACTTCGGAGCAGACATTGTAATAAAAAAAAAATTTATTTATTTGAAAATTTATTACAATTTGGACTCACTGTCGAGAATGACTGGCTTGTAGATGCTCGTGATATTCACGTGCTATGAGACGGTGACACTTTGCAGGGAGTTCTTCTTCGTCGTCACAATCTGCATCGTATCCGGCTTCTAATTCTTCCCATACTCGCTTTTCTTGGCAGCTGACATCGAAAAGAAAGTACTCAAGGAGTCCTTCTCGAACAAGTTTGTCGAATGCAAGATTGCCGCAATTTTTAAGCTCGTTCAGCAAGGAAAAGTAGAACTCGGAGCTCTCAGGAGCTTCTCCACGGTGTTCTCTGGCTGGCGAGTTGATGTTGTGGCTTTCAACTATGGCAACCGTGTTGTTGACACTTTCAATCGAGTTGTCTACACTCGACATTCGATGTAGTGTAGAAGAGAATGTTGTAGACTCAAAATTACCTCGAAAACGCGCACGTGCTGCCTTCCTTCAGCAGGTGACTGAGTAACTCTCCACGTCCAGCTGCAGATCTCTCCTTCGCACCAGTAATAGCTTCCACGTTCTAGAACAGGTTTATCTTCCTCCGCTGCGTGATATACAAAAACTCAGCAGGTACTCACACCTGTCCTGGAGCCACGTGTTTTGGCTGAATCGCTCCTGTTGTTGGTGAATTTCGTCACGTCCACGTTGATTCCACTAGCCTAGATATGTTATAGTAGATGCTAAGACTTCAGCCCAGAGAGGTTTATATGTTGCATTCACGTAGCAGCAAAGCTTCAGGCGCTAGAAGGAGGGCGAAGAAAAACTTCATGCGCAGGTTCAGTGGAAAGCGTGTTCAAATGGCACCCAACAACTCTGCATACCAATAACACTCCCTTCTCTTCAGGCACTCCACACGCCTGTAGCGAACTAGAACAACACCTCCCTTGTATATTGCGATCTGCTCAAATGCGGGCATGGCTAAGTCGAAGTGGCGGAGAGGGGGGTTGCACCACCCGCCTGCATTGTTGGGCTGAGCATAATTCGGCATGCAGAAGTTTGTGGCGGTGACTGTCACCGATGCTCCTGGTATGCACCACTGCGGATCCTCCTCTGCCTTGCGTTCTATTCTGTAGCACCCGCCACAGCTCAGACCGTTACTGAACAACGCCGTGCTCAGCGCAGCCATATACTTTCCGTACCCCTACTCGAACAGGTTGCCGTAGGTTCGCCCCCTACTTGGCGCGCCAAAAACATAGGCTTCTCCACGCAGCAGTAAGAAAAACAACACAGGAGAAAGATGTTACACTCTTGGCTTGCAACCTGACCAACATGAATCCTGAGACTGAACGTGCCCTGATACCAAACTAAGAGCTACAAAAAGAGAAATAAGAAGAGATAGTATTTATCTCATATTATTCTGAAGAGAACAAAGCACACGTATAGTTTATATAGGACAGAAAACCTGAACTGACTCCCTAACTAAGCTGGGAAGATCCACATTATCAGCAGAGAATAATGTGATAAGAGATAAGAGATAAGAATAGACAACTAAGCTAAAAAACCAACGTATCCTAACAGTTTTGTAGATGAGCATCAACCACACAAGGTATGTCGTCTAATAAAGTCACTTTATGGACTCAAACAAGCACCTAGGGCATGGTATATAAAAATTGATGATCACCTATTGCAACTTGGATTCACTCATAGCCCCTCAGATACAAATTTGTATATCAAGAAGGTAGGAACATAGATTATTATTTTGGTTTTGTACGTAGATGATCTTGTGATCACAGGAAGTTTTGACAATCTTGTGGATGATGTAAAGAATGATATGAAGAAATCCTTCGACATGACTGATTTGGGGCTACTTCACTATTGTCTTGGCTTAGAGATATGGCAGAAGAAGAATCATATCTTCGTCTCGTAGATGAAATATGCCAAGACACTCCTGGAAAAGTATGCGATGTCAGATTGTAAACCAATGTCCACACCTATGGAAAAAGGTTTGCAATTATCTAGATTCCAGGATTCACCATAGGTAGATGGCACTCACTACAGGCAGCTTGTGGGGAGTCTCATTTACTTGACTTATACTAGACCAGATCTTTGCTATGCAGTGAGCTATCTCACCAGATTTATGCAGGAGCCAAAGAAATGTCATCGGACAACAGCAAAGCATGTGTTGAGATATGTCTGAGGTATAGTTGACTTTAGTCTAGAGTATCAGAAGAACACTCAGTTCTTCTTACAGGGATATACAGACTCAGACTATGCAGGATCCATTGATGATAGGAAATCCAGTTCAGGATATGTTTTTCATCTCAGATCTAGACCTATCTCATGGATTAGCAAGAAGAAAACTGTTGTTTCTCTCTCATCCACTGAGGCTGAATGCCGTGCCACACGAGGAGTTGTGTTTGAAGAAATTTGGTTACGTTGCATTCTTACAAATATAGGGATTCCTGAAGAGAAACCTCCCATCGTTCACTGTGACAATCAAGGTGTGTTGAAGCTTGTGAAGAATCCTATTTTTCATGAACGTACAAAGCATATTGAGGTGGAATGTCACTACATTCGTGAACAGGTCTTGAACCACCAAATTCAGCTCCAGTACTACCCTATTGATTTTCAAGTTGCAGATATTCTCACCAAGCCTCTCAGCAAGGTGAAGTTTGATTTGTGTAGGGGGTACATTTGTAAGAGCAATGTATTAAGGGGGGGAATGTTAGCTTAATTAATACATTTTTGTTAGTAGTTGTTAGTGAAGAGTTATGTAACTGTTCCTCCTGTCCTCCCTCTCGCACTGCCTATATAATGGCGTGCTCTCTGTATGAATGATATAGCAATCAATAATAATTGTTCTTCGGCCATTAGCATCATCCAACACCTTCTCTTGTTCCTTTCCCATTTTTGTTTCATCTTTCCACAATTTAAAATTCCTTCCTTACCCATCCCCCACAATACCCCATCATAAAATCTTCCCACTTTTCCCCGCATTCATCATTTGCTCCTTCCATCCTCCCTTTCCCAAGTTTAGCATTTTTCTTCCCCCAACTTCATTTTTCCTATGATAGACTACCCCTTCCATTGCTTTCAATGCTCCCATCACGCAACCTGCATGCAATTGCTACTGATAAGACAATTGGTCTTGGAATCTCTGCACTCGTAAGGGGTGATGACTATATAAAGATAGCAAAAACACATTGAGAATACAGTAAAAATAAAAACATATAGAGGAATTAAATCTATTTATAAAAATTGGATTTGAAATATTTGTTTAAGTGCACTTGGTAATCACAATGTTTACCACTATCATGTTTAATAAAGTAAGTCATTTTTAATAAGCCATGTGAAAGAATTTTTCAAAGTGTTGGGGGCGATGGTCATATAAAGACACCAAAAATAAATTTGAGAATGGAGCAACAACAAAACATATAAACATGTTGAAATCCATTTATACAAATTGAAATTAAAATAATCATGTAGATGTGAGTGGTAAACACACAGTGTTTACTAATGTTTTGTTTAATAAAATAAGTCATTTTTAATAATCCATGTTAAGTTTAGCATGATGGGTGTGCTTGTTCACTAATGAACTAGTCATTGTTTTATCCCTTACTAATACAATTGGCATCTTGCAACAATGTGTTCCTGAAGTACTCCATAAACATGGTATGTTCCTTAAACTCTTCCATAGATTCATCAATAAGGAAAATTTTCATATCTCCATTCTCAAATGTCACAAACATGATGATTCCCAAATTGGTGAATATTTTCATCCCAATTGCTTTATTTGTATACCTAAAATATAAAAATCCATATTATATAGGGAACTGAAATTAAACAACAGATGCTACACAAATATCAAATATAGTAACATGATTCTAAATATTCTTCAACCATGCCCTATGTAAATGCCAAATGCATATGAGTATACGTCATCTGAAAATTGTCCTTTCAATTTTTTCAAAAACAAAAGACATGATAACATTTTTTTCGTGGGAAGATACGAAGCATAATATAAAAAATGATTGAAATCCTTACTTGATTGTTTGCATTTCAAATGTTGCATCATATGTGATGAAGGCATTGAGATGTCAATCATTTCAAAAAAAAAAATTTGTGCTTTTACAGTTCAATTAACCAAACATAAATAATTGTTCATCTTATTATGAGATGAATTGACCTATGCAATGGACACACCAACCTTTTGCTCATCAAAAACCACCAAAGAGTACCCCATTGATATTGTGGGAGCCATGAAATACAAGCATGATTAGTATGTGAATTATGTCAAGAGTTATATTTAAGTTCGTGGTACACTTATAAAACCTAAAATGCTCAACTCACACCATACTTACGTGTTAAAAATATTTACTCCATTACAATGATGAAATTGTGCGAGTAGTGAATCGTTGCCTCAAGCTTACTTGTTTGAAGACTCATGATAAATGGCATATGACTCTCATATTACCTCTTATTGTAAAAAATTAATATGTTACAAATTGATACTAGTGGCATCCTACTCATATTTTAAAGATATTTTGATTTGTACTCTCCTCTATGCACTGAACACATCTTTCCAAGTTATGCACTCATCCCCATTTTAAATCAAGTTCACGAACTGGAGATTTGAGTAAAGTCTTTCCAAAATTGTGTCAACATAGACATTGCAAGCAAAAAACTATTAATGTAGTCCTTGGATTCGGACAAAAAAAATTGGAAGGCACTTTATGACTCATTACTTGTGATCTTCAAACCATGACAAAACTTGTCATTTGAGTTACAATAAAACATATCATTACATGTAATAATTACAACATTTGGTTGGCTATGCATAATCCTTACATGAAAATGGCATTGACAACCCCTTTGTTTTGAAATTTCCTTACTCTTTCCTTTGTCACTACTTTGTTCCTAGTGTCTAAGTGACCATATGCACAACAATAATTGTAACAAGAAAAATGATGTTAGAGTCAAATAACATAATAATAAATTTACAAAACCCAACACTCTTGTTATGGTGCTACAAACAAATTTAGAGTACATTATAATTGCTTATGGTGGCCTATTCTCATAAGAATGTTTGGCCACCCTATGTTGCTTGCAAACAAATGTATTTTGCACACTATCAAGAAAGTCTTCCCCTTTTACAATTGTATCAACACTAACGAGAGGGATTCCCACACAAAGATTCATCTCCACATTATCTTCATCAATGAGGGCCCATTCTAAATCATCTTTTGAAAGATGGGATTTCTCTTCTCCCACATTTTAAACATCAAAAGATGTCAAACTCTCCCACTTATACGTTCTTCACATCCTATACAAAATAAAATTAAAATGACATGATACATATAATATAAACAAATAAAATGTTAAAATGAAAAAAGTAATGGTGTGTGGCATAGTAATAGAGCTAAAATGAATAGGTGGAAAAAATATAGTGTTTGTCACTGTTGCGTGGTATGTTTAAAAATAAAACTATAAAAAATTGAGGATATTAAAATAATTAATTTATTCTATGATTTAAAGTTTAAATGTTACAAATGGTGAATCATAAATATTTTGCATAAATATTTAAAATGAGCTCACCATATATTCAAGTATTTAAGACTTCCATTTTGAGGATAGAACAAGTAAAGAAGATCCTTACAATAGGTTATCTAAAAAAAAATGTTACTGTACAACTCAACATGAACATGATTATTTGAATAGAGGTAGATAGTACAAAGGGAAAAAAATTGTAATGGTACTTGACATGGCAATAAACAAAAAAACATAGGTGGTAAACACATATTGTTTATCACTAGTATATTGTGTACTTTTTCATTGAGAAGTGCTTACTTTTTCAGTATGTTAATCTATAATAAACATCAAGTATTAAAATTCTAAAAGGGTTTTACACATGCTCAAGCATTGAAGACCCGCATTTGGAAGAAAGAACGAGTAGAAAAGATCCTTGCAACAAGTTATGTAAGAAAAATGTGATTGTACTGCTCGACATGGCCATGATAAATTCAAAACACACAACAAATACAATGGAAAAACCAAAATTGTAATGGTGCATCGCATAGCGATGATGGAAAAAAGTACATGTGGTAAATACAATATTTGTCATTGTTGTGGACTATTTTTTAAAATAAAAAAAGAAAACTAATAGTCTTTAGGATAGATAAACAACAATGCATTGTCGGACTTTATTGCTTGGCATGAACAAAAAAATATTAAAATTGTTATACAAATGAAAAAACAAAAAATAGTAAATAGTCCTTCACATTGCAATTAAGACAAAATGTAGACATTGAAAATAGTGTATGAAATTGTTATGGTGTGTGTTTAATAGCTAAAGCACAAAAGATAGTTTGGGGGTCCATTGTATTCTCTTCTATTTTTTAATTCTAAATGTTAAGATGCTCTTCCAAGATAGAAAGGTATGCTCTACCTCAATACCATCTTTTAAATTAAAGGAGCAAAGAACTATTAAGATGGTCTTAAATTCATACTACCAAGATGGTGATAACCATGTGAAGCTTATATTGCAAAAGCTATGTGCACTTTTTAGTTGGAGGAAACTGTAATGACCCAAATAATCACACAAGGACAACACAGTGAAATACAGGATAAATTTTTTTTTGACTTGCTTGACACATAACATGACGCAACATGTCGTCACCAAGGATACAACTAACACTGTGAACAACTTGATACAAGGATGGCCATGAAGGCAAAACAGAAGCGTTCACACCTATCAAGGACAATTTACTCTTCTTTTGACAAGACAACATGGAAGTCCAACCACATGACTGATGTGAAATTCATAGCTTATCTATTATAAATAAGCAACAATTACATTATATAATTGCACAAATCAATAAGAGACAATGTTGCAGAATGAAGATAATAACATAAGCACAAAATAAGAGCAAAAATATAATAAACACACTATATTATTGATTGAATAATATGGAGCAATTACATGATGAGAGAGCTTACAATATATAGCCTTTCCATTTCCTATAAACAAGGAGATGAGGCTTACCAATATTATCCCACTAATCTCTCCTAGAGAATCTCTCCTATGATCACTCACCACTATTCTCTCATATATCCCACCAATATCTCCACACACAATAATCTACATGAGTTGTTTATTCAACAAACTCACAACTAATACAATATCCTATATTATTAATAATGAGTTGTTTTATGACTCATATTAATAATATTACAATCTTTTATTTTTCTCACACTAATATATAATATATATTTGCACACACACAAATATATAAATATCTAATGTTCACAATATCTAATATTCCTAACATTCACTCCCCTATTGTTAACATTTGATATTTCCACACATACACTCCCCTAATGTGAACAATGTAGAGAAAAACATTCACACGTCTTCTACAGCTTGCCTGCCTCTGCATGCTCATGATCTTGGTATGCTGAACCTCTGTTCAACAAATACGAACCCCTGTTCGACAATAACGGACCTCTGTCCTAGGTACGAGCCCCTGCTCATGAACCTCTGTTCATCCTCTTCACGAAAAACATGACGCTGCTTTTTCTTGTGCTTTTATCTTTCTACTATCACATATTTACATCAGGAGTTTATAAAAGGAAATACAATTCTGAACAGGAATGTGACATCTGTTCTTATTACAAACAATAATGGAATAAAACACACAACTGAAATACTTGGCCACCAAATCAATACCGCGGCCTCGTCGATGGTGCCTGACGAGAGGTCGCCGATTGCCCTCCTGCCTCCGTTGCCTCCAGCCTCCATCGCGATGATGTTAACTCAACTGAATTTATCTTTGAGGCTCATTTTACAATTCTATTAGGTGTCGGTTTCAACCGATAATGCACCCTTACAATAATAATCAGCTTTATATTTATCCAAAATAATAAAGCATATCAGATTTTAATTGCTAGAAATCAGTCACTATTTTTTTTTTTTTTTTTTTTTTTTTTGCAGAATAATTAGAAACCGTCTGAATTGTTTCCACGATTTTTCGTAAAATACGAAATGGGTTTCTGTAATTTTTTGACAGAAGTTTTAAATAATACAAAGTAACAACCCCAAAAAATTTCAGAAAATTTCGAATCTGGGTTTTTGAGAAAAACGTGAATTACCAGTCGGTTTTTTTTCAGATCAGAATTCCGAAAATGGCAATGAAAGCTTCAAAACTCTCATATCTGCATCTTAGAGGCTGTGGTTTTGTCCTGCAATGAATCTCATAAATTTCCCTAGCCTGCTCTGATACCAGATGATGTGAAATTCATAGCTTATCTATTATAAATAAGCAACAATTACATTATATAATTGCACAAATCAATAAGAGACAATGTTGCAGAATGAAGATAATAACATAAGCACAAAATAAGAGCAAAAATATAATAAACACACTATATTATTGATTGAATAATATGGAGCAATTACATGATGAGAGAGCTTACAATATATAGCCTTTCCATTTCCTATAAACAAGGAGATGAGGCTTACCAATATTATCCCACTAATCTCTCCTAGAGAATCTCTCCTATGATCACTCACCACTATTCTCTCATATATCCCACCAATATCTCCACACACAATAATCTACATGAGTTGTTTATTCAACAAACTCACAACTAATACAATATCCTATATTATTAATAATGAGTTGTTTTATGACTCATATTAATAATATTACAATCTTTTATTTTTCTCACACTAATATATAATATATATTTGCACACACACAAATATATAAATATCTAATGTTCACAATATCTAATATTCCTAACAATGACACACTCACAGCTAGGGCATCCCATGAGGAATTTCTTGTTTACTAAAGTGTCTCTTAATTCTTAACTTACATTCTTATAAAATTTCATGTAATGATTCACACAATTCTTTTCACAAGGGAGAACTTCTTTCTTTTCAACTGTTGACTAAATAGCTTAAGGCCAAGCTTTCTAAACTAGGATCATCAGTTTTATGTCCAAATATTTCTTATTCATTTGATTTTAGAACATTTTCCATTTCTTACAAGGTTAATTAATCTTACTCAAGCCACTAACACATGTTCCACAACTCTATTGCACAGGTGAAGGCATAAGCTCCGATTGAGTGGAAAGTACCGCTTAGGGTTCATAACAATAACCTTCGTGTTTAAGGATCAAACTTTGACCTTGCTTAAGAAATATCACCATGAATCAAGGAAAGGGTTAACAGAACAGGACAACAGAATTTAGCTTCAGGGTCACATTGTTTACTATCAATCTTTCATTGAGGTTAAGAGTTTATCGAGATTGGTTAAATGTTCCATCTAGACTTTACTTAATTAGGTTTGACAAAGGAGAACATTTTAAACGATATAGAGATATTTAAGGTTTTATTAATCAATTTCCCTCCTACTTATTAAATCCTATCATCTTCTAAAATCTAACCATTGATTTCACCATGAGATCATTTAAGGTTTCACCGTAAAAGGATAATGTTTATTAGTTTGGCCCAGGAAAAATAATAATAAGTAATCATATTTCGTTACAAAATATAGTTTCCTCTTAATTGTTCCAGGTCTCAAAGGTTATCAAGTAGATCACATCTACATTAATATGTTCATATACATAAATTTTCGTTTAACTTTTATAAGGACTATCCAGTCCACTTTATAGTGCTTACAAACTCATTGCTACTATTCCTTAGAAGGATTTACAAATCAACATTTTAACTCAAGAGCAAAGTTTAACAATACTCGTTTGCGAAAACAAAACAAGGTTACATCAATTCTTTCCAACACGATGCACAAACCAAAGGGACATACCATCTCTATTAATCTATGACTAGGGAAATAAGAGCGTAATAACATGGAACATGCCACGCTACTATTCTAAGGATTTAAAAATACACTAGAATATCCCACAACCAAGCGGTAATCAAATTTCATCTTTCACATGATAACCAAACAAGCCAAAATTTCAACAGTTACAACAACAATACTCTACAATACATTCGACATTTTTACAAGTAACTTCATAAATTGTACAGATGAACCTTTAACACTCTTTTCCTCTAGTCTACTCGCATAATCCATCTGCACAAATATTAACTAAAGTCAGTTCGCAAGAACTGAGCATGTTAAGACTACCCATTGCAACAGTAAGCTAACATTTTATAATATCATGAAAGTAAAATTCTAAACTCAAGAATGGATCAAATCACAAACCACTAAACAATATGTTTCACGAGATGACGAGATTTATACCAGCCAACAAGGAGGAATCCCAATATTCAAGTGAGAGAGATATTCCAAAGATAATCAAGGTGAGACCTTATTGGTGAAGACAACAAGGCTGAGAGTATTTAGATTTCAGTCAAGTAATCCTATGGATTACGTGATTGAAATATAACACCCAAACATCATTCTATTATTATTAACCAAAAAGATAAAGATCGGTCAAATGACTTAACATATTCAAAATTACTTGTTAACAAGACTGCATTAACGCACATCCATGTTTTAGGAAGAATATAGGTCCCAACCATATATGAACACAAATCAGTCAAAGATTTAAGTTAACTTCACTCAGCTGAATAAACCAACATACATATAATACTCACAACATTATAACTAACTATCTGAAGGTTCAATATACCAAGCAATTCTCACCAAACCTAATTATTTTTTCATCAAGAAGTTAAATAAATTAGATTCTATCCAAACTAAAATTACATACAACAACTATAGTTGGATTACACAGGCAAGGATCAAGAAGAAGTCTTTTCACCAAAGGTTGTTATTATCTTACATCACATAATCAGTAATAAACCCGTAATTCACCGCTCGTATGATTCATTGTAAGAGTTAAGGACTTAGCTCACTAAAATATGTAACTGAGTCGATTCCTACCTTTTCCATTTTCATACAAGTCTAACCCAATTCAAAAGAAAAGATAACCATTTCTATTTTCACACATGCCTCAGTAAACTCTTACTTAGAAAGTCCCTACCTGAATTATTGAAGGTTTGCTAAGCTACAAAATGGATTTAATAGAAACCCATTTCATTCGATACTTGAATTTAAACAAGCAAGGAATAGTTTGTTGAAAATATAAGTGAATCGACACAAGATCCTCTACCGTGACCTAACTTGAGTCACCAATCACAAGGTTAACAGTCAGCGAAGGGGAAAAATACAAAGAAAAATATTCTTCCTACGAACTATGCCTTCTCTTCCTTCTCTAAAACAACATATGAATAACTTGGGTATACCCATCTATCTCACGACAGTCTACTCAACCTATCCTCATAGTCGCTCCAAAGAAAACATCTGCTACTACAGAGTTTGATTCACAAGGAAGATAATTTACATAGAATGTCTATAACATCATACAATTTACCAAGAAAGAGAAAACTCTACAATTTTAATTTCTACCTTTCACTATTACGTCCATTTAGAAATAAAAGCATTATCAGGCAGTCATAAAGCAACCTAGCCAATTTTTATTTTTTTTTTAAAGAAACTAGAATTAGAATTGTAATCGGTTTGAGATAGCTTTTCATAAATTACCATTATTGATCAGACAATTGCAGTAACTAATAACATAAAACAAAGGTTAAGTTTTACTGTTTACCTAGTTCATTCATTTTGTCCATTGTGAAATTAATTTATGCTACAAAATACCATTTTCGAAGCCAGAGAGCAATTATTTGAGGAGCAAGGAAAAATCAGAAGCCCATACTAAATGCCATAACAGATAAAAGAAAATAGAAGGACATTCAATTCATGACATAATAAAAGGGTAGCAGAATATTACAAGGGCAGGTTTAACATGCCTGGTTTAAAACGCCATCTCCATATGCATATGATTGTTTTCAATGCTGCTTGCTTTCCCGTAACCCAAAGTGCTCTGCGATCTCGAGCTAGCGCCACATTCACGCGGTGAAATATAGCTACAACCCAACCCCATGATTTTAAGCTTGGACACAAGACATAACGATTACATCACCCTCCTAGATCTGGAAGGAATCTATTGTAATGATAAATAAACCTTCTTCTTCATCCGATTGGGGACAACATCAAACTCTCAGTGCAAACACTACAGTTGTAGCTTGTAAGGTGTGATAATTCCAACAGAAAACTTTATGCCTACCAACTTGGTGACTCGTTGAAGAAGCTCATATAATAGCAAGGCAAATTGTGTTTCATGAATATTCTGATATGAAACAGATCGGCCTCTATGAGGTTCTCTTCCATGAGTTACATCGTACAAAAAATAAGATCTCAATAGAGAATCTTTGTAAATAAATTTCATCAGGTCTGCTGGTAACACCCTCACTGTCACATGATCAATTTTGAAGGAACAAACTCAGTACAAGTTCTGGATCTGAAAAATATCCTACTACCTTCATCTCCCAAGACATTTTCTCCAACATTGCATAGATCTCCCGTGCCTGTGGGTGTGATCTGTCACCTCCATATTCTAGTCTATTTTCCATGAAATAAACATCAATGAAAGGGTTTGGACTGCTATCCCTCCTATCATTCCCAGCCAGATCCCCATAACTTGCAAATGAAAAACATAACCGAGGAGAATGCTGAGCGGAATGCCAATTATATAGTAGCATGCAATATTTACATAGGAAACAATAGCCTGTTTCTGTGTCTTCTTTCTTTCAAATCAATCAAAACCACACTGATATTGTCTCCACTTCTCCGTCCCAAAGCCAATTTGGTAAGAAGAGCAGCTGCGACACCTACAGGAGTATCTTCTATAATACCCTTTGAGCCTCATGAAAACGGTTTTTACAAAATATTGAAGCCTGTGCAGCACGATTTTGAGAACCCACACCCACCCTCGTAACATCAGGGTGATAGACCTTCATTTCACCATCAATGAATCCACTGTCTAGATCCACACACTGTAGCAATTCATCTGTTGCAGCATTTGATGGAGTGCAACAAGCATTCGTGGTTTTGGGCAAGAAAACAACAGGTAGACCACGTGACAGCAAATGACAAGTCAACAATTTAATAAATGGGCAGGTGCGGCCATCAACCAGGAGTTGAACACGCCAAGAAGGTGTAGGGGTCTTCAATGCAATGACAGGTAGGAGACAAACACAGGGAAGATAAAAAAATCTGATCCTTTTTGAAAGCTACGCGGCCAGCAAGGAGGAAGGCATACGGTGGGTGGGTAGAAAAACAATTAGTTTCATTAATCCCCACCAACATATGCCAAACAAGGCACCAAATGAAATAAAAAAGAATATGGCAGGAGGCCATACACTCTACCACGCACCCCTCTTGCTAGAAAACAAGGAAATAAAGAGTCCAAGGACAATAATGTAGCCCACGTATCCTCATGTATAGCCTGTCGCATCCATAATCCAACATGGGAGGAAAGGCAATGGACGCAACAATAAGTGCACCCCGGAATTAAGAATTGCAATGAGGCATGCGTGTGGGGATCAGACAGTCAAGGCGGGAGCGACAAACAAATCAAAAGGATAGTTTAACGATAACAGAGGATGATATTGATAACAATCGATATAAAGAAGGTAATAATAAAAATACAATCGTTGATCGATAATACAATCATAATGTCATTATTATTATTATTATCATTATTATCATTTTACAACTTGTAAAATAATTATCAATTATAGTCATAATGGTCAGCAATCGAGGTCGACGAAGGCACAACGACACTCCATGCATAGCACTCGATCGCCACAGGATGAATAGGTGTAACGTAGAACAGGACATTACAGAAACCAACAAGCTTAAAGCTTTGCGTCCTTTAACAAAGAGAGGAATATATATATATATATATATATATATATATATATATATATATAATTGATTATCATTGTAAGCAAGTACTCCAACTAGTTTCAAACGTGGCATGAAGAAATAATTAACCCTTTCATGCTAATCAATACATTTGAAAACATTATATAATAAATATCTCACATACTACATGTTAGAGCTTTTTTATTTTCTCCTTAATTACAAGGACTAAAAGCTTTTCAAAATACAAGACGACTTCTAGCACTTATTTTTATAGGAAATATCTACAATCATGATAAAATGCACATATCAAAAACACAGTCTATAATTTTCAGAAAAGAGGGCCCTCGGCGCACAATTTGTTTTGAATGATAATATAACTACGCAGTGTGTTTAAAATAAAACAAGTAAATTAACAGTCTGAGGTGATTGGAATCAATCAATGAAAACTTGAAGGACAACGGAATTAAAACGGTTGGTGGTAAGGATGGGGCTGATAAGAGGTTGAGCAAGACGAGAAAATCTAGACAAGGGAGAAGGCCCTAGCGTGCAAACAAGAGGACACCAGAGGAAGAAATGAAGATGGAAGAGGTTAACTTGGATGACATGGATTCTGAGAAGCATGAGGGGGAGGAACTGTGTCTTACATAGCCTGGGTTGGCTTAGGCAGGGTGTGTCTTGGGATTTTTTAGGTACTTTTGCTGAATGTTGTCATAGTTTATGATGTAAAAAAGTTTTAGTCAGTTGGTTCTTGTTGGGTCATATGATGTGTTTCTAAGTTTTGTGCTTATTGCATTTGCTCTTTCATGCTCTAGCTCTTTAGTATTGTACGAGGTTTTGGGAGCCTTTCAAAACCCTAACCTTTTACATAACAAAATTAAAATAAAAATCAATGAAAAATCGAATTATATTCCATCCTTTCTTAATTGTATAAGTTATAATGATCATATTTAATGTTTGCGATGGCAGTGTGACATGTCCCAAATGTGGGGGGAATAATCCGTAGTGTTTCCTAAGCAACTTTCCATCTATATTTCAGCTATTTCATATCTTTCACATTATTTCTTCTCCTTTCTTTTTATTTGAAAGGATTCTCAATTGCTCTTATGGAAGGGAAAAAAACAAATATTTTAAACACAATGCATACGGTCGAAATCAAGGTAGCAACTTCTATATGGAGGACCTAATACAATAAACCAAAAAAGTTTAATATAGAAATGTAGAATTTGATAGAGAAAAAAGAAATCTCGAAGCTTTCACCAAAAAGATCATTTTCTCATTTTTATATGGTGAATTGAAAAAGAGAAAAATTCAAAAATATAGCAAATCTTTCCATCCATTATTAGAAAATATTAACTAACTTAATCGTGAACTAAAACTATTTAGGACATTGAGACCAGCTCACCTCAACCAGATCCTTTTCCTTTTTTCAGGTCTTTGCCCCTTATTCTGACTTCTCCACGTTCTGGATGCATTGATGAGGCCTGGAATGAAGAAATAGGGGACGCCATGCCATATAATGTTATTCCCATTGGTTCCAGTCATGCCAATGGCGCCCAAGGGCCAAACCAGCATTCATTTCTTCTTACAGCATCATTTGGCAGCTTTTGCTGTCCATTTCATATGACACCAGCATTAATTCTCACCAAATTCTGTCGCCAGCTCCAGCTTAACCTCACGATGGACTTTTAATCTCTAGCTCCAGAACACTGAACTCAATGTAATTGCTTGACATGCCATCTCCAATTGTACAAGTTGATGATTAAATAGTTGAAGTTGATAATTAGAGATGACCATGGTCATCACGCAGTAGACGAAAATATGAACTAGCTCAAAACATCTGTCAACTATTTATACAAGAGAGCCATATGAACCATATGAATTTTCAATGTGACGCTCGGTAAGAAGGTGTGTGTCACTTTGTTTAATCAATATTTGATATTAAAATTTGTAGTGCTTAATCCAGTTACATCTCCTTTAGAATCTAAAAAACTGTTCAACTTGAATACATAGCCACATGCCTCATTGCAAATTTGCATGCACCCTCTACCACCTATACATTCCTACCACAGAGACGGGAGATATTTCCATGCAGGTTACAGATGCTTCCAACAAGCATTAGGCACAAAATTGAGGATAAGATGCTCATAAATTTTTAAATTTCAAATTGCAGAATAGAATAAAGTTAATCGTTTGTAAAGAATTCTGCCGATTTTATTTTTGAAGAAATACTCAGGATGCAGAATTTCAATTGCAAGTGTCTGAGCTTTGCAGCTGATCCCCTGCTGAAATTTGTAAAATCCCAGCTATTTAGGAAATTTGTATATCGTATTTGAAATTGCCCAAAGATTAACAAAATCCCATCTCTGTAGGGCGGCCACAGAAGGTAATGTTAGGAAATAAGGGATAAAATATGCAGAATAATCCCTCACAAAATCGCAACAGTAGAAACTAATATGCATAAAATTGTACAGATCTCAAATAAAAGTGCAGAATACTAATAACACAACACAAAGAGACGGTATTTAATGTAATTCACCCAATTTGAGCTACACCCACCAAGAATCACTTGCTCAGATTTTATTACAAGCCACCACTCTCTCAATACAATACCCAGATCTGTTTCAAGCTATGCTCAACAAACTCTACAGAATTCACACCCGAATTCAAAACACATCTGCAATGTTACATTACCCCTACCATATGCACAAAACCACATCAGTAGACAATTGCTTAAGCAGTTTTACAAAACCGTGGGTATCAAAACCATGGGAAAAAACCGCCCCATAAACCTATGGGTCAAAAATTCTGCCTATATGAGAAAAACACATTTCTTGGTATATCGGACACATTTTGTTTTGAGGCCCAAAAACAAATAAAAAATCGGGGGTTGTGCCCCCAAACCTCAACGAGACAACTGTGGAAAGTGTACAGTACTCTTAGTGTATAGTCTTCAACACTTTCACACATGAAAACAGACTCCATAACCTAACAATCTCCCACTTGGAGACTGGTTTTCCTCTGAGCAAGCTTGTCAACCCTTCACTAGTTTCTGTGAAGACCAACCAAAGCTGAACACAGCTTCAGTTTTTCCCTTGTGACCACCTTGGTCATCATGTTTGCAAGATTCTGACTGGTATGAATCTTCTCCAGCTTCAAATTCTCTTCCTCCAAAGTTGTCCTGATGAAATGGTACCTAAGTTGTATATGCTTTGTCCTAGAGTGGAAAGCGAAGTTCTTAGCTAGGTGTATAACACTTTAACTATCACTATACAAATTTCCTTCCTCTTGCTTATGTCCCAACTCCTCAGGAAATTTTTGTAACCAAATCATTTCTTTGCTTGCCTCTATGGCAACAACATACTCAACCTTCGTGGTTGACAAAGCCACAAACTTATGTAGTCATGAAATCCATCTCACTGTTGTCCCACTTATAGTGTAAACATAACCAGTCGTGCTCCTCCTGCTATCTACATCTCCAGCCATATCTGAATCCACATAACCACACAAAGTGGTTTCTGGTCCACTGTAGCACAAAACTGTCCCCATGGTCCATCTCAAATACTGAAAGATCCACTTTACTACTTACAAGTGATCTCTACCTGGATCACTCATAAATCTACCTGGATCTGAACTTCGGCGAGACAACTGTGGAAAGTGTACAATACTCTTAGTGTACAACAATGTTACACAAAGACGTGTCCTGACCATTTTCCTCACGTCTGGGACATCCCGAGGACTTGGGGACAGGACGATTTTCTGCCATCCCTAATTTCCAGAAAAAAAGGGGGACGTCCCCCACAAACCAGGAACGCACCTGGGACGTCCTGGGTGCAAAGGGACTTTGGGGACTTCATTGGGGATGTCCCGGGGACTTCACGACATCCCCAACGTAATCTACACTTTTCCAACATTAAAATATGTTGAATTTTAGTTTTATAATACTTTTTTTTTAATATTTTTTTAAAATTTTAATACGTTCTCAGTAAAAAATAACATGCAGAGTTCTCATAATTGCCATAAACTGCAGTTTATTATTTTGGTTTCCCTTGAAAACAGAGCAACTGATTATCTGTCAATAATGACGAACTAAATGGAAAATGTTCAGAGAAAGATGAAGGCATATAGTAAGTACCATCCTTGTGAATGATGAAAATTCCCAATATATCTCACTGTTCTACTCAAGTAAGCATTGTCATTGTCCTGGAATAATATTCTGAGGTGACCATTTTCAAAATGTCACTTGAACAAGAAATTAAAACTTCATTAGGGAAAGACAAGCAGACCACATTTATTCTAGCTTGCCAATACCACTTTATGTTTTACGGCTCTCCATATGTCTAAGCAATACTCTCAATAATTGCCATTCTTGTTTTCACTTTGAATTGTCATATGCAAACTGCAAAGCATAACACCTATAAAACAAAGGTTACCTTTTGAATTAAAAATCCTAGCAGGCTCGTGAAAGAAAGAAAAAATGGATATATATATATATATGTATATATGTATATATATATATATATATATATTCAAAACATATAGATCTACTTAAATGGGAAACAGAAAAAAGTAAAATGAAAAACTTCAAATAAACACTCTTACCTCTTAAATCCCCGTCGAAATCTTTTGAAGCTAATGTAAATGAATAATTGGATTAATCATTATGGTTTCAATCTTCAGAATTTCAATTTTAAGTCTTAGTTTATTGAATTATTCATGTTATATTTGTAAAATTAATAAATTAGATATTTTTTTATATATTTTTTATTAGCTGTCCCCCCGCCGTCCCCAAATTTTCAAAAATATCTACTATCCTGAAAACCCCGTCCCTATGTCTCGACGTCCCACCGTCCTGGAGTCTTAGGTAACTATGGTGTATAGTCTTCAACACTTTCACACATGAAAATAGGCTCCACAACCTAACAGGTAAAGACTTGATGCGAAAAAATAGGACAGTCACCTCAAACATCTTACCACGTCCAAAGCAGACCAAGTGGAAAAGAAAACAACTGGAAAATTAGATGCAAAGAAGCCTGAAAAAGTGTTGCTGGAAAGGCTTAGACACTTTCCAGTAAGGGCTTCTTCACTATGAGACACCTATAATGTAAATATATCAACGTCTTGTATTAAGTTAATAAAAAAATTCATTGTATTTGTCAATTTTACATATCTATAAAATATGCTCATATATGATATGTATTTATTTCAGACTGGATTTTTGCCAAACTTTTTCAGAAATTCCGGATTTTCAGATTTAATTGCACTTCCAAATGAATTCGGATTTCCAAACTTAGTAACTATACTAAAAACCATGAAAGGAAAGGATGATAAAGACAGATATACTAAATAAGGTCATCGATGCTGAGTTTTTGTGGCCATTATACTTTGAGGCAGCCCAACCTTAAGACTGTGCTCATGAAAAAATACTTACTCAACATATCCCCATCTCAGATATTTTCGGTAGCTATCAAAGGGGTCTCCTACATGGAATTTTATTTGGTGTTGCAGGGATGTAGTTGGTAAGATGGGATATTCAGCAGAAGGAAATAAATTAAAAGCTCTCTTGGATGGTGGGGCAATTGTTAAATTCAGTTCTTGAGATTGAAGAAGAAACCTGAATTATTTTAAAATTATTGGGCTCCAATGTTTCTATCTACTTGAGGATAGAGAAGGGGTTGTAAAGATTATAGGAGGCTATAAATTTGTAATTTTGCAGTTATGTTAATGACAAGATGTGTTCCTAAGTAACCACCAAATGATTAATAAATCCTGAAGGAAGAGCCAGACATCTTGAGATGGACCAGGAATAACCTTGAAAGTTACAAGTAAAATCAGGCTATGAGATTTCCATATGCTCTGAGGAATGTAGCTAATGTTCAAGCATGATGACACTAATGATTTTTATTTTTCGCCACAAGTTGGTGAAGCTAGGACATATTCATGCTCAAGATGAAGTTGTTTCTGTTCATTGTCGAAGAAGCCATAGTAAAGTTGTTTTTTGTTTTGTGGGTTTGTTTTGATTATCTACATATATTTATGCTACAAATTTTACACCCTTCTTATTCATTGTGATTTAATAGTATAACAAAAAATGTTGTTGAAGGCTTTGCATCATTATGGACATTGCTATATTACATTTATATCCAGTTGTTGTGGGCTTCCAATTCGATTTGAATATCTTCTCAGGTCTATTTTAATTTTTATATAATCTGAAGAAGGATTCATCTCTAACAACTCAGCCTCTACGAATTGGATGTCATCTGTATAAATCTAGATTGTTCTTATAATGTCTGAGTTGTATTTTCTTTGTCCTGCAGCTTTGGTTTTATCATGGTTTAAAAAATTCAGACTTGACAAAAACTCAGACTAGGCAAAAATCTAGCTACTCTAAACTTTGACTCAGACTTGGATCCATACTAAGTAAAAACTAAAAAAATACAATAAATATAAGAATTCATAAAATAAACTTAAATAAAATGTAAAAAGTTCAAGAAATGAATTTAGAGAACACAACCTATTTTTCATTAATTATAGACAAAAAATAGTAGAATGCACAACACAATATCATATGATTATCAATCGTCATCATAGAAAATTACTGGTCCTTCGAAAAATTAACAAATTCTTCACCTTCCTCGCTGCCCTCAAACTGGAAGGTAAATTCCTGAAGAATAAGTGCATCATCAAGTGTTTAAGCTGAGCTAAGCACATTAAAACAATTCACTAAGAATTTTGACATCTCAAAATGAACTCCCTATAGATCTTTCAAATACAGTAAAGATCACTTCCTGGCATTTGAAATTTTGTTGAAAATGTGTTAAGAATTTTGGAATTTGGCTAAGAGTGAATCTGAAGGGGAGCTCTAATAACTATCTTTTTCATTATCACTACTAATGATCTGAAACCACTCTCAAGCAGTTTTGGCATTATATTTAATAAAAACTTAAAAAGAATATAAAAATTAAATTTATGTTTAGTTTGTATATATAATCCTTGACCACTGTCATACTCATCACTCGTAAAAATTTAAAAAATTCAAGCATGGCTGAATAGAGTACAAAATGAACAAAAAAAAGCATTTTTCAACCGTTCTTTGTGTTTTTTGCATAGTTGACGAGTTTTTGTTTTAAGCTCATGAGCACTTGCTGAGTTTTTCAGTAAGTGCTCATCCAAAACTTAGGACTATGTTTTGTACTATGGTTTTCTTACATTTTCGTATGTAGAGTAATGAGCTTCCATAAATAGAAGCTCTCAAATGTTACTATGACAGTTGATTTGCAGTCGTAATATTTCTAGAACCACCATGTGGGTTGGTTCATTCTTGCTTTGCATGTGATAAAAGGTAAATGATTTTTTCAAATGGTTTAACTCTGCCTACCTCTGTGTGTGTGCACACATCCACACGTGTGCATGGGTGTGTGCGTGTGCATGTGTGTGCGTGTGCATGCGTGTGTGTGTGTGTGTGTGTGTGTGTGTGTGTGTGTGTGCACGCGCTTGTGTGCGTGCGTGTGCGTGTGTGTGTGAGTGTGTGTGAGAGGAGGAAGAGGCTATAAGGTAATGACTATTCATGGAGGTCATCTTGAGATGACTTGAAATCCCACAAAAATTATAGATATAAGGACTAACCCCAAGACCAACTTCTTATCGTACTCTATGTATGTGGCACATAAATTGTGCTTCTGTTAAATAAAGAATGCACAGAAAACTTTCACATGATTCTTGATAGATGTTACACTCTTTGAAATTGTGTGTGTGTGCGTGTGCGTGTGCATGAGGAGGAAGAGGCTATAAGGTAATGACTATTCATGGAGGTCATCTTGAGATGACTTGAAATCCCACAAATATTATAGATATAAGGACTAACCCCAAGACCAACTTCTTATCGTACATTATGTTTGTGGCACATAAATTGTGCTTCTGTTAAATAAATAATGCATAGAATACTTTCACATGATTCTTGATAGATGTTACACTCTTTGAAGTATAATATACTTTGAAATAACAATGAATGTGGTTGGCATGCTAGAGACAAGTTTTATGATATTGAGCTTCTACTATGGTCGTAATAGGATGTTGTATTTTCTTGGGAGTTTCTAAGAAAATATTAATAGTAGAGATGATGATGATCTTTTTCTTTCTCCTTTTTTTTCTTTAACTTTTATTTCATCATTGTCATTGGTGTCATACTGTAATTTTCATCTTTGTCAAGTTGATCTATAACATTAGAATCTGATCCCAATTGAGGAAACCATGGCCTCCCCTTCTTTGGATCAAGGTCCCTTTAAGGCGGCCTTAACCAAGGATATAAACCAGGTTTCCTGAGGTAACCTAATCAAAAGTTTACATCAAAATGTCAAGAAATTGGTTGTCAGGCCAAAGTTTCTACAAGAACGGATAATGAATGCTATCTAAGAATGTATAATCCTCCATGCATGCATTGTGCTTTGGAGAAAGTTAAGTAACTACTATGGTGTTGCAATAAAAGACCTCTTTTAATCGGTTTATGGTCCATATCCAAGACTAAAATCCCTTAAAGCCTGCATCTATGTGTATACACAAAATCTATGCACTTGGGTACATTTCTGGGTCCTAAAGCATACTAATGTATCCATTTCACAACTCTTTTTGGCCTCTTTTGTTGCTTTATCTCTTGCATTGGCTTTACACATTTTGCACTTTTGTCAGCACTTGGCTGATTTATCTTTTATTGTCTTCGAACACTAGCACCCATCCAGGACATAAGCACCCGAGTGCTCCTATCCCTTCTGGGCACGCATATCCCTATTTTACCGTTGCTTACTCTTTTGGGTCTCTTTTACTTCTTGGTCACCTTTTAGTGTTTTGGGTCTGCCTTCTAATTGTCAATTACAAAATTCAAACGAGGGAATCATATATATACTTGGTTATTACACTCAAATAAAGGACCAAGCACTATAAGCATTATCTATCACCACCTAAGCTTGCACAAAGGCAACAAGACAATTACAAGACATTCATCTAGCACATCCATACAAGGGCAAGGGGCTGTATTGGTCTGCATACACTTCATAAGAGGGGAAATTCATTCTATTCCATCTCACACATTTGCATACTTGGAGCAATTTAGATCTAACCTGCTATCATAGTGCAAATTTTACAAGGGAAACCTAGGGCATCATTACACACACATACACACAGAACTACATGGAATCTGAGATGTAGTGTAGCGCTCGGTCATAAGTTCACTCTTCGGGTGACCGTTGGGGTCAATCTGACTACTCATTCTGCATCTTTTTATTAGATTTGATGTGGTTTGTGTATATAGAGAAAAATTATCTAAGAATGAAAGATAAAAAAAAACCTAAGTTTCCACATTCGAATTCGTGTTCGAATTCGCCGATGATTAAATTCGTGAAAAATTCGCAGGTAAAAAAATCAGCGATTAAATTCGTGATTAAATTCGACTATGAGAAATATACATTTTTATTAAATATATAAAAACAAAAGATAAATTCACATTTCAAAAGAGAGAGATAATATCACATTTCATTGATTTCATAAGTAGCTATTACAATAATGTGATTGAAAGCAAAAACTTCAAAAAACATGTGCTCGCAGCTGCATACTAATATTCGAAATGTTGTCAAAAAGTGATGGATCAAAGTCTCAAACTTCCCTATCTAGTATGGGCTAAGTTCTACTTATTACATCAAAAAGTTCTAAATCATTTAGAACACTTGGCTCAATCTCATCATCACTAGAAACATCATCATTATCAACATCACTAGATTCACCCTCATGTCTATCAGCATCACCAACAAAATCAAGATCATCTTCATTATCTTGTAGGACATCCTGAAGCTTTTTTTCTTTGAAGTGCATGCATCTTTTGCCACTTTTTTCATAATAAATTACAAATTACTGCGAACATAAACAAGGTCCCCCAGTTTTCCTGATAACAACCTATTCCTTTTTTTTTTATTGAACATGGTCAAAGCTGCTCCAATTCCTCTCACATGCTGATGCACTTACCCCTTGACTCAAGACTCGAATTGCAAAATGTTGTAGTTCAAGGGTATCTGCTCCATAGAATCTCCACCATTCATCACCATCCATGTCTTCCCTTGCCATCTACTGCTGATTGGGTTCCAAACAACCCATCCCCTCTCCTGTATGCTCTAAGTTGCTCTCTGGTTTTCTTTGCAACATATCGATCTAGAACGAGCTTTTCAATGGCTGCATAAATCCCGCTCATCACTTCACGGTCACTTTCTCTTTCAATGTGATAGAGTGTCGGCTCCAAATAGCATGCTGCTGCATGCAAATGAATATGCATCATCCTCCATCTTCCATCACAAATATCCCATATCTCACTATATTCTGCTTCCACATTATTGAATGCCTTCTGGATGTCTTCTTTGCAACGGTCCATGCCCTCATAAACCATGCCCATATAAGGGATATTGCCATCAACCATGTGGAGCATACGAACAATGGGTGCACACATTTTTAAGACCTTGGCTGCATTTTCCCAAAAGTTAGAGCTCAAAATGATTTGCTCCACCTGTTTACCTTTAGATTCTTTTGCAAGAACTGAATCTTCCCACTCTTTGCTGCAAACAACAGTTCAAAGGGCTCCTTTCTGCTCAACAACTCTTTTCAAAGTGATATAGAAGGAGGCAAATCTCGTGTCACATGGCTTCAGCAACTCCTTAGATGCATGCCTCCTATAGATACTCAATGTGAGGTGATGGTTTCTAATAAAATTAGCAATTGTTCTTCCTCTTTGAACTACTTCATGTACCCAAGGGAATTTGGCTAAGTCGTGGAGTACTAAATCAATACAGTGGGCTGCACAAGGACTCCAATATATATGTGGGTACTTCTATTCTATCAATTTCCCAGCTCCCACACAATTACTAGCATTATCAGTCGCAACTTGAACTACACTTTCTACACCCACTTCAAGAATTGCTTCAGCCAAAATGTTGAAGACATAGTCTGAAATTTTCTTGTGTTCCATGGTGTCAATAATTTTAGAAATACAACACCTTTAGGGCAATAAACAAGCACATTGATGAGGGGTCTTTGACACATGTCTGACCAACCATCACTCAAAATGGTGCAACCTGTTAACTTCCAATAGTCTTTAATATCTGCCAATTTTTCAATGACCCTATTTTTTGACCTCTTCAAAAGTGTAGTCCTCAAAGCCTCTGACCCTGGAGTTGTATAACCTTTTCCAAATTTAATGGATTGTTGAACTGCATTTCTGAAATAAGGACTCCTGACAACATAAAATGGAATGGAAGATTCATAAAAGAAATCAGCCCATGCATCATCAACTTGCTCTTTTTCAACAGGTTTCCAAAAGCTATTCAATGTCGCTGCCCTAGTACTAGATGTTGGCATTACAGAGCTTATGGACATGGTGGAGGAGAAAGAAGTCTTTTGCACTGTGCGCCTAGAAAGCTCGCCTTGAATTCGTTGTTTTTTTTAAACCCTTTGCTGATTTACAACTAATGAATGCTTGTAGTCTTTCTCCAACTCTTCTTTTATTTCAGGGGTGACATTCCGACATTCTTCAACACTGCCTCCTGGACCACCTGGTATGCCAAGAAGATGGTCCATTACTCTTGTCAATGTCCCATTAAAAGAATGCTGACATAAAGTGCACGTGAGATTGTTTGTTCGACCCTCACGGCTCATGTATTTCCATCCCACTACATTTGATTTTGGAGGTGCCATACCAATATAACAACCTGCATTTTTTGAAAAAAATTAACAAAGCATTAGAAATAAATAAATTTAAAAAATCAAATCATACAAAAATTATTATCATGTATTTAATTTAAATGTATGATAATAATAATTATTGAATAATTATTATTATCATACATTTCAATCTTTGATTTAAATAAATGATTTAAAATATATCGATCTAGTATATAATTTTTTATAAAATAAATTATATATTTAATGATAATTTATATAATAAAATACATTATATTAATATATATTTTATTATATAATTTTAGATATTAATATATTATATATATTTTATGAAATTTTATATAAATTAAGAAATAAAATCGATTATAATAATATTTAATAAAATACATTATATTAATATATTTTTTATTATATATAATTTTATACAATTTATATAAAAACGTTAAACTTTAAACTTTAAACTTTAAAACGTTAAACTTTAAACTTTAAACTTTAAAACGTTAAACTATGAAAAAATTAAACTTTATAACGTTAAACTTTAAACTTTAAAACGTTAATATAAAAAAATTTAATATATTAAAATGTTAATATAATAAACTTTAATATATTCAAATGTTAAAATATTCGTAACTTTAATATAAAATGTTAATAACGTTAAAATCAAATGTTATTATAACGTTAAAATGTTAATAAAGTTAAAATGTTAATAACTTATTATAATAAACTTTACTATATTAGTAACCTAAATTAATATGCGTGAAACATTGTAAACCTAAATTAATTTACAATGTTTCACGCATATTAATTTAGGTTACGAATATATTAAAGTTTATTATAATAAGTTAATAACATTTGATTTTTTAAAACTTTAACGTGAAACATTGCAATATAAAAACAATCAAATAAAAAATAAATACATGCAGTCTGCAGCAGAAGGACCTACCTGTTGAAAGCGAAATCTCCCTCCTGCGAGCTCTGAATCTCCCTCCTGCAAGCTTGGAATCTCCCTCCAGCAAATTAGCAATCCAAATCTCTCTCCAGCAACGCAAATGCAGCTCGAACAATGGCAGGCGGCAGCAACACAACAGTAAGCTCGAGTTCCAGGCAAATACGATGCGCAGAAGGTGTGAATATTACCGTCATGTGCAATATATTTTATAGGAAAATATTGATGCAGAAACCCTAAAACGTGGGAAGGGAAAACCCTAAAATCGAACTTCAAAAAAATTTAGATTATTTTCAACGCTTTTCCAGCACGATTTTCAATGTATTTTATAAAAAATCATGTTTGAGTATAAACACGAATTAAATCGTGATTTTCAACAAATTTTATTGGCCTATTAAAATCCGACAAATGTCATCTTTTTTCCTTCAAATGTGGTGAATGTGGCAACTTAGAAACAAACCATGCAAACCTTTCAACAACCCTCTGTGTAAACCTCAAATAAGGGTCTCCTATGAAACCTTGCATATGAAAATATCAGGGATAATTGTGGATGCTCTTGAATGCTCTCCAAATACAAAATGCAAATTCTATCAACACAAAGAATTCAGCAGAGTTTTTGTATGTCAGAATCAAGAGGATTTGTAAGGAAGGTAAGCCTGTAATTTATAGAAGCAGAAGGTAGTTGAAATCGGTTACACACAGATAAATGAGTATGCTAAAAATAGCATTGTGGGCAGTTGCAATAGTGTCAGGGGCAATAAATGGATTAATTACAAAAACCTGCATCAGGAAAGGTGGTTGTACGTGCATTTTAATTGCCCCCACCTTTCTAGGATTCTAGAAGTGCAGTTAACTAGGGTAAGGATAGGGAGTCCACGTGGAGTCTAAGTGGAGTATAGGTGGAGTCTAGGATGTGTACACACTTAATTAATTAATTATTTAATTAATAAATAAAAATTAATTTAGCCAAAGGGGTACAAAGGGTACATAAGATTAATTTAATTAATCCAAAGGGGTACAATATAAATTAATTAATTAATTTAATCAATTATTCGCAAATGGGTGAGTAACAGGGCATATTAGGATAACACTGGGAACAAGTGGAAACAAAAGTGTAATTTTGGGGTGCCTACAGTTTGTGGGTATGTGTAGCTAGGTATCTAATTTGCAAGTTATAGGTACCACTGGAGATCAAGTGACAAAAGGGAACCAACAATAGACACCTTCCAGCTTAGAAAGGACCAAAACCTGAACATTTGGGTGGACACTACTGCCAAATTCAATCACTACCGCCCAGGTGCTCCTGTCCTCCTATGGGCACTTCTGTCCTATGCAGTTATGAGTTCTAGAACCTTCAGCGATACTTGACGACATTGTTTCTCTCCTATTCCAGCAGTTACTCAGCTCAGATCACTTCCATATCACTCAGAAATCAGCTAAGTCACCTTCCCTCTCACATTTCCTTAGGGTTTCATATTATTGCATGTTTATTGCTTGTGTCTTTTTGTAGTTTATCATCAGAATATCATTAGTTACATTAGTTACTCTGAAATCAAATTTAATTTAATTTAGATTAAATCACTATGAAAAATGGAAGCCTGTGGAACCTATAAACATGTTGATGATGCTCGGAAATATTTATTACCATCCTTGCAACAAAAGATGTTGAAGATGTTGTCTTCCATGGAGGCCCATGGATTCTTAATAAATCAGGCCTTTTTACAAAGCCATAAGTACATGTTTTCGCTCTTTTTGAGGAGTTACCTACTACCCTCATGTCTAGATTAGAATGCATTTACTGCCACATGGATTCTAGGGAGAACCCGCGCTAAGGAAAACCAATAATGCCACAACCTCTCTGATCTTACCACGCAGCCTATAATTCTAAATTATGCTAGACATTTTGTTAAGGTCAATCTATAAAATGTGGTTCGAGACAGAATTTTCATTTAGTCAGGGGAGCACCAATTGGGAACAACCCATAGATTATAAAAACATTTGCTTTGGAAGCCAATATTGTCACCAATATGGGCACCTGGTCAAAATTTATACCACTATCAGAAGCCTGAAAATTCTAGAGGTTCTCATCAAACCAATGGTATTCACTAATCAGAGTCAAGCACAAGCTTCGAAGGAATCCCATGAAACTGTTCTGTTCCAATGAACAAGAACAATCATAAGACTAACAGGCTATATGTTCTGTTGAGTTAGGAAAAGCCAGGCCAGAAATCATTCCCAAATCATCTTAAAAATAACATCCCACTGTCCACCCTGCGGTTAAATATTTTTCAAACCCAAGTCAGACCAGTAAACCATATACCCAAAATCCACAAACTATAGGGAGGAACAAGCAAGTGTCCTGCTTTGAAATTCATTTGATGTTTTTAATTCGGTTTCTCGGGATATGCAATGTTTTAAAGAACATGAAATGGATAACTTTACAAGTAATTTCTTGCATGTTACTCAGCTCAGTGCTCCAAGAAGGTAATCAGAGTCCTCCTTTCAACCTGACTCTCACTTGCTGGGGATAAAGAACAATGTCCAAGTTGCCAGTTTGGCAGAAAATCAGAACTCTTTGTCCATTAAGGACTGTTTGGAAGACTTGGTAGTTATGTAACCCTGCATAAATAATTTACTAATATTGTTTTTCTTCAAGTGAAATGATATCATGAAATGTTAGGGGTATAAGCTCATTCAATAGAAGAGATTTATATAATAAAAAATTGGATCTCTTGGGATTGACTGTGTGACAAAAAATGAGAAACGTGATGCAACTGAAAACGGGGATTGAATTGCATATAAGAAACATGTTTGTGTATATATATATATAAATCACATGTATTCATATATGTAATATTATTGTACATAATCCTAGGTGTAGTATTATATTTCCTAGGAGTGGTTGTTTCTCCTCATGTGGAATCTGAAGAGACATCTTAAAGATGAACTGAATAGTCACACTTGTGGCTATTCATTGTACTTTCTCCTCATTGTTATTTGATGGAACGCAACTTTGGCTTGCACCAAATTCGTTGTTATTTCTCGGTTCATTCTTAGCCTGACATTGGTATCATAGCACCGACTCATACTTTTCTTCTTCTTCCTCCAATCTCCACCCGCTGCAAATCATTCTCTTAGCCAAGCCAAGCTTTGTAATGAAGCCTTACAGCCTGATGGTCGGTTACATATTTTAATTAAAAATTGGAGAGCCAATCCTACACAGACTTGCAAAATCACTGTTCGAAAGCTTTTTGGTCTCCAACATGGCCCTTCCAGCCAAGCACAAGTCTCCACAGAGGCATCCTTTGAAATGGGCATCTCCTTCAGTTTGCCAACTCAAACATGGTACCAACAAATTAAAATTAGTCCAATTCCTAATTGAAGATTGGAATCGTGCGTGGGAAATAATTGTCATCAGCGCCCTTTAATGCATCTTATGCCAGCATTTTGTTCCAATGGTCATTGCATACATGAAAAAAAAAATTAAAGGGAGAATTTTCGTTTCATGTAAACTAAATCGCAGCATTCCGCATAAGCAACACTTCTAGTTCGTGTTTATGAGTAAAATCGTCATGTTGAACTATTGTGTCCAACTCCTAGTATAGCTGCAACAACGACATATGTGGCATCATTCATATAAATCATCACGGAGATATAAGATTAAACTTTTTTCCCCCCAATGCCTTTCATTACCCATTCGCCACTATCACTATGCATAAATCATGTAAGTCAGAAATTCCAAGTATATGTGGAAGTTATGCCCACATATGTAGTGCCTTGTTTGGCATATGGTTGGTGAGAATTAATGAAACTAATTTTTTTCTACCCACCCACCGTATGTCTTCCTCCCTGCTGGCCGCGTAGCTTTCAAAAAAATCGGATTTTTTTTACTGATCTTCCATGTGCTTGTTTTTTTCACCTGCCATTGCATTAAAGACCCCTGCACCCTTTCTTGGCGTGTTCAACTTTCCTGGTTGGTGGCCGCACATGCCCCATTTTATTAATTTTTTTTTATTTGCAAATCCTCTGCTGTCTTCCGTGGTCTGTGTGCATTTCTCTATCCTAGCCGCGTGAGTTGTGGGGTGAAGGGATTTTTGCTCTGTATGGCCGCTTGGTCTCGTTTTTTTTTTAATCAGAGCTCTTACAGTCTGGTTCCTTGTGGAGGAGGGGCGTGGAGCTTCAAGCTAGTGAGGAAGGCGTGCTACCTCCACTTTCATTGGGTGCTGCGAAGGGTGTTCTTGTCGGGGATCCACAGCAACAGCCTGTAATAGTAAATAGCCAGGCAACAGGCATGCTACAGTTTGGTAGAAGCCTTCGTGAGCGCCTCCAATAGGCAGGTTGTCCAACTAGGTTGTTTTCTGTTCTGTATCTCTGCATCCTCAAATTCGGGATTCTCCTACAAGATATTTTTTATCAAATCGATTAAGTGACAGTGAGAGTGTTACTAGGAGACCCGATGAAATTTATTACAGAGATTCTCTACTGAGACCTTGCTTGTTCTGCGTTGTAACTCATGGAAGAGGATCTCATAGGGGTGGATCTGTTTCATATCAGAATATTCATGAAGCACATTTTGCTTTGCAATGATATGGGCTTCTTGAACAAGTCACTGAGTTGGCTGGCATAAAGGTTTCTGTTGGAATTATCACACCTTACAAGCTACAGCTGAAATGTTTGCACCGAGTGTTTGATGCTGTCCTCAAATTTGATGAAGGAAAAGGTTTATTTATCATTACGGTAGATGCCTTTCAGAGCCAAGGCGTGATGTAATCTTGTGTCCAAGCTTCAAATCATGGGGTTGGCTTTGTAGCTGTTATTCACCGCATGAATAACCATACCTATCTCCTAACAACTTATTTCATCTAGTATTTACAGGAATAATCTTTTGCATTCTTCTAGTCATGCCTTCAAAAAGGGAATCCTGGTGTGGTATATTGCAAGAAAAGACCAGTGAAGCAGAGGATAAAGCAGAGGGCGTGTGGTTGTAGCAGTCCCTACTGCATGTACACGACTGGTGGATGCGTTAAAACAGGCAAGATAGACTAACTGTATACATAATATGCTAGAAGCTAACAGACCTCTTAAAATGAAACATTTTCTTTCTAGAAATTGGTATAAAATTGTGATTTTGTGGATTTGTGTTCAGTATATGGGTAATAGTTTGTTATTTCTGGATTTGCCTCTGTTGGTTCTTCTTGTTGAAGTGATCAAACCCATTTATATATATATAAAAAAAATGTTCTCGGTGTATGCTTCGATTAATTATATGGAAATATATATATAATGGTATTGTAAGGATAAAAATACCCTGTGCTAGAAATTGATTCTTCTGGGTACGCTGGTTATATATATATAATCTTAAAGTTACTTCCTTCTACAAAAATGTCATTGTTTCTTTTGTGAATCTGGGTATGTAATCGCCCCTGGAAAGTTGCAGCTTTGACTAGTATTGGGTTCCTTTTATGTTATTTCCCTAGAGGAAAATATACAGATAAATTTTTATTTTTTTTAATGATAAGCTTGATTATGCACTTTGTGTATTGTGCAAATTCTTAGGGTATTTGGAAATTAGAAGTTCAATATATATGCTTGTTAAGAAGGAAGTTTTGGACCGAAAATTTGTCCTGGGTTAATCGAAGGGATATCTTTGATCTTGCTTTAAATATTTTTAAACCCTCTTGGGTTGTACGGCTTCATGTTATTGTATTTGGTAGGTCGACCTTCACTCAGTTGAGCCTTAATGTTTTAATCACCCTTAATAGGGTATATGTGTATCATTTCCTTGTTTTGGTGGGCTAAGCCAAGTTGAAGTGCAAGTTTGATTTTTGTTACGAGTTTAGAAATTGGCAATTTTGTATAAACCCAAACTGAGAACTTTGGGGTCAATTATATATATATATATATATATATATATATTTTGGGTTTAGACCTATGTGTTTTCGATTATGTTGTTAGGTCCTGGATGGGATGAATTCTTAGATTGTTATTATTGTTTTAAAGGGGCATGGTTATTGATAGAATCCCCATTTGACCCTACTCTCCTTAAGAGTAAAATTTGATAATATTAATGGCCTTTATGGTGTTACGATGTGGAATGTTGATGATTCCATGTGTGGTCGATTTAATCAAGTATAGACATGATGCCTTGATGGAGTTAAGGTAATATCTTTCATGGTTTGTGAAATTTAAGGATTTCATCGACTGATTAAGGTAACATGATGTTCCTTAATTTAGTCAAAATTGCTTTTGTACTTTGTTCTTGCTGAGTGACTTTTCTTTACAAATTTAGAATGATTGTAATGGAAGGTCGACAATATATTTTGTTGTAAAAACAAAAAAAAAAACAAAAGGGAAAAGAAAATATGGAATAGTTTTTATATGTATCGAACCTAATGGTAGTGATTACATATTTATAGAATATCATCGTGGGAGGATATCTATCTTCAGTGGTGTATTATGAGCTTTATCACTGCGTAGGTTAGCATATGCTTAGTGATGAAATGTAAACTAAGAAGAGTGAGAGACTATGTTTTTGTATAACATTTACAATTTTTGGAAGTGAGTTGACTTTGGAAATGTTCAACAAAGCCTAGATTCATGGCTATGTTTCCTCTAGAATGGGAGGGTTATAAATCTAAAGTGTTATGAAAATTGAATGGATGTGTTTAGAATTCTAGCTTGCTTAATGGAATTGGTTAGTCATGGGGCTTGTCTCTATTCCGGTCTTGGTTATGTCTAGTAGGTAGGTTGCTGGGCAATGCCTATTCCAGACATTGTTTTTTTTTTTGTCCTTTCCACTCATCCTTTTAGCTATGAAGTCACTTATTAGATAAGATATAATGGTTTGAGTTTGAATATAATATTTTCAGCCATTTAACCTTTTGTTTACATGATGGAACTCTCTTCTTACCCTCGTTGCCTACTTATAACCTATTAGGCCTATGGCCTTCTAGAATGATTGTTGAACTATTGTTTGTTTTTGGTGACTAAGATCGTGACTGGTTTTCATCTTTCGACTTCACCTAGAGAATGTTGATTGATGGGCAGCATATTAGATTCCGATCATGTATTCTACTAGATTACATGATTGAAATCCTAATACTCTCAACTCTTTGTTCCAATATTATAAATTCCTCTGTATTGCATATTTTGGTTGTCAAACTTTTGTGGTTTTCGAGATATTGATCATAATTAAAACATATGGCTGTCTTCTTAGTTGGTATGGTGAAAATTATATCTTGTATCAAAAGGTTGTTAGAGGTTAGAACTTTGATCCATTTCTTGAAATAGAATGTTTCCTTTCATGGTATTGTTAGCTAGTAGCTTATTGTTGCTATGTATAGTCTTATCTTGCTTAGTTCTCGCGAATTGACTCAGGTTATTAATTGTTGCAGATGGCTTATGTGGTTAGATGATGGAAAGACTTGTAGATTATTGCATCAATCTTGGTTACGATGTTCCTTTGTACGGATGAGTATTATGTTATAAAATTTGGAAAGGGCCTTTGGACATTTTGTAACTACCCCAAATCACATCACACGAACAACACAGTGAAATATAGGATAACTTTTTTTTTGACTTGCTTGACACAAACATGACGCAACATGTCGTCACTAAGGATACAACTAACACTGTGAACAACTTGATACAAGGATGGCCATAAAGGCAGCACGGAAACGTTCACACCTATCAAGGACAAAATACTTTTTTATTGACAGAACAACATAGAAGCCCAACCACATGACACTCTCACAGCTAGGGCAAGCCACAGTAAGAAATGATTGGAGGTTATTTATTTGGATAAGACACCCTTTATGTAACGACCCAAAAATCCACAGACGAACAACATAGTGAAATACAGGATAACTTTTTTTTTTTTTTTTTTACTTGCTTGACACATAACATGACGCAACATGTCATCACCAAGGATACAACTAACACTGTGAACAACTTGACACAAGGATGGCCATAAAGGCAGCACGGAAACGTTCACACCTATCAAGGACAATTTTCTTTTCTTTTTGACAAGACAACATAGAAGTCCAATCACAGAACACACTTACAGTTAGGACCAACCACAATGAGTTATTCTTGAGGGTTATATATTTTAATAGGATATCTTGCAATTCTTAGCTTACGGTTTCAAGGAGGCTCAAGATATGATTCGAGTAATTCAACTTGTCAAGTCAAGTTTATTCCTTTGGCACTGAGTAATTATCTTTAAATCTTCTCTATTAAGACATTTATTTACCTAATTTCATTTATCAAGAAAAAGGAGTATTTAAATTCCACAAGGCCATCTGCTCCCCACTAATGCTACTAAGATCCATTCTTGCCCATAAGACAACATGGTTTTAAGTTCAACACACTTAAGAGAAGAGATACAAGGTGCCTTGAAAAAGGGTTAGAGGGAGAAGGTCGCGATGAAACATCTTTAGGACCTCATTAGTTATTGCCAGTGTTTAATTGAAGCTAGGGTTCTTGACCAGAATTATCAACAACTTTACTTAGGATTCGCTAAAAGTATTAACAAGGGGTAAAAATTTACTTTCCAAATGGCGGTGAGAAAGATGGTGAGGTCTCCAATTTGTTTTCTCTGGCTTATTAAATCTTATCATCTTCAAACAATTAACAGGTCAGTTCACCTTAGGGTCATTTTACAAATTTCACCATAAAAGGAATAATGTTCACTAGAGGAGCTAGGATTATCATGTTATAAAGTTTACTTGCAATGATAGTCTTGCCCTTGTTTAATTATGACACTTTATTACTAAGTCATATCAAGGTTTAGCTCAAAATTTATTCTCAAGGCAAGGTTGAAGCAATACTCATTTACAAGAACCAAACAAGATTACATCAATTCTTAAAATACTGGTACTCCAACAAAGTCACTCAACAACAATAACCAAATTTTCTTATAATTTCAATGATGGTCAAACAATACAAGGTTTCCAAAGTTCAGATGACAAAGTCCACAATACTGTATACTAAGACATTAATCCTCTTTTAAACTTTCCACTGGACGTTAACAACAGATGAACAACATACAAAGGTTTCGAGCAAAGGAACTTCTCAACTGAGGTTGATGACAACAGTCTACAATTCTATCCCTCATCTACACGTAAAATCCATCTGCAGCAAATTTTCTACAAGAGTTAGTTCACGAGATCTGAGCAAGATAAGGCTACACAAAACCACCATAACTATTATCTAACAATATCATGAAAAGAAGCACTTTATTACAAGAATTTGGGTCAAACCTCTAAACACTATGAGCACATCAAGCTATACTAAAGTCTATAACATGTCAATCAAAGAAGGAGAAGACCTTGTACTTCAGTTAGGAGCAAATGCAACGAAAGTAACAATCATATGAGAATGGCCCTTGGCCCTATAAGGAGAAAACAAACAATCTAGCAAGAACATAATCCCCATCAAGTAAGTAATTAAACAATAATTACAAGATTGAGATTTGATACATATACCAGTCATCTATAAATTTATCAAAGGTACCAAACGCATAGGCTAAAATAATATTTTTCCAAAAGGACAAGAGTTGATCGGCCCAAGAAGGGGGAAACACGGGTTTCAGAATTTAACACAAAAGGCCATGCATGATTGAGTTTCAAATCAGAATTCAATTAAAGTATACGTACAACATAATTTTCGAAGCGAAGGCAAAGTATACTAGTTTTGACCATTAACTACAAAGATTTTCCAATCATCCAAGAAGGGTCAAAGTCTTACAGGCTAGTAACAAACATGCGAGAGAAGAAGGGGGTTCCGTCACACCAGGGTATATAATAATGTCATCAACAACAATTCTGAGAGGGGAAATCAGACCAAAACTATTCCAGTGTCAACGAGGTACTGGATTCGCACAAAGAAACCTCGAGCTTAGTTGATCCGAAAGGCTAGTTATGGTTCAAGTTGCCAGGGATGGTCAAGGTACTTCCTAGGGATGGCCTTAAAAGCCTAGAAACAAGATGAAAGATAATATAAAAGTCTACACCCGCGAGACGGAAAAAACAATGTACACAAACCTTTTCATTCTACAAGTTTTAATACCAAAAATCTAAGCTGGCTAACCCAAGCATGGATCACACTAATCCTACGACCTTCCTTTCTCGATGCCAAAAGGTTATCAAGGGACTTGCGAAGGGGCTTAACGAAAAAACATCAAAAGACAACCTGGGTGCTAGGGAGGAGCTTCATAGTTATCGTAACTTACTTCCATAATTTCAAAAATACTAGTTGATCAACATAATAACTTGCAACTCAATCGCAGAGAAGAATTAACACATAACAAACAGACTAAGGTCTATCATTTGAGTTAAAAAAACATAACATTCAGAGGAGAGGGTACACGCATTCTTTCAACCCAAATACTGTCAACAATAAAGCAAAAACAAGAAGAAACAAGCAGAAAGGGAAAAACTCCCATCATGACATCCAACTGACAAATCAATGCTAGGAAAAGTGGTTCGATTTCACAATAATTTTAAATAAAATAACAGTAGAAAAGTGTAGAAATATCTTGCCTTTTTCTCTAGATTTAGAAGGTTTCATGGACACCGCCCGGACCAGCAACCGCAATCCAAGCCAAATTCCATTTTCTTCAAGCTCGTTGGGCACCCAAACATCGACCATATTCATGTTGGCACAGGTAGGAGTTCACGGCCAGGTGGGTGGTCTAAAATACTTGCCAACATCCTCCCAACACCGCTCCAAATTAGCCCTAGAACTTCTGTAGGCCCCATTTTTGGCAATTGAACTTGATCCTTCGTCATTCATCCAAACACCTCCACTATCTCCATATGCATCTACTTGTTTATGATTTGGACCTCCTAACCTTGGTGCTCTCATATTAGGAGCAGCCCTAGTCTGAGACAAAGCAAAAGAAGATGGCTTTATAACCAAAAGCAATCTCTTGGTACAGACTCCATATCCATAAAACAGTCCCAAGACTTAGCATCCTCAATTAAGACTGACCAGTCACTAGATTGCTTCAATGCAGCTGCTCTGTCATCCTTAGTGCTCACTTCTGCTCAAGTGACTGACAGGCCATTTTCATGGAATATGCGAGTCACATCAGAGAGAATACTAACTCGGTCACAACTGCATAATTCAAGTCTCATTCCCTCAAAGATTCTTCTTTCTATAGCTGCCTCTAAACAGTGGATTATTCTTTGCCTTTCTGCTTCCGAGTTCACTGCGCAACCCTCCATATGTCTGATGTAGTACTCCTGGAATGCATCAGGTCCGCCCGAATCAACTGATCTATGAAATACAACATATTGCATGTCGGTTAAAGTGCAAATCATGTCAAAGAGAAGTTTTGGTCTGTCCTTAGACTTAATATTAATGACAGAATAACCTTTCTCAACACCGTTCTGCACAGTCACTATAGGCTTGGTTGTATCATCCCTGGATTCTAGCAGAATGCTATGCACTCTTTCATATTCACGATCTGCAACATCATTTGATGTAGACGCCTTCAAATCAAATCCAACATGGAATTTCCAATTAGCCCACTCAACCATATGACCGTGGAGTTTAATGGTCCCTCAGGTTGTTCTATTGTGTAATGCCCACTTCCCTACGACACTTAGTTGATTACCATTTTGAGTTATGCAGACTTTAGATATGGACATGACTTATACTTATGATTGATTAGCATGATGTTTTGTGACTAGATGCATTTGGATTATGATTGGACTTTGTTTTTTAGTATGATCTACACTGACTTATGGACAGACTATTGGATACCGATATTATTTTTATATGGATATACTGCATGTGTTCTAACATTGGATTTCTTTGCCATGATGAGTAGAATGTAGTTGTTGAATTTACATTACTATAATTTTGGATAATGATGAAATGCATAATTAAGTTGTGATTTAGACCTAGAAATAACGATTGATTGAATTACGTATAGATGTTAGTAAATTTCATGCATATGGTTATTTTGGATATTTTGACATGGCCGCAAGGACAAAGGAGGTATTTTGCATTTTGCAGGAACACAACATGATCACAACCTAAAGGGGGATTGGGAACCAAAAAGAACAGGATGTCGGGTGGTTACAACATTTGGTCGTCAAGGCAACTAGTAAATTGTATTGTGTTACCTTTATTCTTTTATGTGTTAAGAAAATTTCCATGAGGGGGAAATTTTCTAATGTGACCAAGGGGGTAAGAATTTTAATTACTTGTTTTAACTTACTTTAGTAGGTGATTTTATTTGTGATGTTTCTTTTTTTTAAATTACTTTGCTAAGTGTGTTTAGATTAATGTAATATCTTGTTTTAATTTTTAAGTTTATGAGGGAAGTCAAGTGGGTGTAATTAATTTTGATGGTTGGCTCCTTGAGCCTTGTGTTTCCTCATGTTTTGAATGTTTGGTTTTGAGTGTTGACCACTCCAAATCCTTTGAATCTCGAATTTGAGATTTTGGGCATTTTTTAGGGGACTTGTGGGACAAGTTGAACTTGTCCCACACTTCCCAAAACCCCTTACCAACCATATCTATGGGTTGGGAATCCAAAAAGGGTATTATTTATTGTTTTGGGAAGGGAAATGTGACTTTGGAGTGCACTTGTCTTCTTTTGCATTTATTTGTGCCTTAGGACACATGGGGAAGGGATGGATTTGGATTAAAGATGTCATTCAACCCAACCACCCATTTATGGTGTTTTGGGATTTGAGTTGACTAAAGGGAGGTGGTCTTGAGGATGTGTGATGTGGCATCCTACAAGGAGCCACATCACCCTCACTCTTCCTCTTGTCTGTTTATGGAAATTTCCTCTCTTGTTGAGGGGGTTGGAGTTTTGTTTTTGTTTTGTGGAAGAGTTCTCTTTTTATTTTTGGGAGAGAAAAGAATTGGGAGAAAGAGAAAAAGAGAGTGCTTGGACTTGCATGCTTGGATTGTTTTGGAGGGAGCTTGGACAAATTCTTGGTTTAGGCTTCTCCAATGGAGAGGTAGGAATCCTTCTCCTTTGTTTTGCTTTCATATTATTGTTGCTTCTATGCTAAATTTGTGAATAATGCATGTTTACTTTGGTGTATTGTGAAAAATGGATAGAATGCTTATTGTGTAGTATAGGAGAGGTCTATGGGAATACTCATGAGGGAGGCATAAGAGTAGATTAGGATATTGTGGAGGGAGTTTGAGAGGGATGCCCATCTTGGGTGAGAATGTTTACATTCTTACCTTGTTCTTGAGGAAGCCATAAGAGGAGGGAGGCATAAGAGTATGGGAGGAAAAAGGGGTACTTGAGGGAGGCATAAGAGTCATAGGGGCTTGAGTTTTATTGTGGAGGGTTTTGGATGGGCATCTCATCTCAATGGGGAGGCATAAGGAAATCTTTCCCATAGTTCCTTCTCTTGTTGGCTTGAATGAAAAGCCTTGTTGCATAATGTTGGTGTTATTTGTGTGTCTCTTTGTTTCTTCTATTTTAGCTTTGAATATTGTGAAGAAATTGTATTGTAGAAGCAAGTTTTGTTGCCTTGAGTTGGAGACAACCCTTCATTGTGTTGTGTTTGGGGCTCGGGGGTCAATGGAGGAGATTGCTTCTCTTCTCCATTGAGATTTTTGGTTGGGAGAAGAGTGTTGCCTCTCCCCCTATCTTGGTTGTGATTTGAAATACTTGGAACTTGGAGCATGGATGAAGAACACCTTGGAGCACAAGAACCTTGTTGTTGACAATGTAAAAACATCATGTATTTACCCACCTTGAGTGGAGGAAAAATGTAATATTGCCTTGTTTTCTTTAGCTTCCAATATTGCAAATTTTACTTGAAAAGTGTTTACATTATTGTAAATTTGTTCCACATAAAGTAGAGAGTATTGTAATAAGATTTGAAGGAAAAGCTGCATTGAAATGATAGTATTTCTTGCTCTAAAATTTATTAGGAATGTTGTTGAATTCTTTGGTGGAATATTGGAAAGAAATTACAAAAGGAAATATATTAAAAATTTTATTTGGATACTTGAAAGTTTAATGTGTTGGAAAGATTGGGAAAATAGTGCATCATCTCTTCTCTTATACTTGATGGAAGAACTTAAGTTTTCAAATGACTTTTAGTATGACAATGAAACATTGTATGTCCTAGTTCTTTTATGTCTTCTTCACTTATGAATCTAATATAAAATCCATTACAAACTAATAAAGGGAATGAAATCAACCTATTTTATAATCCCATACTATGTTATGAAATTGTGTAGAAGGAATACAAAACTTTTTGATTTGTTTGTTTTTTCTAAAATTAGGAACACCTATTTAAAACTAAACCATGCATTAAAAAACAACTTTATTTTTTTGTTTTTCCTAAAAATAACAAATACATACATGGAAGAAATGATTTATTTCCAACACTCAAGAAATTCCAATATTCATCTTTTACGGGGGGGGTTGGAATAGAATGATGGGGTTCAAGAAATGGGAATAATAATAAATATTCGTAGGGCCTGCCGTTGAAGAGAAGTGGGGTTTCGCTGATTACTTATGTCTCGTGATAAAGGATTAGGACAAGGTTGATTAGAGATGGGTTAATAGCGTACAGACGACTGCATTCATCGACGCTAGAGAACAGGTCGGCTGTAGGCACTTTTGAGAACAGAGTTGTTAGAATAATTCCCTTTTGACATGCCAGAAAACACGGTTTTCTTTTCACGAATCACCGCACTTTCACCCATGCGAATCAAATAAAACATAAAATTATATATGCCAGTGCCTCTGGCTAATCCTTTAGGGTTATGATATCTTATCTTTCAAAGGAAAATTTCTAGAAAATAAATGTTAGACAACACCTCATTGTTCTCAGTACAATTCCTAAAAAGAAAGTGGGTTCCCATTCTCATTGTGATTTCTCTATTGTCGCGTTGGAGAGCACAAAGGAAAGGGATAAAATCCAGCAGAAGCATATCTTCCCCACCGTGTTTGATAAAAATAGCTTGAAGGTGAAACCCATTTTTTTTGAACTTGCATTCAGTACTGAGAAGATAACAACATAGTTGGACAACCTGCTTGCTTTTGAGCACTCCACGCCCCGCATACACCATGAAGCACCCAATGAAAGTGGAAGCAACTCTTCTCCCGCGCGCCTAGCTTCATACTGCACACCCTTTCCTGTCCCATGTGCTTGGGATTGTTTTTTTTTTACCTCCTCGCAGTGTGCACGGCCATGGGCAGTTAAAACTGGTAAAAACGCCTACTATTTAGCTTTAGCTACATCCTTATCCTCCACGGCTTCTTTCATGCGGCTCAGGACAGTCCTCGCTCAGCAGGTCGGCTTTGTGATAAATAGATTTGGAAATCTAGTGAATTTAATTGGGTTGAGCGGCTCAGTAGGTATGTTTCGACACACCAGGCAGGGAGTATTTAGTTGAGACAGCTGGTGGTGAGTCACCCACCCCCCACCAAACATAATTGTTTCCAACTTAATCCATTAAATGTTTGACCACCGACTTTTGAAGAGGCTCTTTTGAAAGAATTTTGTATTGAAAAAAAAGAAATCATACTACTCTCAACTGCTTGTTGTTTAAATATATGTAGTTTTTAATTCATTACACCTATTGTACACCCTTGCAAGGTAATGTAGAGTCAGTTAAGTGTAACTTTAGATAATATACGTATTTAAGATGCAGGTCGAATGGACTCCTATTCCTTTAACTTCAAATTTCGATGTACGTATAAGAATATAGGTTTATACGAGTATAAACTTGAAAATAGATCTAAAATATACCACTTAATTAAAAGTATCCAATCCCTTTTCAGGGATATCTAACAACCTATATAGAAATATTTCTAAAACGATTCGCTTCAGCATTGATCTTAAAACGATTTTTCCTTGGCACAGGGCTTGCAAGAAATGATGAGTGTATATATATAGTAGCATATTATCTTTATGTAACACAATTATAAATTAGCAAAGTTAGCAGAGAAAATAAATAAAACCGCACTTGAATAAACCAATAGTGGGGGTAAGGACCCTCCCAGTAAATTGCACGTTTCATTCACCCGACAATTTAGGACATCAGATAAGAATACAGAACAATTGTAATTTGATAGATCATATGGTATGACACCTAAAAAAAATATGTTTAGCAAACTTTTCTCAAATGAGTGCTTGTCGTGTTTCGTGGAAAACAAAGATAACTAATTCGCAAAACAAAATTTTTTTTTAATTAGTCGCATTTTCGGGATTCCTTGTTGTCGCGCGGCGTCGACGTTGTCACCGTCGTGAGCGTGACGTCGTCCTTTTGGCGGTGTTACATATGGAAATTGGATTAGTTTTGAGCCCAAAAGGAGGCTTCTGCCTTGATCTTTTGTAATCTATTCTTTTGGCCTCGGGCATTGCAATCTTTAGCCTGTCCATGAACCCAACGATCTTCTGCTCATCTAAATCTACTACCACTGTAACACCCTCAATAGGCATGGCATATATATTAACAGTTCCGTTGGGATAAAAACACTGGACGTTGATAATTCTGTTGCCCTGCTTCTTTTCTCCAAACCATCCAATAGAGAAAGTGCTGCAAACAACTGATTTCATGTCAAGGCCTCTATTTTTTTTTACGGACTGTATGAATGGAGGATACTCCATGGACAACCCAATGGCTTTAGTTTGCTCCTCTATTGTAAAAATGGGATACCCAAATCCATGATAGACTTTATCATACACAACAGTTTTTGATGTAATGCCCAGAAGAAGTTTGTGGGTTTCCCCTGGTATTCTTGCAATTACAAAAGCCATTCTTGGAGGTAGAGGAGAAGAGCAACGTTTCCATTGATAGACAGCCTCCTTCTCTGGTGCTTCAAAGCCCATGTACTGGAAGGTTATGTTCTTCATGTGGAGGTGGCCTAGCTTTGATTTCAGGATCACTAGCTCGCGAACATGGCTGATATCAGAGCTTGTCAGAGGATCCAGAGGATGTAATCCTTCTTCACCGACACTCAAACTCAATACAACCATCACTAAACTCAGCAGCATAATACTTGTTCTCATTTTTGTCCAATTTTCTGGAATAGAACAATAATCTTCACAGCTACAAATCTACGGCTTTGGCTCTTATGTGCTCAAAAGGCTTCTACTTTACTGCAACGTGCCTGCTGCCTGGTTACACGCTGTTGCAGGTCACTGCTGTGGATCACCGACTAGAACACTCCTCGCAGCGCCCAAGAAAAAGGAGGTAACACGCCTGCTAGCCTATAGCTTCATCTAAACCACCAAATTAACCAGACTGCGCCCAACACCCACCCATACGCATTGAAAGCACAATAAATGGGATACCAGGTCCTTCCACCCACCGCCAGCTAACAACCTAGTTGACTGTATAGCTAGGAAGGAAAGGAATGGCGTGAAAAAGTAGATAGAAAGGCAGTTAATACCCATAAATTGGTTAAATCAAATTCGTCATTTGCAAAACCACATAATGGTCTGAGCACAATTTGGTGAGACAAGAAAGAAAGGAAAGGTGGTGGTCAGATTCAAGTAAAATGCATTTCCAAGAAGGCCAAAAAGGTCATTAAATAAAAAATAAAAGTGGTGCATGCGGCTAGCAGATGGGTTACATGGTTAGGCATGAACAAATGTGTCCAAAATGGGTGAATGCATCCAAAATTTTATCATAAAATAAATAAATAAATAAATAAGTTATAGAAAAAGACACGAGAGAAGGCTTGGTCGGCCGAGGAGGAAACTAGTGGTAGAAGTTTCAAAAACGAACACGTGACAATGACTGACCACGGCGTCACAACAGGAGACCCTCTACTCTGCGCAAACCGGTGCTCGGTCTGCGAAGCGACCAACCAAACAATAATATCGTTCACCGATAATTAACCATGATGTTGATAACAATCGAAAATAAGATAATGAAGTTATCGTCGATCGATAATTAAATTAGTATTATTATTATTATTTCTATTACTATTATTATTATAACTTAACAATAATTATTAATCCAATTAAGAAGGACCGAAAAACAAGCACGGTAAAAGAGAACATGATTTTCCTTTAACAAGGAAATTATAACAGGCGTTGCAAGGGCCAGTAACGACAACAACAACACAACACCAGCAAACACGATGAAGAGGGAGATGATTGAGTATTCCCTGTGACCAAGGCGAAGCCCACCAATGATCGACGAAGGCACAATGACGCTCCATGCTTAGCACTCGATCGCCGCAGGATGAACAGGTGTAACGTAGAATAGGGCATTACACTTTAGCTCATGACTAAGTTTTCAGAAGGATTCAATATATGATTCGCACAAATTCATCTTACTAATTGAGTTAGGTTCATATACACTGTGGAGTAGTTCACTTGAAGTCTTCTCCTTTATAACCATTATTTGTTTTATATATATTTAGTTGATAAATATGGTAATTTAATTCCTTAAGGCCACCTATTCACACTTACGTTACTAGAACTCGCTCCTGCCTTTATGACAACATCGGTTCACATTCAACAACCTAAGAGAAAATTACAAGGTACCCTGGATAAAGTTAAAGGAAGAATGTCAATTGAGTTTATCCTAGAGACATCATTAGTTCTTACAGAGGTTTAATTGGAGCTTGAGGTTTTATACGAAATTATTAACGCTCTTACTTAGGCTTCACTGATAGAGCTTATCAAGAGGAAGCTACTTACTTTTAAATAGGCTGAGAGATAAATTGAGTGGTTTCTAAATTTTCTTCTCTTATTTGTTAAATCTTATTAGAAACTAACCATCGTTTTCCTTTAAGCTTGTCTTTAGCGTTCACCAAAAAGAGTAGTTTTTTTTTACTAGTTCAGTTAGGGATAACACGCTATATAAAATCACTTTGCAAGGATAGTCTCACTCTTGATTACTTAAGGCATTGTTTGTTTTCAAGGGGATCTCCTCCACAACATATTTCTTTGAATAAAACTTTTAGGTAACTTCTGTAAGGAAAACCCACCCCATTAAAGCTTACATATAACACATCAATACAAAGTCTTAGAAAGATTTAAATTAACACTTAATTCTCAAGATCAAAGTTTTACAATGCTTATGCCAGTGAAAGGATTGAATAACATTTCTCAATAAGAAGAGTTACCAGCCAAATTTCAAAATAAGGACAAAACAACTTTTTCACGAATTTTCCGTACAATTCCAGGCAAGAGGTCATAGAAACTCTTTGCAAGCAATGTTACACAATTTACAACACAAAGAACACTTTTACAAAGAACTTCATAAGTTGCACTGATGAAACCTTTACAACTCTTTCCTTTATTCTACTTGCATAATCCATCTACACAAATACTAGCTAGAATCAGTTCACGAGAACTGAGCATGTTAAGACTACCCATTGCAACAGTAAGCTAACATTTTATAATATCATGAAAGTAAAATTCTGAACTCAAGAATGGATCAAATCACAAACCACTAATCAATATGTTTCACAAGATGATGAGATTTATACTAGCCAACAAGGAGGAATCCCAATATTCAAGTGAGAGAGATATTCCAAAGATAATCAAGGTGAGACCTTATTGGTGAAGAAAAAAAGGCTGAGAGTATTGAGATTTCAGTCAAGTAATCCTATGGATTACGTGATTGAAATCTAACACCCAAACATCATTCTATTATTATTAACCAAAAAGATAAAGATTGGTCAAATGACTTAACATATTCAAAATTACTTGTTAACAAGAATGCATTAACGCACATCCATGTTTTAAGAGGAATATAGGCCCCAACCATATATGAACACAAACCAGTCAAAGATTAAAGTTAACTTCACTCGACTGAATAAACCAACATACATATAATACTCACAACACAAAAACTGAATCTGAAGATTCAAAATGCCAAGTAATTCTCACCAAACCTAATTATTTTTCTTCTAGAAGTTAAATAAATTAGATTCTATCCAACTAAATTACATTCAACAACTATAGTTGGATTACACAAGCAAGGATCAAGAAGAAGTCTTTTCACCAAAGGTTGTTATTATCTTACATCACATAAACAGTAATAAACCCGTAATCCACCACTCGTATGATCGTTGTAAGAGATAAGGACTTAGCCCACTAAAATATGTAACTGATTTGATTCCTACCTTTTCCATTTTCATACAAGTCTAACCCAATTCGAAGAAAGGTAACCATTCTATTTTCACACATGCCTCAGTCAACACTTACTCAGAAAGTCCCTACCTGAATTATTGAAGGTTTGCTAAGCTACAAAATGGATTTAATAGAAACCCATTTCATTCGATACTTGGATTTGAACAAGCAAGGGATAGTCTGTTGAAAATATAAGTGAATCGACACAAGATCTTCTACGGTGACCCAACTCGAGTCACCAATCACAAGGTTTACAGTCAGCGGAGGAGGAATACAAAGAAAAAATACTCTTCCTACGAACTAAGCCTTCTCTTCCGTCTCTAAAACAACATATGAATAGTTTGGGCATACCCATCTATTTCACGATAGTCTACTCGACCTATCCTCATAGTCGCTCCAAAGGAAACATCTGCTACTACAGAGTTCGATTAAACTCTTTTATCTTATGATAGAGTGACTCATGTCACAGGATCTATATTAAGCAGTCAATATTTCACTCACGTAGGCCTCTAAGAAAACATCATGCTCACTATGCGAGGTCTACACACAGATTCAGCCAAAGAAAAGGTTTTACCAAGACAAACACAAACATTTAGCCTAAAATTGGCCATGATTCGACAAATCTACAAATGTCCACTACTGTTATTCATGGATCAAGTTTATATCCACTAATGCTAGTTTAGAAATCGAACTCAACAGCCATTATTCACTATCGTCTCTAAATGTCACCTGAAGTTTAAGAATTAAGCAGGAAAGCACCCTGGTTAAAGATCTAACACCCACGGTATAAAACTTCAACCATTATTTTGCTATCACATATCAGTTGCTCTTTTATTTTGAAAAGAAAAAAGAAATGAGGCAGAAAAGAAATGTATACATGCTATCACAGTTGCTATCAGGGTATGAAAAACAAACAACTCCCAACAGTCCTTCCTTTCCTTCAATCTGGGTCGATTCACGAGGAAAGGCAGAAGCCGATTCTAAATGCCATAACAGAAAAAAAAACAAATAGAAGGACATTCAATTCATGACATAATAAAAGGGTAGCAGAAGATTGCAAGGGCAGGTTTAACATGCCTGGTTTAAAACGCCATATCCATATGCATATGATTGTTTTAATGCCGCTGCTTTCCCTTAACCCAAAGTGCTCTGCGAGCTCGAGCTAGCGCCACATTCACGCGGTGAAAAATAGCTACAACCCAACCCCATGATTTGAAGATTGGACATAAGACATAACAATTACATCACGCTCCTGGCTTTGGAAGGCATCTACTGTAATGATAAATAAACCTTCTTCTTCATCAGATTGGGGACATCATCAAACTCTCAGTGCAAACATTATAGATGTAGTTTGTAAGGTGTGATAATTCCAACAGAAAAATTTATGCCTACCAACTTGGTGACTCGTTGAAGAAGCTCATATAATAGCAAAGCAAATTGTGTTTCATGAATATTCTGATATGAAACAGATCGGCCTCTATGAGGTTCTCTTCCATGAGTTTCATCGTACAACAAGTAAGATCTCAATAGAGAATCTTTGTAAATAAATTTCATCAGGTCTGCTGGTAACACCCTCACTGTCACATAATCGATTTTGAAGGAACAAACTCAGTACAAGTTCTGGATCTAAAAAATATCCTGCTACCTTCATCTCCCAAGACATTTTCTCCAACATTGCATAGATCTCCCGTGCCTTTGGGTGTGATCTGTCACCTCCATATTCTAGTCTATTTTCCATGCGATAAACATCAATGAAAGGGTTTGGACTGCTATCCCTCCTATCATTCCCAGCCAGATTCCCATAACTTGCAAATGAAAAACATAACCGAGGAGAATGCCGAGTGGAATGCCAATTATATAGTAGCATGCAATATTTACATAGGCAACAATATCCTGTTTCCCCACCCTAACGGCAATTCCTGTAAGGAGTGGTTGCACGCTCTTCAACATAACTGTAAATGCTAGCAATATTGACAATTTATAAACGACCTTTTGTAGAATAGTACTGTTTGTGAAAACCGTGGCTAAATCACTGCGGATGGCCAATATAAGAATTAGGAGATCCATTCCTATAACTGTGGAAGTTATGACTGAGACTGCTACTGCAAATTTTGCTTCCCAGGGTCTCCCTGCTCCAAGCTCAATCACAACCCTCACACTATTTGAAACAAGAAAACCAAGTGGTATAGCTATTTCCCACGAATTGATGTTCAAGCAAATAGAAAATGAATCAACTGCAACATCTGTGTCTTTTAAATTCACTGCCATTAGAACCACTATTTTCTGGTACCAAAGCTCCAAGCATAACATGACACCAGATGCAACAGATAGCTTGATAAAAGGCCATAGATCTGCAAATGCATTCATTGAGTATCCTGTCCATGACTGTAGACACCACCTGGACGGAAGTGACTTTCCAAAATGAAAAGGAAAGATAGCTCAACTAAAACTTTATCTCGTTCTTCTACTACAGCTGCAAGATTTTGCAACAACTGATCACGATTGTGGTTGCGTGCAACCAGAACATCAGGATAAACACCAACGGTTCCTTGGGATCACCCTGCGGCAGCTGTCGCACTTAACTCTCTCTAGAGGCCACTGATTTTCTGAGATAAGTTTACTTCTCTACCCTGTAGCTGTTGCAAATAGCCAATTACTTCCTCACGGCACTTTCTTAGGAGAATTTCAGTTCTACGCTCCACTGATACTACCTGTGCAGCATGATTTTGAGAACCCACACCCACCCTCGCAACATCAGGGTGATAGACCTTCATTTCACCATCAATGAATCCACTGTCTAGAACACGTTGTAGCAATTCATCTGTTGCAGCATTTGATGGAGCATAACAAGCATTCGTGGTTTTGGGCAGAAAACAACAGGTAGACCACATGACAGCAGATGGCAAGTCAACATTTTAATAAATGGGTAGGTGCGGCCACCAACCAGGAGTTGAACACGCCAAGAAGGTGCAGGGGGGTTTTTAATGCAATGGCAGGTGGCCATTAAAGCCACCCACCTCCAGCCGACCAAGGAAACAAGGTCAAAAAAAATCATTAACCTTTCCTTCCCCACGCCAAATGTGGTACACAAGGAGATCCAAAAGGGAGAGACAAGGTAGGTTGGGGACATAAGAATCTATATTTAAAATTAATAATTTAAAATAATTCTAAGATTGCGGGATCGGTCGACCCAGGAGGAGAACGGGGTTGAGAATTAAATGAAATATTTACGCGAATGCCACTACCAAACCGTGGTACCACCACAAAACATACTCTTCCTCATTTGGACAACGAGGCTCGATCAGCGGGAGCGACAAACAAATCAAAAGGATAGTTTAACGATAACAGAGGATGATATCGATAACAATCGATATAAAGAAGGTAATAATATAATACAATCGTTGATCGATAATACAATCATAATGTCATTATTATTATTATTATCATTATTATCATTTTACAGCTTGTAAAATAATTATCAATTATAGTCATAATGGTCAGCAATCGAGGTCAACGACGGTAAAACGACACACCATGCTTAGCACTCGATCGCCACAGGATGAATAGGTGTAACGTAGAACAGAGCATTACACATTTTAGAAGAAGGGTCAGTGCCTTAGTAAATGTATTGTAGAGTATTGTTGTTGTAACTATTGAAACTTTGGTTTGTTTGGTTATCACGTGAAATATGAAATTTGATTACCGCTTGGTTACAGGATATTCAAGTGTATTTTAATCCTTAGAATAGTAGTGGGGCATGTCCCATGTTATTACTCTCTTGTTCCCTAGTCATGGTTCAATAGAGATGGTATGTCCCCTTGGTTTGTGCATCATGTTGGAAAGAATTGATGTAACCTTGTTTTGTTTTCGCAAACGAGTACTGTTGAACTTTTCTCTTGAGTTAAAATGTTGAGTTGTAAATCCTTCTAAGGCATAGTAGTAATGAGTTTGTAAGCACTATAAAGTGAACTGGATAGTCCTTATAAAAGTTAAACAAAAATTTATATATATGAATATATTAATGTAGATGTGAGCTACTTGATAACATTTGAGACCTGGAACAATCAAGAGGAAACTATCTTTTGTAACAAAATATGATTACTTTTTTTTTCCCCGAGCTAAACTAATAAACATTATCCTTTTATGGTGAAATCAATGGTTAGATTTTAGAAGATGATAGGATTTAATAAGTAGGAGGGAAATTGATTAATAAAACCTTAAATATCTCTCTATCATTTGAAATGTTCTCCTTTGTCAAACTTAATTAAGTAAAGTCTAGATGGAACATTTAACCAATCTTGATAAACTCTTAGCCTCAATAAAAGATGGATAGTGAATAATGTGACCTTGAAGCTGAATTCTGTTGTCCTGTTCCGTTAACCCTTACCTTGATTCATGGTGATATTTCTTAAGCAAGGTCAAAATTTGATCCTTAAACAAGAAGGTTATTGTTATGAACCCTAAGCGGTACTTTCCCTCAATCGGAACTTATGCTTTCACCTGTGCAATAGAGGTGTGGAACAGGTGTTAGTGGCTTGAGTAAGATTAATTAACTTTGTAAGAAATGGAAAATGTTCTAAAATCAAATGAATAAAAACATTTGGACATAAAATTTATGATCCTATTTTAGAAAGCTTGGCCTTAAGCTATTTAGTCAATAGTTGAAAAGAAAGAAGTCCTCCCTTGTGAAAAGAATTGCGTGAATCATTACATGAAATTTTATAAGAACGTAAGTTAAGAATTAAGAGACGTTTTAGTAAACAAGAAAATTTAACAAGAATTTCCTCATGGGATGCCCCTAAATGTAAGTGTGACATGTGGTTGGGCTTCCATGTTCTCTTGTCAAAAATAAAAGTAAACTGTCCTTGATAGGTGTGAACATTTCCGTGTTGCCTTTATGTCCATCCTTGTATCAAGTTGTTCACAGTGTTAGGTGTATCCTTGGTGACGACATGTTGAGTCATGTTATGTCTCAAGCAAGTCAAAAAAAAAAAATCCTGTCTTTTACTGTGTTGTTTGTGTGTGAATTTTTGGGTCGTTATAACATACAAGGATTTCCCTCTAAGTAGGTGTCATAGATAAGACAAATCCTTTTCACAAACTACCAAAGTACAAAATACTAGTATGCTCTCACATGTTTTAACTATTTCACATACCATTAGGTGTATCAAAAGGACAAGCTTCTTCCATATACCAATAGGTTTGTATCAATAAGTTTGATATATTGGTCTAGTGGAATATAAAAAAAGAAATTTATTGGAATGATAAGGAGCCAATCCATCTCCCTTTAATACAAAATGCATTCAAGAAATTCAATTGTTGGCACAACACTAACTAGGAGGGATACCTAGTTGGATTCGTCGTGACAAGTTGAGAACACTCTCATCTTCAATGATTTGTGGTTCAATATTTATGATAGAAATACACAACCAATGAAACCAATAGCAAAAGCAGAATCACAAATGTGGAAGCAAAATAATCCTAAGGCATTGGCCTTAATAAGGGCCTCAGTGGATGGCTATGTTTTTTGTCACATACAAGGGTGCAGCACACCGAGAAGCACTAAACAAACTATGGCTATGTTTTTTGTCACATACAAGGGTGCAACACATCAGGAAGCACTAAACAAACTAAGGAATTTGTATGATTCTCATTATGAATTAGAGTTCATACAATTGCAATTGTAAGGAAATTGTTCGATCTTGAGTTTAAAAACAATGATGCAATGAATCTAGCATCAAAAATTCATGCTATCAAGCATGATTTTGAAGTTGTCGGTACCAAAATATGGCTGCATTCATAAAAGCTTTTCTTCTCACAAACTCAACATTTTTGGAGTCCTTGCAAGCAAACAATCAATTGAAGTAGGTCACGTTTGATTAGTTGGTTGATAAGATGGCAGAAAGAGAAAAGGTCTTTAGAAGAAAGATTGAAACCTCATGCAAAAGTAGGTGTTATAGTTATACTCATCAAAAGGGCCTATCTTCCAATAAGGCTTGCACTTCCAATGATAAAGGCAAGGGAAGATATAGAGAGCGAGGAGGAAGAACTGACAAGAATAATGGTCAATAGTAGAAGAATCAAAATGAAAAACAAAAACGTGTTTTGCAAACGTTGTGGTCGAAAAGGGAGTCATGAGGCTCATGAATGCAAACATCGTGGGACAAAATTTAGGCCTATTAAAAACAAAAAGAAACAAATAAATGTAAGAAGAAAGGCTTAGAACCTGACTCTGCTAAATTCACATGTGAATATATGCTTTCTATCACAGATAAATTAAACAATGCCTCAACAAATGCATCCTAGTTCGATTATGGGGTCCTAGACATCGGTACTAGGCAACACATGACTTTCCAAAATGACTTATTTGAGGAGTTTTATGCAAAAAGTTGTATTCCAGTATAATTTGCAGACATAACAAGTTTGCAACCAAAAGGAAAAAAACACAATTTGACTCAAGTAACTAGGACTTCTTGATTTTATCCTCAAAAATGTTTTATACCTTGCAATTGAAAAGAAACTTGTTGTCCTTGTGTTAATCCAAAAACAAGGCCACTCCATTCTATTGGATGATGGAGAAGTAAAAATCACAAGAAAATGTGATAAAGCAATTGTAATGACTTGATTTGAAAGAGGCAAGTTGTTAAAACTTAGGGGTGAGCCTTCATTTTCAAGAAACTTTGTTCGTCTCATAGAAGAATGAAGGTCACCAAGTCTTTTGTGGCATGTTAGATTTGGGCATACCAACTATGAAAGCATTTGCACAATGCAAAAAAAGGTGTTGTAGGTTTACTAACTATGCAAGTCTGCATCTTGGCTAAACACTCAAGGGACCCATTTCAAAAATCAGGATGGAAAGCTAATAGAAAATTGTAATTCACTCTAATTTGTGTTCTTTACCAATTCTTTATGTTGGTGATCATAAGTACTTCATGTTGTTCATTGATCATTACAACAGGATGACAAGGATCTATCTTTTAAAACAAACAATAGAAGCCTTCGTAATTTTTCAAAGATTTCAAACAATGATTGAAAATGAATCACAAACCCACATTAGGAAACTCAGTTTTGACAACGGTGGTGAATTCACATCAAAGGTGTTTGAGGCCTATCTCAAGCAAAGTAAGATCAAGCATCATCTCACAATAACTCACACTCCTTAATAAAATGGAGTTGTTGAAGATGAATAGTATTGTGATGAACATGGTTTGTGCAATGTAGTCTTTCAAAAGTGTCAATCTGCATTTTTGGGGAAAAAGTTGTTCAAACACCATTGTATCTATGCAATAGGTCACCACTAGCAGCCCTTCAAATGAAGACTGTATGAAATTTGGTGCGGTCATCTTCCTTCAGTGCAACATCTTCAAGTTTTCATATCCACGTGCTACGCATTGACTCCAAAGGGGAAAAGGAATAAGTTGGACTCCATGAGAAGAAAAGGCATCATTTAGGATTATTCAAAATCCTCAAATGCTTACAAGTTATATGATGAAAAGAACAAAAATATTGTTGCAAGAGACATTTTTTTGTGAAATTGTAAAGGACACAGTGAGCATTGATTGACAATTGAGTAGACTATAGAAATTTTCTAAATTTGATGTTTTCAAGGAGATTGATACAATGATTTCAAACAAGGAGGGGGACATGTAATTGGGAATCACCCAAATCTATATTGTTTCCTGTAATTGAAATGAAAATCCCCTTGCAATAGAAATTCAAACTTCATAGGATGATGAACATGTATTTTTTGGAGCAAAGTCAAAAGATGGAGCTTTAGATCAAAAAAATGAGGCACTAGTTGTTCTGCAATAAACACAAAAAGCAGATGCCAAAATGGTTCACACAAACATCGATATATGTCACAACTAATGAAGTTGAAAAAACATGCAGCAGAAGCACATATAATGCCAACTAGAAAACAGACAAGACCCTTGAAGAAATTGAAGAACAGCTAGAAATGTTTACTTTGGAAGGTCATCAAGAAGAAGTCAATATTGCTTGTTACTCAAACCAGCTTCCTTCAAACAAGTTGAAAAGCTTGATACATGGAGAAAAGCAATGAAAATTGAATACGATGCTTTGGTCAAAAATGGAGCTCAAGAGTTGGTTGATCATCTCATCAATTGTAAACCAATGGGTTGCAAGTGGGTGTTTGGCAACAAATATAAAGCAGGTGTCTCACTTGACAAACATAAAGAAAGCTTTGTCACAAAGGGGTTTACTCCAAAAACTAAAAAAAAAAAGACTAGGTAGCGAGGTGGATCACTACAATTCTCCTACACCATGAATGAATTTGTTATATTTTTTCTGCTCAAAAAAGCTTTAGCAACATGATGCAACTAGATAGTGAACCTGATCGCACCAATTCTCCTATACTTCTGGTAGATTTGCTATATTTTTTCTGCTCAACAAGGTTTTGGCATCATGATGCGACCAAGTAGCGATCCCGATCATACCAATTCTCCTATACCCTGATTAAATGTGTAAAATATTTCTGCTCAACGAGTCCCTACGATCCAGCTAAGTTAGACATGGAACTTTTAACTTGGTTTCGGTATGGTAATGAAACAATTGCTTGATCACACCAATTCTCCTACAAGTCAAATAATTATGTTTTATTTTTTCTGCTCAACAAATTTTCAGCATTGTGACACAACCAGATCACACCATTTCTCCTACACGTATAACTTGGTTTCGGTATGGTAATGAAACAATTGCTTGATCACACCAATTCTCCTACAAGTCAAATAATTATGTTTTATTTTTTCTGCTCAACAAATTTTCAGCATTGTGACACAACCAGGTAATAATCCAGATCACACCATTTCTCCTACACGTTGAGTAAATTATGGACAAATGGACAAATATTTACCTTTATCAATTGCAGCGAATGAAGGGTGAGCCACTCCAACTCCAAATCCTTTGTCATTGTTCAAGGAGGAATGCAATACAAGAACCGAGAGAGGTTTTGCAAAGAGGACATAGCCGAGATTGATCGGTCCATTCAGCAAGACAGCCAGCACAGAAAAGATGGCCGCATAATGTTATTAGAGGGCTTTCACATGGCAAAAAACAGATATTGCAGTCTTTTGTAGTACTATATAATCTAACAAAGTGAGTATTACGCCTATGGAGGCAAGTCTTGCAGTATATATGGGCTTCCGGAATCGCCACAATTGGATCTTGAATTTCTTCAGAGCTTTTATGACAATGATAACAGCACAAATGGTAACGATTTTCTTTCAGTTTCTCTGCCTTCAATTTTTCAACATTGATGCTATTGAGGGGAGTACGGCGGAAAAGTCTTATAACTGCAAGGACAAGCATGGCTATAGCTGATTATGAGTGCCAAGACAAGTATGGCTATAGCTGACAGAGTAGGACGGAAGAGCCTTGTGAGTGTAGGTACTAGTATGACAATAGCTGACAGAATACAATGGAAGAGTCTTATGAGTGCAAGGACAAGTTTGGCGATAGTTGGCAGAGTATAGAGGAAAGAATCGCATGAGTGCAAGTCCAAGTATGGCTATAGTGTAAGAATCTTATGAGTGCAAGCATTTTATGAGTGCAAATGCAAGTATGGCTATGATGAGAGTGAGTAACGTCCACCATGTCACTCCTGCAATCCCTCCTGTCATCACATTCATGGCTTGTATCAACATGGGATCCATATCATAACGAATGATATCTACAACACAATGCTAGTGTAGAAAATGAAGGAGATAGCAGTATAGAGTTGAAAATTATTAATAAATAGAAAAAAGCATATATAGAGTTTAAAATAAGACTTAGTGTTCAAGAAATTGCATTAAATGAAAATGCATGAAGAAACCCAAAAAACAACCACGCATAGCAAAGGCCTATTTCTAGATATACCGATACAGTGCCATTCTATATTTTTTTAATGTATTCGGCTGATTTAAAAATTAGAATTCTAAATTATATCTTCATGAATTCTGCTCCATCAATGGTCTCTCTCTCTCTCTCTCTCTCTCTCTCTCTCTCTCTCTCTCTCTCTCTCTCTCTCTCTCTTAGCACAATTGCCTATGTCAACTTCAAAATTGGACCAACCCATCTGTCCTTTACGCCTTTCCCGTTTTTTTCCCGTTTTTTGCCATTGGAGGTTGATGATGGGCGTCAATATCACCAAAAATTGAATTCAGTCATCCAAACATAGCAAAAGGATTAGGTTCATTTGATTATCAAACCATTATCCAGTTCTCATTTGGCATACTCTTGGAGCACTTCGCGAGGACTATTACTGTTATATGTTTGTTCTTTATCAACTTGTGATTTCGGTGTACACTTTGGGGGGTCTAACAAATCAAAAGGGCCAGACCCCCAAACCAAACCCTTACCAATTCTAATCTTGCAAAATTTTCCCATTTTGGAGAAGCAAAAGATGAAGCATGCAGATTCAGGAGAGAATGCGAAAGATCGAAAACATGAAAACAGGATCAGAAGCTCGCATTGCAGATTTACAGAGCCTGACCAGAACTTTATGTACGGTCCTGATAGTGACCAAGACCATTCATACTGTCCTAACATTGTCCCCTTCTGGAACCATATGAGTTGGTGAACAGGTTTAGACATTCACATTCAGACACCAACAGGTCAACAGCATCCTAAAAAGCTAAGAGCCTTCGATCTCCTTCTATATCTGATTGTGTATTTAATTGGGTGTTATTTGCTGTAATTTTCAAGTGTTATAACACTTAGCTTCAAGTAGGCATATTTATATACATACAGCTTTCAATATAAGGTTCCTAGAGTTAACTAATTTTCTGCCCTATTTCTGCATGTGAAAAGCTAATTTAGGAATCATTTTGCTTGAAAATAGCTTTTTAAAAATAAATTGCTTGAAACGAGCTATTTTATAAAGTATTTCCTTAACTGAAAGCTATTTCACTGATAATCCTCTTTTAGTGTGTTTATCACTGGAATTCGATCGATTCCTAACAAAATCTTTCAATTACGCAAGATCTATCATCAAGCAAACATAGGGTTTCATTTTCATTTTCTTTCAACAGGTTAAAATCGGTAAATGTCATAAAACTGAAAAACATAAAAACTACTGCACTTCCCTCATAAATTTCAGAACAACACTCTGTAAACAGTAATGTTTGTTCACTCTGTTACCGTAAGAAGAACTAGTAAAATAAGATTGCTATTGTGCATACCTTACAGGGCGGGTTGAACCCTGAAGCTGCCCTAAAATTCCTTCCCACGACATAACGCTGCTTTTGCCATATTGTTATCAGCGCTATGAGCGACTTCATAAATGATGAACTTCTAAAGAATTGAAATTTCCCAATAGTGCGCACACAATTTAGAAAAATGCAAAGCCGTCAACTCTGTAAAATCGATATAGAGTTAGGGTTAATACATATTAAATTTGTGTGAGACAAGGTAGATTGTTTTCCACGAGTAGTGGTGGTTTGAGGGTACAACTATACACCAGACGTGTGAAGTTGTGAGGGGAGCTCGACTGCTCGTATCCTTAGCAATGCGTATAGGTAACTACAAACATACATACGCAATAGGTCAACCTTTTCAATTTATTATAATGAATTCGGAAAAAGAGCTAAATTAAGGGAGATGACCCATCGTGCACTTTAATCTTAGAGTTGCCTATATTTATGTAGAGGCTTTACATTATTATGTAGCATACGACCATGTCATATTATTATTTTAGTTTTATATATTTATTTAGAGGGTAAAAGAGATTTTGAATTGATTCAATACACAAATAATTTTTATTAAACATTTGAAAAGTGCACCAATAACCGAGTGCCCTATGTGTCACATTGTGGTTAGCTCTTAAAAAATACCATTAATGAAAAAGTAAAAAACTATTGATACTTTTTCCATCAAGTTATGGTGAAATCCAATGTACATGTTTTGGTGAATGCACAACGATTGGGTCATCTCCCCTAGATATTGTATAGATATACACATCTTAACTTATAACTAGCAATTGCATTTCAGTAGTGAAGTGGTACGATTCAGAACATAATACACAAATATATAGGCCAAACTACTTCCATAAACAAGGAGTTAGCCTTAACTATCCACCCAGCTCATTTTATTCCATGTATGTGGTTACTACTATTGTTCACGCAATAATAAACTTATTAAATTATTACAATAATATGTTCACACTAATATTTATTTCCTAACATTCCCCCCTTAGTGTGAACATGGTAGAAAAATATACACACACTTATCTGCAATATGATCACCCCTGTGAAATATGTCCTACTATGTGACTCATGATCTTTATCAAAAGAAAGACTCTCTCCTTCCATGGTTTTAAATAGGCTTACCACAAACCTTAATGTGAACAGGGCCCATTAAATGTTCGCCTCGGGTGGTTTTCTCGATCCTCTCACAAACCCTTTCAAGATCCATGGACTTACTTTGGAGCTTTTGTTTGTCACTATGCTTGTACATCAGGGAAGTATATAAGAATCACAGCCTGCTTATTACAAAATTGTACAATAGAATACATACTGAAAAGAGCTTTTAGGTTACTTCATGTAAGAATCGTAATGTTCTTAATTGCAGCTATTATTGTCGATCATTGCCACTCAATCTCAAATAGCATAAGACACTGCCATTACCACTGGAAGTTGCCTTTGATTTTAGTCATTTTTTCGTAGAATGGAAATGGAACATTGGTGTCATGTTCCCCCCAAAATGCGAATTTTTCATTTATTCACATAAACGACAACATTGCAAATCAAATCATATCGAACTACATACTACTGACTAGATCTTGTTGTCTTGGATTGTTTTGCACATCACCATTTTCAATGAATGTATTCACTGACCAATTGTCTTCCAACGAAGTACGGAAGTAAGAGGATCTTTGCAGTAATCTGCTCTCCAATACACTCATTTTTCCATCAGCCGCTATAAACCACGTTGAAACGCTGAAAAATTGAAATGAAGCACAACTAAAAAATAAAAAACTCACACCACAAAAATGTGCCACCATAACTAATATGTGACCCTGTCATTGGCGACTGAGGAGAGGTCATTGATCGACCTCCAGCCTCTTGTGCCTCCGTCCTCTAGTATACGTACTGCTAACTCAACAGAATGTGAATATGAAGCACATCTCTTTCCACATTGTACTTTATTTTGTCTCCTCTTGCTATATGAAACACTTTATTTTTCGGACATCGGGTAACACCGAAAATACGTCCATAAGGTTTTTTTTTTAGATTTTTATAATTTTAACAACGACACTTTTGACTCGGACAAAAAAACTCAACTAAAAATTTAAAAAATAATAAAATGAAATTACTTTTTAAATAAAAAATACTTAACTATGACAATACCATTAAAAATGTTTCGATTATTAATACTAACACAATACCGCTGTCACTAAAATTCGGCAATTAATGCAATCTTAAATATAAACACTAACTTATTTAAATGGCTCAAATAAAAATAGACTAATTAGTAAAATCTAAGACTATCATAAAACCTTTTTGACGTTTTATTTGCATAGAATGTCTATAAGACCCACCACCTTATTGTTTTTCACAAATGACTCATAGCTTGACACATACTGAAGAATTAGACAGCTGTCGATGACAGGGACGAGATAGATATGTTAATGCATCCTGATTTTTAACAGCTACCCTACCCCCTCGAAATGTGTTGTGATCTCTATTTGGCACATGATCAAAGGAAACATTGCAATTCTACGGATGCTTCGGAGATCAAGAATAACCCAATGTCATTTGAGAAACTGTTTTGTTAAAGCCAGAGAAGAGGAAGTTCAAGATCTGCAGCAAATGGAAAGTGAGCCAGTGGAGGCCACCATTGAGGAGGCAGGTCTATAGTCGGTCGAGAGTGTGTGGAAAAAAACCATATGCAGAATACAGAAGGGCATTTGAATGTGATCCACGTGCCCTTTATGCTCAGTGGCTGGAACATGAATGATCTAACACTGGTAGTTAAAAATAAATAATGAATCTATCTCCATATAGATCACGTCGAACAAAACTATATCTACACAGGGTGACCCCCAATGTTTTGCACGTGTACAAGGAAGAGGCTGCGTTGAAGACAGGATAGCAGATCCGTGCACTCTATCTACAGTCGTAGTTCGATGTCAAACGTCAATGCAAAGATTCAAATGGTTTGTTTCAGTTATGAAAAGGGGATTTGGCACCAAAGGGTGTAGTAAAAAAAGATCAAATCATCAGCGCAAGTTGGAACGATACAAATTAGACTGAAGCCCACAAACACCGGTCTTCTCTCAAACTAAAGAATACGGATTTATCCGAAAAGTAATTGAACTACACTTAAGAAGCATTCCTCAACAAATATTGAAGCGTCTAGCTCTCCCTTTGATCCACGTATAAATAACATTGACAAGGGCGACAAGTAAAATTAGACTCTCCCTTTGGAAATCAAAACACCATCTTGCGAGAACAAAACACTATGATACCAAATGAAGTGGTATGAGCATATTATCACAGAAAAACCTCTCTATTAATTCATTTGGAACATAATACACAAATATATAGGCCAAACTGCTCGTAGAAACAAGGAGTTAGCCTTAAGTTTTAACTGTCCACCCAACTCATTCTATTCCATGTATGTGGTTACAACCACTATTGTTCATGCAATCTCAAACTTATTAAATTATTACAATAATATGTTCACACTAATATTTATTTCTTAACAAGTAGTGCAATGGATATGTCGGTAGGGAGGGTCAAAGGAGAAGCAACGCAAAGGAAGGGGGGAGATGAACAAGGGGATAGATGGAGGAGAATTGTAGGGGAAGAGGAAAATTTTGGAAGGAAAGTAGGTAATCACCTTCTTTCTTTTTGTAAGTCACATATGGATCACATGTCATTTGTGTGAAATGTAAAGAGGGGGAAAGGGGTTCAATGTGCAAATCTTTGAGGCAACATACTGTGGAGATAACTTTGAAAGTAAGCCATTTTTGTTCAATTTTCTCAATGCTTAATCTAATTTGTGTGTTGATAGCATTGTTATCCCCAGGGTTTGAACACATGACCTAATGCATTGTTTTTATTATTTTCTCATTTCTTGCTAAAACTCACAACTTTGTTCACCTTGTGCTCGTTCGAGCATTTTCCTTAAAAAGTTAAACCACCACCGATGAATGGTTTGTTATGTGAAAATGAAGAATAATAAAGAATTAGAAGAAATATTTACACATTTTTTTGGTAAATAACATTGTTTTTCTTTTGCACAATTTTGTCATGGTTGTAACAAGGAATTATTTACATTGTAAAATGGCAAAGGCACAGACTATATCTACAACAAATGACATATTGCAAAAGTTGATTTTCATTCTTCCTTCCAAAAATAAATAACAAAAATGGATTCATTATTAATGTTTATATTCATGACCAGTACTAACTCTTTTGATACTAACAGAGCTCTGCAACTTTTCTCGCTCGAAGTTTTTTGAATTTTCTAGTCCTTCCTTCGAGCCTTGATGATGGATCCTTCTGTTCCGAACTCTGATCCTCTTGATGGATCTGACTCCTCTTTGCCTCATTCTCCTAATGTGTATTGGAAAGAAGTGGTAACTGGATCGCCCAAGGTGACTCACTCTATCAAGTTGCAGCCTTAGGTGTTGGATGGGATGCTGATGCTGTAGATTCCTTCTCAAGTCAAGGATGTTGCTCTTGCCTCGAGGGACTTTTTTTTATTGGGAAACTGATGGGACCCCACTCCCCCTGGAGGAAAATCAGAAATGGTCACACATTAAGTGGGCCCCTTGTGGCCCTCTGGAGATTGTTGCAATGTCGAATGGTTTCATTTTGTTCACCTTCAGCCTTAAGAAACATTTCACCTGTGCACTCCTTGGTGGTCTGTGTTTCTTCGGTAGACACAACTTCTATCTCCAAAAGTGGATGTCGGGTTTTAATCCTCGCATGGAGACAATGATCCAAGTACCGATATGGATTCACCTTCTAGATCTTCTGCTAGAGTTCTGGGATACCTCTGTCGTTGAAGGTATAACTCTATCTTTGGGATCTCTCATTATTATTGACCAGGCCACCAAAGCTAAATCCAGGCTTATTCAAGCTAGATTATGTGTAAACATTGATGTCAGTTGCCCTCTTCCCAAATCCATTAACCTTTCTTCGGATTTTGGGGTCTGGTCTCAACCCATTGAATATGAGTATGTTCTACATGCTTTCTCTATTTATAAGAACGTTGTGTACAAGGCCCCGACTTGCCATTCAAAATTGGCCCCAAAATCGAATGCCCATGTTTGTTCTCCTAAGCTAAAGAATAAATATGTCCCTAAAATAATGCAAGAAACAAGTACATCTAATCCCTTTGCGGCCCTTTAAGAAGAGGGAGAAATCCCATCAGATGAGACTCTGCCTGAACAATCGCCTCATGTCCCTATGGTCGAGGCTTCATATCCTCCCTCCTCTCCTTCACTTCATTCTCTCCTTGACCCACCGCTTGAGGTTGACATCCCCCTTATTCCTTCCAACACCTCTAAGGAGATATTTTCCTCCCTTCCTTCCTCCCCTTCTCCATCAACCTGCTTAGATATTGGCTCATCCTTTCCCTCTCCTTCCCCCTTGATTATGGAGGATGGTGGTCCTACCAAGAACACACGGAGCAACTACAAGAAAAATGGTGATATTGGCACCAATAATAAGAAAAGGAGACATTTTAACTATACAAAAATTCAAATAGAGACAACCCGAGATATTGCTCAAGGTGTACATGGTACTCTCACTATGGATGGTGGGGGTAAAACTAAATCCAAAAAATGAAGATCCTCTCATGGAATATGAGGGGAATAAGTTCTCCCCTGAAGAAAAGAGTCCTTAAGGATATGAGGTTAAAACATTCCCTAGACTTAATCATGCTTCAAGAAACTAAGTTAAAGGAAGATTTCATCCTTCTTAAGATATGGTCGGCTACATCCTTTTCCTCTTAGGAATCCTCTAGAAACTTGGGGGTGTTGAGTTGTGGAGCTCAATTACTTCAGTTTAGCATATAATATTAAAATTGTAGGAAAATACAGTAATCAACGTCGATTATGGAGGGATCAAAATTGGTCACCTATGATCAACATTGGTTAGGAAAGGAGGAAATAACATATTGGTTAGGGCTAATTGGCATCGGTTACCTATGTGTGAGTGTTTTAATTAACTCACGGGAATTAGATCTAATTTTAGAATTAAAGTAGATCTATTGGTTGTAATTACATGGCTAAGTGCCCTAAGTTTGTATATGCCTATATAAGCATAAAAGCTAGGGTTTAGAATTAAGGACTGAAGAAGTAAATGATTATTGTGAGAATAATTGTGAGAGAGAGAATTCTTGGAGAAGAAGGAGAAGCTTGAGAGAAAGAAAGTACTATACATCTGAGAGGCGAGGAAGATTTTAAATCTTCATTGTATATCTTCTGAAAGTTTTAGATAATATATTGGCTTGTTTCTTGGTGGATGTAGCCCACACTGGGTGAACCACGTTTAATTTGGTGTTGATTTATATCTCTTGTATTGTATATTTCTTCTGGTAGAATATCCACTTTTATTTGCATGTATGCTTAGATATGATATATTATCTGAACAACCTTGTGCTAACCCCAAAAACTGGTATCAGAGTTTTGTTTAAGGGTTTTGTATGTTGACAGATTTACTCACAAAGGGTTTTCTAATTGAGTGGGAGCTACAATAATGGCAGAAGAAAAAAAATAAAAGGTAGAGAAGTTTGATGACCAAAATTATCAATCATGAAAGATGCAAATTGAGGATTATTTGTATCAAAGAGATTTGTACTTATCGTTGGATGAAAAGTCCAGACCTACGAAGATGACTAATGAAGAATGGAAGATTCTTGATAGAAAGGTTTTGGGATCTATAAGATTGAGCCTGACAGCATCTGTGGCTTCTAATATTACAGAAGTGACTTCTACGATAGAGTTAATGAAATCTCTTGCTAATTTATATGAAAAACCTAGTGCTTCAATTAAATTTTATTTGATGGAGAAATTATTTATTTCTGAGATGCATGAAGGTGAATCTACATCTAGTCATTTGAATGATTTTCGATCTATTGTAAAGTAGTTAAAATCGATTGATATTCCGTTTGATGATGAAGTAAAAGCACTTTTATTCTTATTTTCTTTCCCTGATAGTTGGGATAACTTGGTAATGATTGTTAGTAATACAACATCTGTAAATAATATTTTGAAGTTTGATGATGTGGTTAGTATAATCTTGAATGAAGAAATTCATAGGAAAAGTACAAAGTGTTAGATTAATTAATACATTGTTGATTAATTAGTTGTTAGTGAATGTTAGTGAACAGTTATATAACTGTTCCTTGGATCTTCCCTATCGCTGCTCTCGCTACGGCCTATATAAAGGTGTGATCTTTGTATCATTTCACATAGCAATAGATAAAACATCTTTGGTGCACCTACATTGTTATCGGAGCGGGTTTTGTTATGCGTGGAGGAGAGCAGGAGCCTGAAACCTTCTTCCGTTCTATTTCTACGTGGAAAGAAAATAGTTTTTGGCGTATTTCATTGTTTGTTCTGCGCTGAAGGAGAACCTGCGTGTGAAGGAACAACGTGCGTGAAGAGGTCTCTACCCGCGTGGAAGGAAAAGATTGTTGCACGAGTGCTTGTTTACTTGTCTATCCATTTGTTGTTCTTTGCTGCTGCGTCCTCTACTTGCGTGGAAGGGAAAGACTCTTGCGTGCGTGCATTTTGCGTGGCATTTTGTTTAAAACTCAGAAACATGTGGAGAGGCGACCAAGGAACCATGCCTGAGCGTGGAGAGGCGACCAAGGAACCCCGCGTGGATTGAAGTGCGTGGAGGGACAGTTGGAGAAGCCACTGAGCGTGAAAAATCTTTGCTTGCTGTGCATGGAGATTAAGAACCCGTGCGTGAAGAGGTCTCTACCTACGAGGAAGCTGTGGCTGTGCGTGGAGGAACAACAAGCTGTGGTTGTGCGTGGAGGAACAACAAGCTGTGTGCTGTCCTTGGAGTGTGGAAGACAAGAAGAATCATAACTGCCTGTAGAACCACATGAAATACCATCCGAACCCCTGTATGTGTAAGTAAATCTGGGAAATTGTAAAGCTGTGTGTGCTCGTATGTCTCAAATTTCTGATGCACAAAGCACCGTGAGCAATGCACCAAATATTTTGGCATTGAGTGACAGTGAAGACACCACTGGGCTATTCTTTGCCTTGGTTAACAAGCTACACAACACCGGGAACATTCTCTTTGACGAGATTGTGCGTTGAGGACTGTTGGAATATTTTTGGTTTGACGTTTGATGTCAAGCACGACAGATTCGGGTAGAACTTGAACCTAGTTATGATGCAGATGACGAACGTGAAATAGGATGCCCACAGGAGCATCGGCAGCTCACTGCACGAGCCTATAGTGCCCATCTTCGGGACAGATTCCTTCAGTAAGCATTGTAGCCATTTTTGAAAAATAAATAAATAAATAAAATACATTTTTGAGTTTTTGAAAATGTCTGCTCCAAAAATATTGCTATCCGATGCCCAACTCTTGAAAGGGCCAAATTTCACTGCATGGAAAACCAAAATGCGGACGATTCTTCAATTCGAAGATCTTTGGGGGATCGTCTCTGGCAAAGACACCCCTCCCACAGACCTTGATCTGTTGGAAAAATATGAAAAGGCTGATGCGAAAGCGCTAATGCTCATCACCCTGAGTCTTTCTGATGAGGTTCAGCCATACATTCGAGAAGCAACTACTTCTTCTCAGGCATGGAGCGCATTGTGTACCATCTACGAAGCTAAGAATCTGACGACAAAGTTGCAACTTCAGATAAATCTTCATACGATGAGTATGCATGATGGAAAATCAGTAGAAGCCTTCTTGTAGTGTGTAGCTAAGTTACGTGCAGAACTCTCTGCACTCGGTGAACCAGTGGACGACAAGTTACTAGTCCCGCTCACCCTGCGAGCTCTTCCTTCCCAGTTTCGGACATTGATCACCACGTTGACAATCACTCAACAGGAGGTGAGTTTTGCAACCATGGTGAATTATCTCCAGCAGGAAGAAGCCATGAAAAATGTACAAGAAGCCTTCGAAGACAAGGCTCTCATCACGAGGCAAAAACATAATCCTCGGAAAGGGAAATCAGCCCCCCAGAATCAGAAGCAACATCCTCAACAGCCATCTTCACAGCGGCCACCCCAGAAGCAGCATAATCACAAGGCGGATCGGTGGTGCCACATTTGCTTCATGGATACGTATATGACTGCGAACTGTTATTACAACGGTTGCAAGTATGGAAATTCTGGTGAAGAAAGCACTTCTGGCCAAGGATATTCCAAGAAATCCCGATGGCATGCTCGTAATCAGAGGTAGAAGGGCCACATTGCTGCTCAGCAGGATACCACCTCCGATGAAGAGGTACCAGATACGACTCATTCTGACATTGTTCTAGTCTCACAGACTTCGCACCCGTCAGAAGATGTCTGGTTGATTGATTCAGGTGTCAGCAAACACATGAATGGCAACAAGAAGTTGTTCCATACTCTGAGTGACCGGCCCACTGGAGATCGGATCACCATTGCAGAAAATCAAGAGTATATTGTGGCAGGGATTGGTGATGTTATCATTCCTCTTGTAACATGAAGATGTACTCTCACAAAGGTGCTATATGTTCCAGGTTTAACTTCAAATCTTTTGTCTGTAAGTCAACTTCTTAACCATCGAATGCAGGTTGAATTCTTTGTTGAGAAAGGGATCAAGTCCTGCATCATTTCTCAGGGAGAGTTAGTCATTGCTCAAGCATTTATGAAGGGCCATCTATTTGCACTGGATGCGGTCACTTCATCCAGTGTTGCTCTCTCTGCATCAACGGCGGAGTCCACTACACTTTGGCACTTTCAATATGGTCATCTTTCTACCGGGGCTCTGCATCAGCTCAGTGCGAAGGAAATGGTAAGAGGGCTTCCTCCACTCTCCCATTCCTTACTTGTTTGCTTAGGATGTCTTGCGGGCAAACAATGTAGAGGTCCCTTCAAACAAAGCTCTTATCATTCTACAGAACATCTTCAGGTCGTTCACACCGATCTGTGCGGACCCTTGCCAGCTAGCTTCCAAGGTTTTGCGTACTTTCAGCTCATCATTGATGTTTACTCACGGAAAATGTGGGTATATTTCCTTCGGAAGAAGAGTGAGGCACTTGCAAATTTCCAAACCTTCTACCAGCAAGCCACCAGGCAGTCTGAGAAGCCTCTTCTTCTCCTCCGCTCAGATCGAGAAGGGGAATTTGTGTCAAAGAAGTTCTTAGCATACCTGAAGCAGTATGGCATTCAGCAACATTTGATTACACCCCACATGCCCCAACAGAACGGGATTTCTGAGTGCCACAACAGGACTCTCATGGAGATGGCTCGTTGTATGCTCTCGACCGCCAAGTTGGAGGATCAGTTTTGGGTAGAAGCAGTCCAGACAGCAGTGTATCTACTCAACCGGGCACCCACGAAGATCTTGCAGAACAAGACACCGGAAGAGGTATGGACTATTCGTAAACCTTCTACTCATCATTTGAGAGTTTTTGGTTGTACTGCATATATGCATGTTCCAGATAAGAGAAGGAAGAAGATCGATCCAAAGAAACTACCATGTATTTTCTTGGGGTATAGTACTACCTCAAAGGCATATCGTCTAATGGATCCTGAGACGAAGAAGATCTACGAGAGTCGAGATGTGGTATGTGATGATTCGTCCTTTGACTCCCTGCCACACAATGGAGATCCAGTACCGATCTCGTCACATAGATTACTCACACATCCAGATGATGAGCAAGATGATTCTTCTCAGAGAGAAGAAGAGCTGAGTGGAGACTTTTTCGTTGATCTTGGCACACTGGAAAACACATCTTCACATCAGCAGCACCAACATCCGAAATGGGTCTAGAGTACTATCAGGGATGCACACCTGAACTCACTTCCTGGTACTTCTATGGGAGTTAGAACACGAATTCAAGCTAGACATGAGGTAAATTTTGCACTCATGAGTTCAGTTGTTGAGAGCACCGACCCTAACACTGTTCGTGAGGCATTAGACCAACCACAATGGAAACAGGCTATGGATGCTGAATATGATTCCCTGATTCAGAATCAGACGTGGGAACTTGTCGATCTGCCTCCAGGTAAGAAATCCATTGGCTGCAAATGGATTTTCAAAAAAAAAAATAAGGCAGATGGTTGAATCGACAAACACAAAGCACGACTTGTTGCAAAGGGTTATGCTCAGCAAGAAGGAATTGACTATGATGAGACCTTTGCACCCACTGCGAAGATCAAAACCATCGGAGTTGTATGTGCACTGGCAGCACAAAATGGATGGAGACTTTAGCAGATGGATGTCAAGAGTACTTTTCTAAATGGTGATCTACAAGAAGAAGTGTACATGGCTCAACCTGAAGGGTTTGTAGACAAGCATCAACCACAGAAGGCATGTCGTCTGATAAAGTCTCTTTATGGACTCCAGCAAGCACCTAGGGCATGGTATATAAAAATTGATGATCACCTATTACAGCATGGATTCACTCGTAGCCCCTCAGATACAAATTTGTATATCAAGAAGGTAGGAACAAAGATTGTCATTCTAGTTTTGTACGTAGATGATCTTGTGATCAGAGGAAGTTCTGACAATCTTGTAGATGATGTAAAGAATGATATGAAGAAATCCTTTGACATGACTGATTTGGGGCTACTTCACTATTGTCTTGGCTTAGAGATATGGCAGAAGAAGAATCATATCTTCGTCTCCCAGATGAAATATGCCAAGACACTCCTGGAAAAGTATGGGATGTCAGATTGTAAACCAATTTCCACACCTATGGAAAAAGGTTTACAACTATCTAGATTCCAGGATTCACCACAGGTAGATGGCACTCACTACAGGTAGATTGTGGGGAGTCTCATTTACTTGACTTATACCAGACCAGATCTTTGCTTTGTTTTGAGCTATCTCACCAGATTTATGCAGGAGCCAAAGAAATGTCATTGGATAGCAGTAAAGCATGTGTTGAGATATGTCGAAGGTACAGTTGAATTTGGTCTGGAGTATCAGAAGAACACTCAGTTCTTCTTACAGGGATATACAGACTCGGACTATGCAGGATCCGTTGATGACAGGAAATCCACTTCAGGATATGTTTTTCATCTCGGATCTAGACCTATCTCGTGGATCAGCAAGAAGAAAACTGTTGTTGCTCTCTCATCCACTGAGGCTGAATACCACGCTGCACGAGGAGCTGTGTGCGAAGCAATTTGGTTGCATCGCATTCTTGAAGATATAGGGATTCCTGAAGAGAAACCTCCCATCATTCACTGAGACAATCAAGGTGTGTTGAAGCTTGTTAAGAATCCTTTTTTCCATGAACGAACAAAGCATATTGAGGTTGAATGTCACTACATTCATGAACAAGTCTTGAACCACCAAATTCAGCTCCAGTACTGCCCTACTGATTTTCAGGTTGCAGATATTCTCACCAAGCCTCTTGGCAAGGTGAAGTTTGATTTGTTTAGGGGGTACATTTGTAAGAGCAATGTATTAAGGGGGGGAATGTTAGATTAATTAATACATTGTTAATTAATTAGTTGTTAGTGAATGTTAGTGAACAGTTATATAATTGTTCCTCGGATCTTCCCTCTCACTGCTCTCACTATGGCCTATATAAAGGCGTGATCTTTGTATCATTTCACGTAGCAATAGATAAAACATCTTTGGTGTGCCTACACAAAGGAATCATCTAGGAATGCTTTGAATGTAGAAATCGTAGGAAGGCAGAAGCAGAGATCTAAGAGTAAGAATAATGGGAAATCAAAGTCAAGGGATGACAGATCTAAATCCAAAGGTTAGGGAATTACCTGTTGGAAATGTGGAAAGAAATGACATGCAAGGAAAGATTGTTGGTCAAAGGATAAAGAGAACCAACATCCAGAAAAAAGTAAAGAGTCACATAAAGAGGCAAATATTATAGCAGAGGTAATGCAAGATCCTCTTTTTCTTTCTTTGGATAATAAAATAGAATCATGGGTTTTAGATTCAGAAGCTTCCTTCCATGCAACCCCTAATAAGGTTTATTTTAGAAATTATGTCCGGGGCAATTTTACACATGTTTATTTGGGTGATGATGAACCTTGCAATATTACTAGTAAAGGGGAAGTTCATCTAAAATTGTAGAATGGAAATACATGGGTATTGAAACATGTGAGGTAAGTTCCAAGCCTCAAGAGGAATCTTATTTTTGTAGGGCAACTAGGTGAAGCTAGTTTTATGGTTACATTCACAACAGACTCTTAGAAAGTCACCAAGGGTGCCTTTTTTGTGGCAAGAGGAAATAAGGTAGGAACATTATATTTATCTCCTTGTGTTACTGATTCCTTTTCTATGTTATCTACTTCAGATTCATATGCATGCATGTGGCATAATCGGTTGGGCCATATGAGTAAAAAAGGAATGCACATCTTAAAGGCTAAGGGTAAGTTATCAGATTTGAAAGATTTAGATCTTGAATTATGTGAGCATTGTATCTTTGGAAAGTAAAAGAGAGTGAGATTTCTCAAAGTTGGGGAAATTGAGGAGAAAAATTTGGAGCCTGTACACTCAGATGTGTGGGGATTATCCTAGTATTATATTACTTTCATTGATGATGCTATAAGAAAGGTATGTGTTTATTGTATTAAACGTAAATATGATGTTTTTGAGACTTTTAAAAGATGGAAAGCCCCTGTTGAGAATGAATCAAATTCAAAGTTAAAGTGCCTTAGATCTGACAATAGTGGTGAATATTGTAGCAAGGTTTTCAATGATTATTTTTTAGTAAATGGAATACGTAGAGAAAGGACGGTTCTAAGAACACCACAAGAGAATGATGTTGCAGAAAGAATTAAATGGACAATCATGGAACAAGCTAGAAGTATGATGATACATGCTGGATTTCCCTTGTAGTTTTGGGCAGAAGCAGTTGATACATATACTTAGTTAATTAACAGTGGGCCTTCAATTTCACTAGATGAAGGAATACTAGACGAAGATTAGAACGGAAAAGAGGTAGATATTTATTTTCTTAAAGTTTTTGGTTCAGAAGATTTTGTGCATATTGATAAGGAAAATAGGAATAAGTTGGATGCAAAATCCAAGAGATGCGCTTTCATTGGTTATGGATTTGGTGATTTCAGATTCCATTTTTTGGATTTAGAGAATTCTAAAATTATTAGGAGTTGTGACATTGAATGGAATGAAAAGAGAATGTACAGGGATCAAATTTTGGTACCCAATGATGAATAGGTTGAGAATTTTGTGAATGAAAATGAACTCTCGAATTTAAAATTCATACCTACAGGGTTACACAGTAACCGGTGTCAGTTGACCCCTAACCGGCATCGGTCAGCTGAACCGGTATCAATTACAAAAAATCTAAACCGACATCGGTTAGCAGAACCGGCGTCGGTTATAGGTGACTGGTGTCGGTCACTATCAGAATTGGAAACAAATGTCTAGGAGGTCCAAAATGAGCCTCCGGTACCCCAAAATTCTGTGAGAAGGTCACAAAGGGTGAGCAAACCTCTAGAAAGATTTACACCTTCTCTATCTTATTTATTATTTACTGATAATGGTGAACTAGAAAGTTTTGAAGAAACAATGTAGGATGAGACCCACGTCCAGTGGGAACATGGCATGGATGAGGAGATGGACTCCTTGGAACAAAACCAGACTTGTGATTTGGTTAAGTTGCTAGTAGGTAAGAAGACATTGCATAACAAGTGGGTTTACATAATCAAGGAAGAATAGTGTGGATAGAAAAGGTACAAGAGAAGGCTTGTAGTAAAGGGATTCACACAAAAAATAGGTATTGACTTTGGTGAAATATTTTCTCTTGTTGTAAAGATGACTTCTATTCATACTGTATTGAGTATGGTTGCAGTCGAAGATTTTAATTTAGAGAAATTAGATGTGAAGACGGTTTTCCTTCATGGTTATTTGGATGAAGATATTTATATGCAGCAGCCGCTTGGGTATGAAGTCAAGGGTAAGGAGAAATTAGTGTGCAGGTTTAAAAAGAGCCTATATGGCCTCAAAAAAGCTCCAAGAAAATGGTACATGAGATTTGATAGTTTCATGCATGAGCATGGTTACTTGAGATATGAATCTGGCCATTGTGTTTATTTCAATAAGCTTGAAAATGGTAGCTATATCATTTTGTTACTATATGTGGATGATATGCTTATTACAGGATCTAGTATGCATGACATTGGTGAGCTAAAGGGAAAGATAGCTCACGCATTTGCTATGAAGGATTTAGGAGCTGCAAAAAAAATTCTTGGCATGCAAATACACAGAGACAGGAAAAATAAGAAATTGTATTTGTCTCAGGAGGCTTATATCAATAAGGTGTTGGAAAGGTTTAACATGCAAGATTCAAAACCTGTAAGTACACCTATGGCTGGAAACTTCAAATTGAGCAAAAATTAATGTCCTTCATCACAAGAGGAGGTCAAACACATGACACGAGTACCATATGCTTCAGCAGTTGGGAGTCTCATGTATGTTATAGTTTCTACCAAACTAGACATTGCACAGGTAGTGGAAGTTATGAGTAGATTTATGGAAAATCTAGGTAAAGAGCATTGGAAAGTAGTCAAATGGATACTCAAGTATTTGAGAGGGACATCTAACATACAGTTATGATATGGAGGTCTGGATATTTCTTTATTTGGCTATGTTGATTTGGATATGGTTGGAGATCTGGATGGTAGAAAGAGCAATACTTGATATATTTTCACAGTAGGTGGGATGAAAGTTAGATTAATTTTGAGATTTCACAAGGTTGTGTCTTTTTCTACTATAGAGATAGAGTATGTTGTAGCTACAGAGGCTAGTAAGGAGATGATATGGATGAGCAGACTCATGGAAGAATTGGGAAAGGGGCAAGATGATTGCAAATTGTTCAGTGACAATCAAAGTTCAATTAATTTGGCAAATAAATCAACATTTCATTCTAGAACAAAACACATTTAGTTGAGGTATCACTTTATAAGGTAGGTATTGGAGGATGGGTAGCTGAAACTGGAGAAGATTCATATGAGTGAAAACCCTGTGGATATGCTAATGAAGCCATTACCAAAAGAGAAGTTGGATCTACACTCCAATTCTGGTTGTCTTTGAGTTTGCGACTTGAAGAGGAAGAAACAAAGCTAAGGAAAAGATCCAAGAATGACATTGTACAACCATAGTGCAGTAATTTATCTCCAAGTGGGAGATTGTTGAGTTGTGGAGCTCAATTACATAAATTTAGAATGCAATATTAAACTTACAGGAGAATACAGTAACTGACATTGGTTATGGAGGGACCAACATCAGTCACCTATGACCGACATCAGTCAGGAAAGGAGGAATCAACATTGGTTAGGGATAACCAACGTTGGTTACCTGTGTGTGAGTGTTTTAATTAACTCACGGGAATTAGAGTTAATTTTAGCATTAAATAATATCTATTGATTGTAATTTCATGGATAAGTTCCCTAAGTTTGTATATGCCTATATAAGCATAAAAGCAAGGGTTTAGAAGTAAGGATTGAAGAAGTAAATGATTATTGTGAGAATAATTGTGAGAGAGATAATTCTTAGAGAAGAAGGAGAAACTTGAGAGAAAGAAAGTGTTGTACATCTGAGAGGTGTGGAAGATTGTAAATCTTCATTGTATATCTTCTAAAAGCTTTGGATAATATATTGGATTGTTTCTTGGTGGATGTATCCCACGTTGGGTAAACCGCGTTAAATCTGGTGTTGATTTATATCTCTTGTATTGTATATTTCTTTCGGTAGAATATCCGTTTTTATTTGCATGTATGCTTAGATCTGATATATTATCTATACAACCTTGTGCTAACCCCAACAAGGGGTTCTTTGTATTTTTTGGAACACAAAGGTGCTTTTTGGAGAATTTATTATCAAAACTCCCCATTTTATGGGTATGTTCTTTCAGGAAATCAGGTCTAATATAGGTTGGATTGTTATAAATGTGTATGTGCCCAATCTGGAATCTCAGAGAGAATTCATTTGGAAAGATATTCTGGAGTTTAGAAATAATAGTAGACATTTTTCATGGATCATTATAGGGAACTTTGATTACTCTCTATACCCTTCTGAAAAGCAAGGCGATACCCTAGCAAGTTGCAACAATATGGAGTCCCTTGCCAACTTCATTCGTCAAGGTGCGGTTTTTTTATTTTGATCTCCACGGTGTCTCTTTTACTTAGATGAATCACAAACTAGGTATTAATCAAATTCAAATTAGATTGGATAGAATGCTTGGTTCCATGGATTAATTATCTCATTTTCTTGATTTCTTTCTGAACTCTCTTAACAAAGCTGCTTCAGATCATATCCCTTTACTTTTAAGTATAGAAACCTTCCAAAAATCCAAGATCTTACCTTTTAGATTTAAGTTGGCCTAGCTGTAGAATCACAATCTTGAGCCATTCATTGAGGAATGGTGGTTGGTGGACTCTCATGGTACAACTATGTTCAGTTTCGCTAAGAATCTAAGATTTTTCAGGAAGCAATTGAAAATCTAGAAAGTTAAAATTTGTAAGGATATTAGAGAAAGAAAAATTCTATTTTCTGAAAAGATTTATGAAATTTCTTCTAGTATTGAAAGATGTGGAAGAACTCCCAAATATCATCAAAAGGAATTAAATCTTCTTAGCAAATTTCATAATACAAAATTATTTCATGTTGAAACTTGTAAACATAAAAGCAAAGACAAAATCAAAGAAATTTTATTGTTGGATGACAGACTTCTAAATTCTAAAGATGATATCACTTCAGAACTTTTAAATTTATATGCTAATCTCCTTATAGAAGAAGGGCCACCCAATGAGTCTGACATGTCTGTCATGTTGCTGCATATCCCCAAGCTCATTTACGATGAAATTAATGATAATATTATTCAGCATTTACTGATGAAGAAATTCATAAAGCTATTTTTAGCCTAAAAGGAGACAAATCCCCAAGCCCTGATAGTTTCCCTGTTGTTTTATTCCAAAACTAATGTTAGAGTCAGGATATGATGATCATCAAGTCACTCCTTGAGCTCCAAATTTCACCTTTAAATATGATGAATCCTTCACAATTTAATTTATTGACCAAGATGAAACCTGGTTCTAAGCATGCTTATGGTACATGGACACCTTTTTTCTCAAGTTGCTCCTCATGGAAACGTGTTTCCACCTCCAGTTAGGGTATGAATCCTTGAATGAAATTTGAGTATGAGTTACATGTTATTAACCTCCATATTTCACTAAAACACTACAAATCCCATTTTACGATCAATGAAATTATTCTAAAAATCTAATTCTACCTGAAACTCAAAATTTAGGTCATATTTCATGAACTTAGAGGGGTAACTGAAGAGTTTTGAAGTACCTAAAGAAATATTTAAGTCTTGAATCAATTTTGATTATTCAATCTTATAGAGTATTCTAATATCCTTCCAATTCTTATTTTTTTCATCCTATGTATTTCCAGAACTCCTAGAATCGTCCACATAAGTCAATTTTTACCGTTTTAGCTTTCATTCCCTGAACTTGAAAACCCGGTCTTAAAAATATTGCTCTTAAATGAGATTTTTATTTCCTAAAATTTCTTAAATTTAATAAGAAATATTCAATTCTCTCTAAAATCACCCTTAGATGCTTTCTATTTTCTCTAAAATCTTACGAAGAGTGTTCAGTTAGCTACAAAATGGCCAAAAATGGCCTTTTTAGGCCTTCGGAGGAAGTAGTCTCTCATCAAAACTAAATGAGTTGATCGATTACCTTAGACATTATTCCCTACATACTGAAACACACTAAATTATCTTGTTATGAATTTCCTTTGGGTCAAGGTTTATGATTTAGTGTTGAGGGCTTAGGGTTTAGGGTTTAGGGTTTAGGGCTCAGGGTTTAGGGTTTAGTGTTTAGGGCTCAGGGTTTAGGGTTCATAGTTTAGGGTTTATGGTTTAGATTTTAGGGTTTATGGATCATGGTTAAGAGTTAAGGGTTCAAGATTTAGGGCTCAAGGTTTAGGGTTCAGGTTTCATAGTTTAGGGTTTATGGTTTAGGGTTTAGGGTTTAAGGTTTAGGGATTAGGGTTTAAGGATTTAGTGTTTAGGGTTTAGGATTTAGGGTTTAGGTTTTAGGGCTTAGTATTTAGCTTCGGGTTTTAGGGTTTAGGATTTAAGGTTTAGGGGTTAAGGGTCATGGTTTAGGGCTAAGGGTTTAGGGTTTAGGATTTAGTGTTCAGGGTTTAGGGTTTAAGGCTCATGATTCAGGGTTTAGGGTTTAAGATTCATGGTTCAGGGTTCAAGGTTAATGCTTTAGGATTTAGGGTTTAGGTTTAGGTTTTAAGGTCTTAGGATCAGGGTTAACGGTTAAGGGTTATGGTTAACGGTTTAGGGTTTAGGGTTTAGGTTTAAGGGTTTATAATTTAGTGTTTAGGGATTAAGTTTTAGGGTTTATGGGTTAGGGCTCAGATTTTAGGGTTTAGGGTTTAGGGTTTAGTGTACATGGTTTAGGGTTTAGGGTTTAGGGATTAGTGTACATGGTTTATTGTTTAGGGCTCAAGGATCAGGGTGTAGGGTTCAAGGCTTAGGGTTTAGGGCTTAAGGTTCAGGTCTTAGGGTCTAGGGTTCATGGATTGGGGTTCTTGGTTTAGAGTTACGAGTTTAAAGTTTAGTTTTTAGAGCTCGGGGCTCTGAATTTAGGGTTTAGGGTTTAGGGATTAGGATTTAGTGTTCAGGGTTTAGGGTTTAGGGTTTAGGTCTTATGGTTTAGGGTTTAGGATTTAGTGTTCAGGGTTTAGGGTTTAGGGTTTAGGGTTTAGGGTTTAGGGTTTAGGATTTAGTGTTCAGGGTTTAGGGTTTAGGGTTTAGGATTTAGTGTTCAGGGTTTAGGGTTTAGGGTTTAGGGTTTAGGGTTTAGGGTTTAGGGTTTAGGGTTTAGGGTTTAGGGTTTAGGGTTTAGGGTTTAGGGTTTAGGGTTTAGGGTTTAGGGTTTAGGGTTTAGGGTTTAGGGTTTAGGGTTTAGGGTTTAGGGTTCAGGGTTTAGGGTTTAGGGTTTAGGGTTTAGGGTTTAGGGTTTAGGGTTTAGGGTTTAGGGTTTAGGGTTTAGGGTTTAGGGTTTAGGGTTTAGGGTTTAGGATTTAGTGTTCAGGGTTTAGGGTTTAGGATTTAGTGTTCAGGGTTTAGGGTTTAGGATTTAGGGTTAAGGGTTTAGGGTTTAGGATTTAGTGTTCAGGGTTTAGGGTTTAGGATTTAGTGTTCAGGGTTTAGGGTTTAGGATTTAGTGTTCAGGGTTTAGGGTTTAGGGTTTAGGGTTTAGGGTTTAGGGTTTAGGGTTTAGGGTTTAGGATTTAGTGTTCAGGGTTTAGGGTTTAGGGTTTAGGGTTTAGGATTTAGTGTTCAGGGTTTAGGGTTTAGGATTTAGTGTTCAGGGTTTAGGGTTTAGGATTTAGTGTTCAGGGTTTAGGGTTTAGGGTTTAGGGTTTAGGGTTTAATTTTTAGTGTTCAGGGTTTAGGGTTTAGGATTTAGTGTTCAGGGTTTAGGGTTTAGGATTTAGTGTTCAGGGTTTAGGGTTTAGGGTTTAGGATTTAGAATTTAAATAACTAACGCATAAGACTGCATGACTTGAAATCCTAAAAATCACATATGTCTGAACAAATTATACTATAGGAAAACTATCTCCTTAAAACCGTTGACTCATGGAGTTGCGAGACTAGTTCCTAAGGTGCAGAGTGACCTAATTTCTTTATATTTAGAAAATAATTTAAAAGTAGAAGAAAGAATAAAATATAAATAATAATAAATGATAAAATAATAAGTTTATTTATTTAATTTTACTATTTCTTATATTTTGAAACTTTATTTTTTAAATAGAAGCATGCCAAAAGCACATATAATGTCTATAATATGTGGAACGCATACGCATTTTTTCTTTTTCCTTTTTCCAATGCATGCCTCTAGGCTTAGATCCAGTTTGGATCCCCAAGCCCGAGGCACAGACCTAAAAAAACATAGTAAACAACGTGTATTTATAGAAAAATGCTAAAATACCACTTTCGACATCATAAATCAAATTAAAAATATCGATTCGTTTAATAAAAATATGAGTATGACGCAAATTATACTTTCTTCTTTCTAAAAACATAAATTTTCAAATTTTTTGACTAATATAAGGTTTCCATATTATTTATTTTCTAACTATGCCTTTTTGTAGATTTTATTAAAAGTTTAAACATGTCTATCTTTCATCATGGGTAAGTGCACCAAGTTGGGGGGGGGGGGGGTGGGGCAAGGGGTCTGAAGTGGACACATTTTTCTGAAGAAAAATAAATTCAACTTGTATGAGTTTTTCGAAATAGTTACACTCAAAATTAGAAGATGTTGTAGAGATATGAATCATAGCATTTTGAGTCTAGTTTCTAAGCTACTAAATTGTATTGAAAACGGATAAGTTTAAGTGGGTCAAACAACTAAAATACCAACAGATACTCATGTTTTTGTTAAAAAACATAATAGAGTGACTTTCGTGCCACCACCATTTTTTGAGCACCATTTAGTATTTTTGAAAACCCTTTGGTAGAAAGATAGCTAGGACCATCTAGTTTTGGATCCATTTTTTTTTATTTTTTTAGCGAAACTTATTTTGTTTATGATTTTTCTAGTACAGAAATTTTATGTTTTGAAAAATAACGGAGCTCCAACCGTGTCCCCCCTAACTACCTCAAAAAGTATCAAAAATCAGATTTTTTTAATATGTATACAATTATGCCTAGTTTGGGCTAGTATAATTTTTTTTAAATTTCAATCACCCAAAAAAAAGATACACCATGAAAGATAGACATATTTACACTTTAAAAAATAGCTATAAAAAGGCATAGTTAGAAAATAAATAATATGGAAAGCTTATATTAGTCAAAAAATTTGAAAAATTATATTTTTAGAAAGAAGAGGCTCTACTCTACATTGTGGTATAATTTTTTGAAAATGGATCGATTGTTTTATTTTTATTTATCATGGAGGAAGTGACATTTTTACATTTTCTTGTAAAAACACGCTATTTATTGTGTTTTTACAGGTCCATGCCTTAGGCTTGGGGATCCAAACCGGATCCTAAGCCTTGAGGCATGGCTTGGGAAAAGAGAAAAGGTAAAACACGTACGCGTTATGTGTAGTATAAACATTATGCATGATTTTGACATGCTTATATATACGTAAATAAATGTTTAAGTATAAGAAATAATAATAATTTATATTTTATTATTTCTTATACTTTAAATTTATTTATGTAAATATAAGAAATTAGGGTCACTCTGCACCTTATGGAATTAGTCTCACAGATCCATGAGTCATGGTTTAGGAGATAGTTTTTAAAAGTATAATCTAGTCAGTACATAGGTAATTTTTCAGGATTTCAGCATTCAGCCTAAATCTTTTAGCGTTTAACTTTTACAATCGAAACCCTAAACCATAGGCTATAAACCTAAACACTAAACTGTAAACCTTGAGCCCTAAATGCTAAACCCTAAACCTTTAACCATGATCCCTAGACCCTAAACCATAAACCTTATACATTTAGCCCTTACCCGTGAGCCCTAAACCCTAAGCCTTAAGCCCTAAACCCTAATCCATAAGCCCTAAACCATAAACCCTAAACCCTAAACCATGAACCATGAGCCATAAATGCTAAACCCTAAACCCTGAACTGTAAAAACTAAATCCTAAACCCTAAACCCTGACCCCTAAACCCTAAACCCTAAACCCTAAGCCTTGAACCCTACACCCTTATCCATGAGCCCTAAAATCTAGACCTTAAACACTAGACCATATAACCTAATCCCTAAGCCCTAAAACCTAAACCCTAAACCCTAAACCCCGAGCCCTAAACTGTAAACCCTAAACCTTAATCCCTAAAAATTAATTCCTAAACCATAAACCCTAAACCTGTTAGCGCATTAATACATTTGTTTCTTAAAGAACAGTTACATAACCATTTCTTTCACGGATCCCTCCCTCTCAGCCTATATAAAGGCGTGATCTCTGTATCATTTAACATAGCAATATATACATTATTTTTGGTGCTCTGCCCCAACAGAACAGGATTTTCGAGCGCCACAACAGGACTGTCATGGAGATGGCTCGTTGTATGCTCTTGACCGCCAAGTTGGAGGATCAGTTTTGGGCAGAAGCAGGGCCCAGACAACAGTGTCTCTACTCAACTGGGCACCTATGAAGATCTTGTAGAACAAGACATCGGAAGAGGTATGGACTGGTCGTAAACCTTCTATTCATCATTTGAGAGTTTTTGGTTGTACTGCATATATGCATGTTCCAGATAAGAGAAGGAAGAAGATCGATCCAAAGACACTGCCATGTCTTTTCTTAGGGTATAGTACTACCTCAAAGGCATATCGTCTCATGGATCCTAAGACGAAGAAGATCTACGAGAGTTGAGATGTGGTATGTGATGATTCGTCCTTTGAGTCCCTGCCACACAATGGAGATCCAGTACCAACCTCGTCGCATAGATTGCTCACACATCCAAATGATGGGTAAGATGATTCTTCTCAGAGAGAAGAAGAGCTTAGTGGAGACATGTTCATTGATCTTGGCACACTGGAAAACACATCTTCACATCAGTAACACCAACATCTGAAATGGGTCCAGAATACTATTATGGATGCACACCTGAACTCACTTCCTAGTACTTCTACGGGAGTCAAAACACGAAGTCAAGCTAGACATGAGATAAATTTTGCACTCATGAGTTCAGTTGTTGAGAGCACCAAACCTGACATTGTTCTTGAGGCATTAGACCATCCACAGTGGAAATAGGCTATGGATGTTGAATATGATTCCCTAATTCAGAATCAGATGTGGGAACTTGTCGATCTGCCTCCAGGTAAGAAATCCATTGGCTACAAATGGATTTTCAAAAAAAAATATAAGGCAGATGGTTCAATCGACAAACACAAAGCATGACTTGTTGCAAAGGGTTATGCTCAGCAAGAAGGAATTGACTATGATGAGACCTTTGCACCCATTGCGAAGATCAAAACCATCAGAGTTGTTTGTGCACTAAAAGAAAAAAATGGATTGAAACTTTAGTAGATAGATGTCAAGAGTGCTTTTCTAAATGGTGATCTAAAATAAGAAGTGTACATGGCCCAACCTAAAGGGTTTGTAGATGAGCATCAACAACACAAGGTATGTCGTCTCATAAAGTCTCTTTATGGACTCAAACAAGCACCTAAGGCATGGTATATAAAAATTAATGACCACCTATTTCAGCATGGATTCACTCGTAGCCCCTCAAATACAAATTTTTATATCAAGAAGGTAGGAACAGAGATTGTCATTTTGGTTTTGTACGTAGATGATCTTGTGATCACAGGAAGTTCTGAAAATCTTGTAGATGATGTAAAGAATGATCTGAAGAAATCCTTCGACATGACCGATTTGGGGCTACTTCACTACTGTCTTAGCTTAGAGATATGGAAGAAGAAGAATCATATCTTTGTCTCCTAGATGAAATATGCCAAGACACTCCTAGAAAAATATGGGATGTCAGATTGTAAACCAATGTCCACACCTATGGAAAAAGGTTTGCAATTATCTAGATTCTAGGATTCACCGCAGTTAGATGGCACTCACTATAGGCAGCTTGTGGGAAGTCTCATTTACTTGACTTATACCAGACCAGATCTTTTCTTTACAGTGAGCTATCTCGCCAGATTTATGCAAGAGCCAAAGAAATTTCATTGGATAGCAGTAAAAGCATGTGTTGAGATATGTTTGAGGTATAATTGAATTTGGTCTTGAGTATCAGAAGAACACTCAGTTCTTCTTACAGGGATATACAGAATCGGACTATTATAGATCCGTTGATGACAGGAAATCCACTTCAGGATATGTTTTTCACCTCGGATCTGAAACTATCTTGTGGATTAGCAAGAAGAAAACTATTATTGCTCTCTCATCCACTGAGGCTGAATACCACGCCACACGAGGAGCTGTGTGCAAAGTAATTTTGTTACGTTGCATTCTTGCAGATATAGGGATTTCTAAAGAGAAACGTCCCATCATTCACTGCGACAATGGAGGTGTGTTGAAGCTTGTGAAGAATCTTGTTTTCCATGAAGGAACAAAGAATATTGAGGTCAAATGTCACTACATTCGTGAACAGGTCTTGAACCACCAACTTCAGCTCCAGTACTGCCCTACTGATTTTCAGATTGCAGATATTCTCACCAAGCCTCTCGGCAAAGTGAAGTTTGATTTGTTTAGGGAGTACATTTGTAAGAGAAATGTATTAAGGGGGGGAATGTTAGCTCATTATTAACACATTGTTGTTAGTAGTTGTTAGTGAACAGTTATGTAACTGTTCCTCCTATCCTCCCTCTCCCACAGCCTATATAATGGCGTGCTCTCTGTATGAATTAATATAGCAATCAATAATAATTGTTCTTCGGCCATCAATCTATAAATACTAGTTGAATGAAAGCCTTCGGGAATCAATTCAATTCAGATTTATTTTTGATTGTGTGTCTAGCATATCAACAACTTGTGTATGTATGAAATATACGAGTGTGAAGAATGTCTCTCAAGTGTTGTTTAAGTCTAGTTTGGAGATGTCTTGTCGTTACAAACATGTATAGTTTTCCACATGAATAATGAACAATGTAAAATCATTTGTAACATATAGAATCTTATGGATATTTGGTTTAGCAGAAGAAAGTATGAAACATGTTCAATGGTATGAATATTATTTGTAAAACAACGTAACTCACTATGTTGACTAGGCTTTCTAAAAACATCAGATATATACGGAATGGTGATCATGGAGTTCTATTTGTCTTCATGCATACTTATTTGTTTGTTAAGTGAAGCCTTGTGGAAATCTTTCTTATTTTTTTGTCGTTTATGACCATTTTTCACAAGAATGCTTAAGGTATGTTTTTTTCCTTGTAATATGTCCTCAGGGTTCAATATCTTGAGTTGTCTTCGTGTCGAGGAGACATGAACCACATTATTATGGAAAGGGTGATGGTGTCAATATTTTGGAAGGTACAAATCCATATGTATTTTTCCTACAATCTTCTTGGTATAAAGAGACATGTGAATTTTTGGTGAGTAGGACATGAAGGAAAGGAAACATATTATTTTATTTTTTTTACATAGCTAATAGACTATTAGCATACGTTGCATAGTTCATATTTTAGGAGTGTTTGTTCTATTTTATCCCTTTATTATCTCTTCCTTGGTGTATTCCATTATTATCTCATCTTCATCCAAATCTTCCTCCTTCAGTTTAGGGGAATATAGTTAATTATTTCTCCTATATAATGTACGTGCTTCTTCATAATAAAATAAATGTGTTGAGAGCATTTCACTCCACATTCTTCTCATCTATCTACTTGCTACATTTTGGTATCAGAGCATGTATGATCTCTGACCTGTGTGTGTTTGAAGGGAGCAAATAAATTTTCCTTAAAGTTGAAGGATCTACGTGAGGAAGAAGGATAATATCAGAGATTTGGTATATATTCTTCTTCTATTTATTGTTCTCAAAGAAACCCGCGTGGAAGTCAATGTGGAGAATTTTTGAGACCTTTTCTGCGTTTGTGGAGAAAATACACCTGCGTGGATTGTTGCTGTGTGACCTGGAGGAAAAGAGAGCACCAGCAATTTCAAAATGTGGCTTATATTTCCATTTGTTGTGTGGAAATATTCATTTCATCTTGTCTTTAGCTGTTATTCCTGCATGAATCTGCATGAAAAGACAAGAAGAAAATCAAAATAAGGCAATCTGTTGTGTGGAGTAGAGACAAGGAAGTCTTCTTCAACTACATGCATGGAAGAATCCACCTATTACATACTGTGTGGTGGAGGAAACAGCGGCCTGAGTTTTTTTTGTCTTTTTGCTGCATACTCCTGCGTGGAAGTATAAAACTGGTGTGTCGACAACCTACATGGAGGATGTGTGGCCTTCTGCCTGCATGGAGAAAAGAGGAGGTTTACTTTTTGTGCTAGAGACAAATAAAACCTGTGTGCAGGTTCAATACAAAACTCTGCGTGGGAATTTGTGAATTCTTTAATTCCAATGTAAAAAAAAAGAGTCTTCAACTTTTGTGTAGAATTTCAACAAAAGCTCAACATGGAAAGGTTGTGTTGCTGCGAAGTTTTTTGAATCCCCTCTTTGCATTGTATCTATTTCCAACTACCTGCATCGGCCTGCAAGATGACTGCCTGATTACTGCATGGAGAGGAGAGAAGATGCGTGGTGCTGTGTAGAAGATTCTTAGCCTCCGTGGAAGTTGAAAGCTGCATGTAATGTGTAGAATCCTACGTGAAGATTGAGAATGGATCAAGAAGAGAATAATTTGGCTTTGTGAATCCTAAAGGTCATAATTTTTTTTAAAAAAAATAGTGCCATTAGTGTCTAAAAAAGACCTCTCCACCAAGACAACGAAGGACAAGAAGCGGATCCTACAATAATTCACCGAATGTCAAGTGTAGACAACTCGATTGAGAGAGTCAATAACATGGTTGCCACAGCTGAAAGCTAGAACATCAACTCGCCAGCCAGAGAACACCGTGAAGAATCTCTTGAGAGCTCTGGGTTCTACTTTGCTTTGTTGAACGAGCTTCAGAATACAAGAAATTTAGCCTTCGACAAGCTAGTTAACGAAGGACTTCTTGAATTCTTCCTTTTCAACATTAGCTGCAAAGCAAAGCGAGTACAGAAAGAATTAGAAGTCAGGTACCAGATCGACTGTGATGACAAAGAACACCCCACAAAGCGTCACTGTCTCACAACACGTGAATATCGTGAGCATCTATGAGCAAGTAATTCTCATCATCAGTGAGTCAAAGTTGTAATAAATCTTGAAATAAATAAATAAATTTTTTATGTTTGCTTTGAAGTTGCTTCTTTCGGATGCTTAATTTCTCAAAGGGCCCAATTTCGCGGCCTGGAAAACAAAAATGAGGATAATCCTTCAGTACATGAAGAACCAACTGGAGATCGGGTTCGGATAGCCAATGAGAAATAATATGTTGGAGAAGGAATTGGAAATGTCACGATTCCTTTGGGACCACAAAAATGTACACTTACAAAGGTACTATATGTTCCTAGCTTGACTAACAACCTCTTGTCAGTTACTCAACTCTTGAATCGTCACCTTAAGGTAGAATTTCTTGTTCAAAATGGCATTAAATCATGCTTAATCTCCCAAAAAGGTACAGTTCTTGCTAAAGATTTTGTAAAAGATAATTTATTTGGTTTAGATGTTGTTGTTATCACCGAATCACAGCACCCCTGGATGTTGATCAGATTTCTAGTTTGATCACTCCAAGCATCCAGTGTGATTGGATAACATGGGTACTATCTCCAAGTTGTGGGACTTGCTACTTGAGATAGACCTCCAGAGAAAGCTGGTTCTTGCTCCTAAAACTACCTGCCACAATCTACTCTAATGCAGGAGAAACTAGCTATTCTAACCTAAAATTCCAAGGGACCAGAGAGAGAGAATGCATAAAATGAAAGCCTCACACTAAAGCGGTGATACACCAGAAAAAGAGGGCGTGAGAGTAATCTCCAAATGTGTGAAATACAGAGGCAAAGTGCACACTAGAAGAGGTGATAACAGTTCACCATAATCCAGCAAAATGCATTCACAGCAATATTCCAAGCACACACAATAATAATGAATTCCTACAAGAACATAATAAATAGACACAATATACTTGTAGAAAGATTAAAGGGGCAAGAAGAATGCAAGGAAACACAGCAGGGGAAGATGTATCCACAAACTGATATTTTATTGCTTCATGATATGCACAGTTCAATCTATTACAAGATAAGGGCCTGGATCACCATGCAAGGAGTCCACTACAAGGGCCTGCAACACACTGGCTTCACAAAGAAATTTTGACAGAGCTTTGCTACCCAAAAACTCTCTCTTTTACAATGAGCCCAACACTTCATTTTATAGAAAAATGAGAAGGAAAAGAGAAGGGAAAATGGAAATCCCGAAATCTGTCCTTCAACCACCTGTAAGAGGCATTAAATTGAGTGGAATGGGCATACATTACTTGGAAAATGCTCCCCATACTGTCCCATGTGCTGCAGCAGAGAAGGAATGATGACCATGCCTCTTAATTGCACTCCCAGCTACCAAATAAAACACTGTTCTGAACCCGGCCACGTTTTCTTAAAAATCTCAATCAATTTATGATAAAATCTGGAATTTCTTGATTGCTGTGCGTCGGTCTCGGAACCATGATTCCAACGGTACTAATTTTGTGTGATTTCGTTGAGAAATGCAAAAGTTATGGCCTTCTGAGTGCGGGCAGCTGTTTTGGGTCTGGCAAGCGTTTTCTGTCATTTGACGGGAATGAGCATTGACTGACTGGAGCCGAATATGTTTCTTTTGTTTAAACATATATACCCTCATTAAAAATAAGAAATCCAATTTTTGTGGCGTAGAGGACGTCGTGCTCGTTCCAGAAAGTCCAATTTTATCAAAATCGGAGCTCGGAGTCAAAAGTTATGGCCGTTTGAAGTTCCACGGGTCAAATGTTGACTTTTCTCCTCTGCCTTCGGCCATTTCGGCTTTTCGCGTCCCACGCGTCCCTTTGTCCCATTTGGTTTTGGTGCTGAAATTTCCCATTTCGGCCGATCCAGCCGGTTCGCGTACTTTTGGCCCGCGCGTCCCATTTGCTTTTGGACTGTCCGGGACAAATTCGCCCGGTTCGGCCGGTTCGCGCCTTTTTGTCCCAACTGTCTCGGGACAAAAAGTTCTCATTTCGGCTGGTTCGCCCGGTTCGCGTACTTTTGACCCGCGCGTCCCAGAATTTTTCGGGCTGCCTTGACTCATTTCGCCCGGTTCGGCCGGTTCGCGTCTTCTTGTCCCGCTTGTCCCAAAGGTGACCCTCTCAGCAGTTAGTCGATTTTTTCTCTATCGAACCGGAATTTCGCGCTCGCCGCGTACTTTTGTCCCATTTTTCCTTGCTGCATTTCAGACTGTTTGTGCTGATTTCACCCAGTTCACGCTTTTCTGTCCCAAACGTCCCAGAGGCGACCTTGAGCGGGACTTAGCCAATTTTCACGATTTTTCCTGGATCAACCTATTTGCCTTCTGCAACCCTTTTTTTTGCATTTTCTCATAACTTACTCTCTTCCTCTTGGACAGGGGAGTTAGACAAATATGAGGGGACCCTATAGAACATGACTTTTCGCCCTGAATCAATATAATTGCTTGCATGTTATCAAAATTACCTTGGGGGTGAATTTTGGATAACAATTTTGGCGACTTAGCGGGGTCATCTGCCTGCTAGATGAAGAATGACCAGCCGCTTGTAGCAATCCATTGGGCATGGAGTCTGTTGGATAGCCTCTCAGCTGATCTGAAATTTGAAAACCTGCGTTCTTGAGCTATTTGAACATTTGTTGAGCTGTTTGAACATTTGTTGAGCTGGTCTTCTCATGACTGCAAATTTTTCTCAGGGGCTTGATGAACTGCAAACATGCACATACTAGAAGCAATAGGACATGTGCACAAGCACTTAGGGAAATAGAAACTACTCTAACAGCAGTACAATGTGCATAAGCACTTAGAGGAATGGAAAATCTAAATTAATATTTACAAGGGTGAGAAATCTATCTTTCTAGTAGCAGCGTTTGAGATAGATTCCATTGACCGGAATCTGCAATTCTTCACCACCCAACTTAGCCAGTTGGAAAGCGTTGCTACCTTTGCATTCAATGATCATGTATGGGCCACTCCAGATGGCATCAAACTTGGAGTGCTTTCCTAGTTTTTCACGATCAGCATCCCACTTCAGTACCAAATCTCCAATTTGGAAAGTTCTAGCCTTGGCTTTCTTATCAAAACTCTTCTTGATCAGGGCTTGATCCTTCTCTATTGCCTGGGCTGCATGCTCTCTTGTCTCTTCTAATTCCATTAGCTCCGCATACCTGATTTCCATAGGTTCAAACTCAGCCAGCTCCAACTGTTTCAGGAGTTCCAGTGCTGGCAACTCGAGCGATATAGGTAGAACTGCTTCTTTCCCGTACACAAGCTTGTATGGAGAGCTTCCTGTAGACCTCTTGGGTGTGATCCTATTGGCCCATAGGGCTGATTTGAGCTTTGCGTGCCAAGTCCTCTGATTCTCATCAAGAGTCCTCCTGATGATTCTTAGTAGATTCTTGTTTGTAGACTCGGCTTGGCCATTACCTTGAGGGTAATAGTTTGATGAAGTGCTGAGATACACACAATTTTTTACAGCCCACTCAGTGATCTTTGTGCCAAGGAATGCCGATGCATTATCTGATATGATAGTGGCAGGGGCACCAAACCTCGTGACTATCCCTTCATAGAAATCTAAGATATTAGATTCATTTGCCTCCTTGAGTGCCACTGCTTCAGTCCACTTGGTGAAATAGTCCGTTGATGTTAGAATCCACTTGTGGCCTTGACTTGAATTTGGATTGATGACTCCAATGAAGTCCAATCCCCATTGCATGAATGGCTGATCCACTGAAATTGGACGAAGGGGCAGCGCTGCTAACCTCTCTTTCCCTGTGAAGAATGCACATCTCTTGCACTTCTTAACCCATGAGTAGCAATCATTGAACACAGTAGGCCAATAGTAACCAGCTTTCATGATTTTTAGAGCTGTTACTCGTGGAGCAAAGTGGCTTCCTCCTTCCCCGTCATGGAACTCGTGTAGGATCTTCTCAACTTGACCTGTTCTAATGCATCTTAATAGAACACCATTGATGTCCTTCTTGAACAAAACTCCGTCAACAAGCACATATGGAATGGCTTGTAATCTGAAGTATCTCCTTTTTGCTTTGCTCACTTCTGGAGGGCACAAACCTGTTTGGAGGTAATGCACAAGGTCTTGAGTCCAACATGGGATAGATGCATCATCAGCTGGCTGTTCTTGATCATTCTGTAGTAGCAGGACAGCATCCTCTTCACTTTTTGGCTCGTCTGATTGTTTGGAAGCGAGCTGCTCACACAAGCCTTTGCCACGAACTAGCTTGGTCACTTTGATTTCAATATCATATTCCATCACCCGAGTGATCCAACCCGCTCTCTTCTCATTTAAATCCTTGTTTAGGAGGAAGTCCTTGACGCCAGCATGAGACACCAACAGTTGAATTTTATTGTTTGAGACCAAGTGTCTGAACTTCTTCAAGCTTCTGATAACAGCAAGGACATGCTTCTCGATGAAAGAATACTTTATTTCGTAATCTTCCAAGGTTTGGCTGAAGAATGCAATTGGCTGCTCTGAACCTTCTCTATTCAGCTGTGTCAAGACAGCTGAGATTGTATCTGATCCTCCAAATGCATACAACATGAAGTCCTTTGAGAAATCTGGGTTGATAAGAGTTGGAGCTTGTGATATTGCATGCTTGATGCTTTCAAAACTCTCCTTGCCTTCTGTTGTCCATTTGAATGCCAGACTCTTCTTCAACATCATTGTTAGAGGCTTCACAAGAGTGGCAAAATTAGGCACAAATCTGCGGACAAAGTTTATCCTTCCTAAGAAGCTTTGGAGAGATTTCTTGTGGTGTGGTAATGGAAGCGTTCGGATGGCTTCAACCCTTTCAGGATCAATTGTTAGCCCTTCCCTAGAGACAATGTGGCCCAACAGTTTGCCTTCGTGTGCCAAGAATACACACTTCTTTGGATTCAATGACACTCCGAACCTTCTACACCTCTGAAATACTTGCCTGAGGTGAAAGAGATGGTCTGCTGCATTCTTTGAGAAGACAGTGATATCATCCAGGTATACCAGCACTATCTTGTTGATCAAGCCTTTGAACGCCATATCCATAGCTCGCTGAAATGTTGCTCCGGCATTTGACAGTCCAAATGGCATCTTCTTGTAAGCATACGTGCCCCATTTTGTAGTGAAGGCTGTCTTGAATTGATCTTCTTCTTTTACTAGTATCTGATTATAGCCTGAATATCCATCTAGCAATGAAAACCTTTCTGAACCAGCTACAACCTGCAATATTTGTTCCATTGATGGGAGCGGATAATGATCTTTGAGTGATGCTCTATTTAGATCACGAAAGTCCACACACAATCTTATTTCTCCGTTTCTCTTTCTTACTGGCACCAAGTTTGCAACCCAACTTGAGTGTTTGATGGGAAAGATGATACTGGCCTCAATGAGCTTGCCTAACTCTTTTCTCATGAGAGGCTCGATATGAGGATTCACTGGCCTTTGCTTTTGCCTGACAGGCTTGGATTCCGGATCCAACTCAATAGTATGTTGTGCCAAACTTGGGTTGAAGCCTCTTAAATCTTTGTAAGTCCAAGCAAAGACATCTGGGAATTCTTGACAAAGCTGAACAAAATCAGATTTCTCTTGTGGAGTACTTACTTTGCCAATTTGTAATGTCTTGCCTTCTTCCACTGAAATAGGCTCTGAATCTTCACCCTTTACTTGAATGTTCGCTTTCTCCTTCCAGAACTGATCATTCGGGTTGAAGATTGACTCCAGCGTTATGAGGCCTTTTGGCAGTTTGTTAGTCCTCAGCTGCACCACTTGGTCGCCATACTGCTGCTCCAACTTGTCTTGATTTCTCATGGAGAACTTAGCTTCTTCTTGTAGGAAATTAACAATTTGCTGATCATTCTCGAAGACTTGCCAACTTGTGTTGTTATCCGGAACAGCTGGTCTCACAACCACTTTGATATGAGGCTGAGTTTTATCACTTTTGATACTTTCTACAACATCAAACGCAGCCCCAATTGCTGCCAGTCTGTCAGCAGCTTCATTCTTTTTTCTTGGGATGGAAATGATGCTAAAAGCTTCAAAATCTTCAATAAGATCCCATACCCGATTTTTGTAGTTCTTCAACAGATCATTCTTGGCAGCATTTTTTCCTTTGACTTGGTTTATGATAAGCTCACTATCACCAAACACTTGTAAATTTCTGATGCCTTTCTTCTTTGCCCAGTGTAGTCCATGAATTAAGGCTTCATACTCAGCTGTGTTGTTTGAACAGGAAAACTGGAAACGGAAGGCTGAGTAATACCTTATACCTTGCGGTGAAATGAGCATAGCTCCTCCTCATGCACCTTGTCTGCTCCTTGACCCATCAAAGAACAATTGCCATACTTCATTCTTGTCCTTATGATCTGGCTTGGTGATGGTGGGAAGAGGTTGATTCTCTTCATGTAAACAATAGACTCCCAGCTCAGATTCTTCTATTTCTTGATAGGGATCAAAAGCATGCACCTTGCTTGCCCATTCATCAAGAGTCAAATCTGGGATGCTTCCAACCTTGGTGTCAGCTTCATCAGTGCTTGGACAGTCTTCTTGATCAAACGCTGAGCAGTTGGCATTGATTTGGCTTGGAGTGTAAGGCTCAATGTGGAAGTTTGCAATAGGTTTAGACCTGATTGTAGCCTTAGTTCCATACCTTGTTCTGAATAGCATGTGTGACCAATCTGCTGAAAGATAGCCTCCAATTTTAGCAGTGAAGTCTCTTGATAAGCATAATGCAAAGAGTGGTGGTAGGTCTATGACTGACACATCTTGCAACACTACTACATTGGGACATGCATGCAGTGTGAGGCTCAAACCTTTGATTACTCCAACCGTTGTCACTGCTGTCCCGTCTAATTGGACTACACCCTTGGAGACGACTTCATATTGAAGCCCTAACTGGTCAGCTATCTGTTTTGGCATTACTGAACTACTTGCCCCAGAGTCAATCGTGCAATTATGCACCAGCTTATCTCCTATGATCAATGAAACATAAAATGGAGGGGGCTTCAACATTTTACCTTGCTGTCCTCCATGATTTCCTTCAGGCTGGGCAGCATTTGTGAGTACCTCCTCTTGCATTTGGACCTGTTGATTTGAAGTTGACCAGTCCTTCATGGCAGCTTGTAGCAAATCTCTTTGGCCTGGGATGGATAGTGATTGCCACATTTATATGTTGACATTTGTCTTCTTCATCTGGTCAATGATGTTGTATGGAGATGAAGTATCCCTTTGCTGTCCCTTGGCCTGCGCATTCATTCCTTGCATATGGGCAGCAGTAGCTGGCATTTGAGTAGGTTTAGGAGCTGGTTTGGATGCTCCTTGCATGTTTGGAGCTACAGTTTGTTTGCCAGCGGCTTGTGGAGTGGTAGAAGGTTGTGGATTACTTGAAGCCAATGGCTGCTCTTCACCCAAATTTCTCCTCTTTGACCTTGTGTTGGCTGCAACACTTTGAGAAGGTATCTGATTCATACCACAGAAATCTTCAGCCTGCCAATTGACAAGAGTAGTTTCGTTCAGAGATGTTCCTTGCTGAGATGTTTCCTGTTGCTGATCTCCTTCGTGGCTGGAATCTTGCGACCCACCAATGGTTTGCACCATTAGAGCCTGATTTAATGCACCATTAAAGCACATTGATTGGTTATGTGGCTGACTGCACGGAAAACACCAATCATACTCTTGGGCCATGTTATTTTGGACTGGCACCAAAGCTCTAGATGCAGATGCAGCATTGGGGTTGTAGGGCTGAAATGGTCTGTTGGCCGGAGGCCTTGCTTGATTCTGATTTGCAGCTGGATTGGGTGGTCTTTGAGGTTGGTATGGTTGCCTATTTGGTTGAGCTTGAGGCTGATAGGAAGGTCTAAAACTTTGAGCTTGTTGTCTCTTGAGTGTGACCAGCTCATTACCTAAATTTTGCAATTGTTTCATAACTTCTTGAAGCTCATTTGGGGCATTTGGAGATGAAGTGGAAGCTTCATTTGAACTTTGATTTCTAGGAGTGGGAATAGGGGCTAAGACAGGTGCTTGACTAGTATTTGGGCTCTCCAAACTTGGGTATAATGGCATTGGGGGCCTGGGAGCTAGCTTACCAGCTTGAATAAGACAGTTTTCAGCCCTAATGGCAATGCTATAAGAAGCAGGTAAGGTTGTGCCTCCCATAGATTGAATTAACATAGAAATATCAGAATTCAAAGCTTTAAGATAGTATAGAAAAGCACCTTCTGCTGTTGGCCTGACTGCCACTGGAATCCTATCCCAAGACCTTTGAAATCTGAAGTTGAAGTCAGTCAGCTGCTCATTGGGAGCTCTCTTGATAGTTGTCAATTGTTCTAGAAGAGACAAGTTGTCTCCCTTCTCTCCAAACTGCCCATGGAGAACTATGCACAACTGATTCCAATTTGTGATAGAACTAGCTTCAAGGCTTCTGAACCATTGCAATGCCTTCCCTTTGAACGATGATGCCAGCAGTTTGATAGCTACATCCATTTCATTTATCTCATGGATTGCACAGACATTAGCAATGTCTTTGACATGATCTCCAGGAGTAGTATGATTTTCTCCAGTGAAAAATGGAATGTTCTTCAATGCTGCAATTGGAACTGGATTCTGTGCATTGAGGGCAAGTGGGCTGCTGCTAGTGAAATTGACGAAGGGATTTGCTGGTTGCGCCATTCTGATTGGCCTGAGAACCCTTGTTGATGCGAGAAAAGGTCTACCAGGTGGAGGTGTAGACAAAGTTCTGTTAGGTGGAGACGCAGATCTTTGAGCTCTTCTTCCCCTTCTTTCTCTGCCTGGAGATAGATGCAGATAAACAAATAATCCTTCCTCCCTAGTTCTTGATCTAGTCTGTATTCTTCTCATAAATTCGTCAGGCTTGGACTACAGAAACCAGCAGATTACGCCTCTTTTGGAGTCGCTAGATGTGCGATTTTAAAGCTCCTTCAAAGCTAGAACTTACAACAAGTGCACATCAATCTTGTTGCAATGAAAATTTAAAGACCTCTAGTCCCACCGGGCGTGCCAGAACTGTTATCACCGAATCACAGCACCCCTGTGCATGTATTTGAACTCACAGTGTGATTGGATAACATGGGTACTATCTCCAAGTTGTGGGACTTGCTACTTGAGATAGACCTCCAGAGAAAGCTGGTTCTTACTCCTAAACTACCTGCCACAATCTACTCTAATGCAGGGTAAGCTAACTGTTTTAATCTAAATTTCCAAGGGACCAGAGAAAGAGAATGCATAAAATTAAAGCCTACACTAAAGCGGTGATACACCAGAAAAGGAGGGTGTGAGAGTAATCTCCAAATGTGTGAAATACAGAGGCAAAATGCACACTAGAAGAGGTGATGACAGTTCACCATAATCAAAATGCATTCACAACAATATTCCAAGCATGCACAATGTTAATGAATTCCTGCAAGAACATAAAATAGACACAATATTCTTGTAGAAAGATAAAAGGGCAAGAAGAATGCAAGAAAACACAACAGGGGAAGATACATCCACAAACTTGTATTTTATTGCTTCCTGGTATACACAGTTTAGTCTATTACAAGATAAGGGCCTGGATCACCATGCAAGGAGTCCACTACAAGGGCCTGCAACACACTGGCTTCACAAAGCAATTTTGGCAGAGCTTTGCTACCCAAAAACTCTCTCCCCCTTACAATAAGCCCAACACTCCAATTTATAGAAAAAAAAGAGAAGGAGAAGAGAAGAGAAAGTGGAAATCCCAAAATCTGTCCTTCAACCACCTGTAAGAGGCATTAAATTGAGTGGAATGGGTATAAATTACTTGCAAAAGGCTCCCCATACTGTCCCATGTGCTGCAGCAGAGAAAGAATGATGACCATGCCTCTTAAATGCACTCCCAGCTACCAAATAAAACACTGTTCTGAACCCGGCCACGTTTTCTTAAAAATCTCAATCAGTTGCTGATCAAATCCGGAATTTCTTGACTGCTGTGCATCGGGCTCGGAACCACGGTTCCAATGGTACCAATTTTGTGCGATTTCTTTGAGAAATGCAAAAGTTATGGCCTTCTGAGTGCAGGTAGCTATTTTGGGCCTGGCAGGCGTTTTCTGTCATTTGACGGGAAAGAGCATCTACTGACTGGAGCCGAACACATTTCCTTTATTTAAATATATCTATCCTCGTAGAGGACGTCGTGCTCGTTCCAGAAAGTCCAATTTTATCAAAATCGGAGCTCGGAGTCAAAAGTTATGGCCGTTTAAAGTTCCACGGGTCAAATGTTGACTTTTCTCCTCTGCCTTCGGCCATTTCAGCTTTTCGCGTCCCACGTGTCCCTTTGTCCCATTTGGTTTTGGTGCTGAAATTTCCCATTTCGGCCGATCCAGCCGGTTCGCGTACTTTTGGCCCGCGCGTCCCATTTGCTTTTGGACTGTCCGGGACAAATTCGCCCGGTTCGGCCGGTTTGCGCTTTTCTGTCCCAACTGTCCCGGGACAAAAGTTCTTATTTCGGCCGGTTCGCCCGGTTCGCGTACTTTTGACCCGCGCGTCCCAGACTTTTTCGGGCTGCCTTGACTCATTTCGCCCGGTTCGGCCGGTTCGCGTACTTTTGTCCCGCTTGTCCCAAAGGCGACCCTCTCAGCAGTTAGTCGATTTTTCTCTGTCGAACCGGAATTTCACGCCCACCGCGTACTTTTGTCCCATTTGTCCCTGCTGCGTTTCAGACTGTTTGTGCTGATTTCGCCCGGTTCGGCCGGTTCGCGCTTTTCTGTCCCAAACGTCCCAGAGGCGACCTTGAGCGGGACTTAGCCAATTTTCACGATTTTTCCTGGATCAACCTATTTGCCTTCTGCAACCCTTTTTTTTTGCATTTTCTCAGAACTTACTCTCTTCCTCTTGGACAGGGGAGTTAGACAAATATGAGGGGACCCTAGAAACATGACTTTTCGCCCTGAATCAATATAATTGCTTGCATGTTATCAAAGTTACCTTGGGGGTGAATTTTGGATAACAAAACCTTAAGGCCTAAATGTTAAATCCTAAAGGTCCCTAAACCCTAAACCCTACACCCTAAAATCTAAATCATAAACCCTAAACCCTGACCCATCAACCCTAAGCCCTAGACCTTAATCCCTAAACACTAAATGCTAAACCCTGAACTCTATTACACTAAACGCTAAACCCTTAACTCTGTGACCTAAACCCTTAACCCTAAAACCTAAAACCTAATCCCTTTTCCCTAAACCCTGAACCCTGACCTTTAAACCTTAAACCCTAACTCCTAAAACCTAAACTATAAACCCTAAATCCTCAACCCTAAACCTTAAACCATGAGCCCTAAACCCTAAACCCTATACCATAAACTATAAGACCTAAACCCTAAAATCTAAGCCTTAAATCCTAAACCCTAAACCCTAAAACCTGAAACCTAAACCTTGACCCCTAAACCCTAAACCTTGAGCCCTAAACCCTAAACCATAAGACTTGATCCCTAGACCTTAAGCCATACGCCCTAAGCCAAAACCCTAAACCTTAAACCCTTAAACATAAACCCTAAACCCTAAAAACTAAACCCTGAGCCCTAAACCCTGAACCCTTTTCCCTAAACCCTAAACCCTGACCTCTAAACCTTAAACCCTAACTCCTAAACCCTGAACCATAAACCCTAAATTCTCAACCCTAAACCCTAAACCCTAACTCCTAAACCATAAAATGTAAACCCTAAATCCTCAACCCTAAAGCCTAAAAACTAAACCTTGAACCCTGAACCATGAACCCTCAACTCTCAATCCTCAACCCTAAACCCTCAACCCTGATCCCTAAACCTTGAATCTTAAGCCATAAACCCTAAACCCTCAACCTTGAGCCCTAAACCCTAAACCTTGAACCTTGAGTCCTAAATCCTAAACCCTAAACCCTTAACCCTTAACCATAAACCCAAAACTTTAAACCCTAAACCATAAACCCTAAACCATGAACCCTAAGCCCTAAACCCTAAACCCTAAACCCTAATATCTAAACTATGTGCCTTAAACACTAAACCTTAAACCCTAAACTCTAAACCTTGAGTCCTAAACCCTTAGCCCTAAACCCTAAACCCCAAGCCCTAAACCCTAAACCCTAAACCCTAAATCATAAACCGTCTCCCAAAGGAAATTCCTAAAAAGATCATTCAGCGTGTTTTAGTGTGTAGGAGATATTGTTAAGGTGATCAATCGACTCATTTAGTTTCTATGAGAGACCACTTCCTTTGAAGGCCTAAAAAGGCATTTTTTGCCATTTTGTAGTTAATTAAACACCCTTTAGAACAAGCTAAAATGAGCTAGTCAATTCATTGAGTTATCAAGGGCTATTATTTGTGAAGTATTAAGGCATCGTTTGTCTCCATAAGAGACATATGAGAAAAAGCATGTATGAGAATCATGAATTTGATTCCATGAAATGATTCTTTTAGAGTTAGGAAAGGTGAGGGGATGATCTTTAAATGGAGCTCCATGTTTGTAAGAATGAGCAATCATCCGAGTTCACTTGATGCAATTCACTTGGTACGATTCGTAACTATAACTCATTCAACACCTAGTAGTGTTATCACACCTTAAGGAGGGGGAACATTACAATCACCTCATTTTGGCCATAGGATAGGAATCCCATTCAGGGAACAATCCTCCCTACAAAGTGAGTATCTCTTTTTAGTAAGAAGTAGAAAAAATCATAGATTTAATTCATGGGTACTAAAGTGAATTATGGACAAAATTTAAAAATTACTACCGATTCAAGCAGTGGTGTGGCCAAAATCCATTTTAGAAGGTCAAAACACCTAAAAAAAAACTATATGCTTTCCCAAAACAAAGACTGACTACAATATATATGCCTTGAAAGTTTTAGGTCATTTGTTGAAATCCTGAAAAATGAGTAAGTACTGACCAGATTAGATTTTGAAAAACTATCTTCTAGATTATAACTGTTGGAGCTACGCGACCACTTCCATAAGGTGTAGAGTGACCATAATTTCTTATATTTACTAAAATAAATTTAAAGTATAAGAAATAATAAAATTATAAGAAATAATAAAATAAATCTTATACTGCGCATAACGCGTACATGTTTTGGCTTGTTTGAAACTCATACGCGTTATGGTTCGGTGATTCCTGAGCCAAAAAAATTAAAACGCGAGCGCGTTTTAGCAAAAAGTGTACCTTTTTTGCTTTTTTGGATTCTTTTCCACTTTTGGCCCCCCAACTTCGTGCACTTACCATCATGTATCTTTTTTTTTGGCTCATCGATATTGAGAAAAATTTATACTAGCCCAAACTAGGACTAATTCTATACATATTAAAAAAAACTAATTTTTGATATTTTTTGAGGTAGTTAGGGGGGCATGATTGGAGCTCTGTTATTTTTCAAAATTAAAAGTTTATGTACTAGAAAAATCATAAAAAAATACTTGCTAAAAAAATATATAAAAAATACTAGCCCAAACTAGATGCTCCTATCTATCTTTCTACCAAAGGGTTTTCAAAAATACTAAATAGTGCTCAAAAAATGGTGGGGGGCAAAAAATACTGTCTACTATGGTTTTTAACAAAAACAGGAGCACCTATTGATATTTTAGTTATTTGACCCACTTAAAAATAAAAATAGTAGCTTAGAAACTAGACTCAAAATTGTATGATTCATGTTCTTATAACATCTTCCAATTTTGAGTGTAACTATTTCAAATAACTCATACAAGATGAAGATTTTTATTTTTTATAAAAATGTGTCCACTTAAGACCCCCCTTTGGCCCCCAAACTTGGTGCACTTACCCATAGGTGGCTATATAGTTTCTACAAAACCACATGTTATTGAGTCATTTAATTTTACTAGGGTAATGTTTTGTTAATATTTCCAAAGTTATCCTATTCAACTCTACCTTGTATATCCTTTAATTCCTTGCTTCTTTTGGTTTCTCAAATTGTCTTTTTATGGTTATTTGAATAGATCCTATTAGTTTGAAATCACATGTATATTTGATGAGTAGAATGCATAAATGTAATGAATCAGAAGCTCTATGGTCAATGTTATACATATATCCATTTCTTTCTTGATATATTTTGGAAGATTTTAAAATTTTAAACCATTACAAATCGTTAATATACCTTCATAATGGGTGTTTTGAAAATTTTTTATGTTGTCAATTTAATATCTTTGAAAATATTACAATAAGATCTATTTTATAATTATAAATCTAGAACATTGGAAAAAATATGCATTAATCATTTTAATGAGATTACTAGACTTTAATGGTTGAACACTGGCCATTGGCACACTTGAATTGATCCTTTGAGATATGTTTTGTTGTGTTACAACTACATTGTGCATACCATAGGAACCCCAATAATCAATTATTTAAAGTTCAACTTAATTTTGGTCAATTCAAAATTTCAACAAAGTTTTGTAAATTATGAGTACTTTTTTTACTGGGCATATGCCATCTTTTATTTTCTCATTGAATTTCTAAGACGATATCTTTTGGGACTCAGATTGTGGAGGCTAAATAAGCATAACCTAAAATAGCTACTTTAGAGGTAGATTTAAAGAATCCCTAGCCTCATAATTCAATAATATACATTTCTTTGTTATCAACTATATTATTCATTAAATTCTACAAAACTATTTTTAAAATATTTATCAATTGTTTCTCATTACGTGTGATGTACGTTGTAAAAGGTTGAATTGATGATCTATGCACATGGGTCAAGTTTATAAGCTTCAAATTTGTTTTCAGCTAATGAGATTAGAAGTGCACTTATTATGTCATTTAATTTTCATACATATATTTTTTTCAATAGTGCCAAAATGGTATCTATTCAACTCCGTCTAATTTGCATTTAATTTAATTTAGAAATTAATTAAATCTAGATTCAAAGTAACTATTATAATATAATATGTACAAATGATAAAATACAGTAATGCAACAAGCAAATGAGCATTTTACAAAGTATATAACCCTAGGAATTAAAAGGAGGGATAAAGAGACTTAGCTATCTTATTTCCAAATGGTCTATAAGAAGTGATCTGGGTAGGTGCGAAATTGATGAACAAACTATAGACTAGGTCATCTTTGGTCACTATAAATTATGGAATCCACGAACAGAGCCAGACACGGGCACCCATAGCAGGAAAGGGTGCCCTAGAGTGATTGGAGATGAGAAATAGGCATTGGTGATTGTATAAATACTCAAGATTTAGTTTAATGTTATGTCGCAAGGATCCTTTGCAATTATTCCCAGGTTGATTTCCTGATAGTCACACCAAGATGCCCGATTGATACTTGTAACCTACATCCTTAGATAAGTTCACCTGCTGAAGTCCACAAACCGCATCAAACCTAAAAAGGAAAATGTCAGAATAGGGAGTCAGACTGACCCTGGTGGTCACCCAAAGAGTGAACTTATAACTGAGTTTTGCACTACATCTCAGAATCCATGTAGTTCTTGTGAAGTGTGTAGAAATTGTGCCATAGGATGCCCTTGTGTAGGTTTCACAAATGATAGAAGGTTGTAACTCAGAATGTAGATAAATGCAGTAGAATGTGTGGATGGAATAAAATGAGCTTCCCCCTCCTATGTAGTATATAAAAAAGATTGTATTATAGCCCTATGTTCCTTGTATGGATGCCTTTATAGTACTATTGTGCCTTTGGAATGCAAGCTTAGGTAATGATAGTAGTAAGCTTAGTGCTTGGTCCCTCGTTTTGAAAGCATAATCATGTGTTTATATGATTCCCTTGTTTGAATTTTGTAATTGACAACTGAAAGGCTGACCAAAGGTAATAAAATGAAATTAAGATAGAGAAATGGTCCCAAAAGGGGTAGGAAAGAGATAAAGAAGGACATGAGCATCTGATGCTATTGTTTGAACTAGGTGTTAGTTTTTGAAGCCATAAAAAAGTAAAACAATCAAATGTAGGCAATAGTAACAGATGCATGTAGCCAAAAACATTGTAGCAGCCAAAGAAAAAGGCTAAGGGGAGTTGTCAATCACTAGTTTTCTTTCTTATGAACTATGTAAATGCTAGCATGCTTTTATGACCTAGAAATGTACCCACAGTGCATGATTTTGTGTATACAGCACCCTACATATCCTTTCATTCGTCAATTCATTTTGTATTTCTCAAAATATTTAACTTGCCGATTTTGAAATTACAATTTTATTTAATGATTACTATCCATAAATGCAACAAAAAGTTGTCTAGTCGGCACTATACATGTATTCATTTCCTACTTGAGTCAATATTTCTGGAAGAATTTAAATTTTTAAACCATTGCAAATCGTCAATATACCTTAAATTTAATATCTCGGTAAAGATGAGAATAAGCATCTATTTCATCGCCATTATGAAAAAAAATTAAAAATTATGCGTTAATCATTTCAGTGAGACTATTAGACATTACAAATGGTTGTTTTGGTCGTTTCCATGTTTGGTATATTGATCCTTAAGAATAATATTGTTGTGGTGTTGTGCATATCTATAAGGAAAACAACCTTAATCAAAGCCAAATTAATTGCAGTATTATTTTTTATGAAGTTTTGCAAATTATGAGGCTAGTTTTTTTATTGGGAAAATGAATCTTTTACTTTTTGAGTCCATAAAAGATACTAAACAAAGACAAATAAATGTAACCTAAAATGGAGACCTCAGATGAATTCTTTTAAGATATTTCTAGCCTCAAATCCAGGATAGTGTTCCTCTGCTCGTGGTTGCAAGTCATGTAAATCTCTATGGAGCTTGTACTAATTAGAGGGTAAACAAATACAGTCTCTTGGCCTATACATGCAATATTCCTTGGTAAACAATCCCATGGCATATAATTTTTCCTTGCACTACTCACAAGTTATTGTATCATCTTGTGATACTTGTTAAAAGGATAATGTACCTTAGGATAAATTTAGTGCATTTTCTAATGGATCATGTAGCACGCAAGTATTTGTTAGTTAAGGGAAGAAGAGTAAATGTATTTCACGAATGAATTACATAGTGCATTATTGCTCTTATTTTATATTACATATTGTCTAACTTTCTGTGTTGGGTATGTAGAGGGATTTTTACCCTAGAGGATGGATACAAGAAACCGTCAATTTCAAGATGCTTTTGGGCTTAAACCACTTATTTTGATATAACTTCCAAAATTGTGAGGACGAATAGGGTATGCCTTGGAACTCCTCAATCCTCTAAAATTTTGCAAAGTCTGATTCTAGAAAATGGATCAACTTATTAGGTTTGTATAGATCAACACGTAGTGGAATAAATTTAGTGTAATGACAATGATAGGCTTGGGTTTTAGTTTTGTGTCTTGAATTATCTAACAAAGCTCTTAAAACAGGTGCCAAGATGCATTGCACAAGACAAGAATGTTCCATTGACCTCAATGTATATAAGATTTGGAGCCCGACCCTCTTGCTCAATGTAGTTGCAAGTCTTCTGTTTAGCTCAAATCTCTCATTTACCATTGTTTTAAAATAAGTACAAGTGTGGGGAGAAAAGTCCTAATCGATCAAACATACACTAAATTAGATCCTCCAATGCTTCATTTTCATAATAAATAATCAATTTATCTAGGACATATGTGACGATATTAGATCTATTCACCAATTGCAATCTTCAACCTTGTATTCAAGCAAGTTAAAGGGTAAGCATGGTATTTATTATTATAGTTTAATACAAATTTCAAATATTATGGAAAAATACAAATTTTAAAATCATATGTGGTTTAGTGCATACACACTTCTAATTAAAAGAGGTGTGTTTATAGATACGATATTGTAGTGTCTTGGCCTGCCGAATCTCATGAAAGTTCTTGGCACAGTTCTTATAAATTGGTGATTTCTGTACCCATCTAAGGCACTCGATTGATTAACATTGGAGTTATTATTGTCTTTGATCGTCTTATAATAAAGTCGAATATAAATTTTCTCTTGAATATCCACTTGACCATATGCATGATTTATAACGTTATCGATATATAGAATTTTATTTTGTTATATAGTTTTACATTCATTTATATCTAAGTAACAAAAGTTAAAGCATTAATTTAGAAATGATTTCCTGAACTCATCTAGGACAAGAAGAGAAAATCAATTAGAAAAATTAAAAAGAATCACATTTATATGTGATTATATACTCAAAAATTTCCTTCTATGGCTTACTATTTACATTTATTTGTATTTTCCATTCCAAGTGCTTAAAGCACACTGAAATAACTCCATTCTTCATCTTATGTGACGAGGATATCTTAAATTATTTTTGTCCAGATTGAAATTCAATAGTGTGTCAAATGCCTCTTTTACAAAGTGACCTATTAATAATTAATCTAAATGTGATTCCGTAATTTCCAATAATCCCTTTTACTTCATGAATGCACACCAAATATTTGTTTTGTTAATCAATCCTAAAGCACCACACTTTTAGGGTAGAGAATCGACATGTATTTTCTTAAAAATGAGATTTTACGCAAATTTGAGCTTTCAAAGTGAGTGCTTGATATATTGGTCGTTACAATTTTACAATATCGTAAATCATACGCAACATAAAATGCATTTGATTGGAGATGTATGTGGCATGCTATTATCTTAAAATAAAAATAATATTTTAATCCACGTTGTCTTTTCAGGTGAAAATACACTAGTTTATTTTTGCAAACTAGCACATTGAATAACAAATTTACTCACACTTATGATAATGAGAAATCCATTCATCTGGATAAAAAGGATTTAAGGAAGACATCTATATTTACATATGTTGTGGCCCAGAAACAGAGCTCTATAATTTTTCATTTAATCATGTAAACAATACTTATATGAGTTTAAATCTTTTCTGCTGAAAGACTTAATTTGGCAGAATATTGAAAGTAGTAACTCTAGAAGTTATCAATGTCTAAATGACTTTATTTGGCTTCTGCAATAGAGTACTTTTGATGTTAAGAAATCTCCTCTTTTATATCAAAATTTCATTAGTGTTCTAGTTCTTGTATATGGGGGCTTGTGTTTACCCAATGCTTCATAGAAATGATTTTTTTCGAAATTTGCTAATTTATAGTTATATTTTTTTATTGTGTGTCTAAAAATTAGATAAAAAGTGAAAAACAAGACTTATGTCATTGAAATTTTTAAAAAATAGAAAATGAATGTTTGAATTATAAAATTTAAGTTAAAAAAAAAACTTTAGAACGATAGCTATAAAACTCATATTTAGAAAAACTGATCTGAAACACAACTTTTCAAAGCACCAAAGTGGCACTTATGTGGCATAAATTGGCATGTAGGATTCAAGGCAAAATTTTGATGACACGGGTGTGCCACCAGGCTGCTACTAGATGGTTGTAATTGTAACCCTACATAATAGCTACCAAGAAAAAACATATTTTGCACATGCTGATGTAAAAATTTATTTATTTTTCTCTAACTCATTGTGTAAAGGTAAGTTTCATTATTTTCTTCAATTATCTGTTTTAAATGATTCAATTTTGAATGAGAATTGAGGTATTTTGTAATTTATAACACATTTTTTTAACAAATTAGTACTAATTTCCTTGCAATTTTTGGTTTTATCCACTTTAAACCAATACCAAATGCATGTGGGTTTTTTAACTACAAATCAAAACCAAAATTATTTTTCCTTATGTAATTACCATACACACCATGATGTGGAGAAGTTCTATTAATTTTTCTTTCACCAAATTGTAATTCAAAAATCATCATTTGGGGTTCATAGTTACATGATTTTTATGTTAATGATCATTCCTGTAGGTTTGTGTTTCTATTTTTGTCCAAAATTTTCATTAAATGAACAATGTTATGGATTTAGTTGGCATATGATTTTATATTATCTTATTATAATTTGTGTGAGATTTCAATATTGAAGAATTCACTCATGACAAGAAAATAGTTGTCCTCATGTACTAGTGTTGGAAATTGGGAAACTGGGTTTAATATTTACAATAAGCTTATATGTCAACTGGAAAAAGGAATCAGATTCCCCTTGGTTCACTTAGTTGATTCTTTGGAAAGTGAATGAAAATGTCTTAAAACACCTAAAAAGGCTATGTTGGATGAACAAGACTTATTATCTTTTGATATGGATTTTGATTGACTAATAAAATTTGTGTTTGAATGTCTTAAAACACCTAGAAAGGCTATGTTGGATGAACAAGACTTATTCTCTTTTGATTCAAATTTTGATTTACTAATCAAATTTTTGTTTGATGTTTTAATTTATTACCATTTTCTCAATATAAAAAACATTCACATGGAGGAAAACTATTCAAAGTCTTCATAAACTAACTTTGTCTCAATGCTTATCTTTTAGCACTTGATAAGACATACACCTAAATAAGAAAAGTTTTAAACTTTGTTCCTAGACCTTCCTATAACAAAGGTTATATTTGTTGACCAAGTAATATTCCATCAATCAAATGAATGTCTTCTTGAGGATATTTGACAAGAAAATTATTTACTTTCACTAACAATCTCATATAAACTCCAATAAAGAGTTATTTGATAGCACATATGAGCTTAAAAATACCCCTTTCAACAATAATATGCGAGTACACCTATCCTCAATACTTTTAAAAATAATTATGTCATTGTTGTGTCATTAAGTTAGAGGTCATTAGTTAAGCTACCTTATGCACTAGATTAAAACAAGTGATAGAGTCTCGAAGGATATTATACAAAACTTTAAGGCCAAGTATCTTATTGACCAAATAAAAATTAATCCAAGTTGCATCATAAACATGTATGGATCTATTTGGTATCCCTCAAGATTTTATCATATAATATAGTTCTTCATAGCCCACGAGCATACCCCAACTCAAGTTCTTGTTTTCTAAAATTATCTTGAAATCCTTCCATGTTAATCCTCCCCAACTAAAATAGTTGGTCATGACTAGTACTTTCCCATTTAATATTTTCTTAAAGAGGTTCTCTGAATTTACCATGAAAATTTTCAAGTGTTGAATGAATTTCCTTAAAAATTATTTAAAAGTTCATGGTACATAGTTGGCCTTAATATCCATAAAATTTGTTTGAAATCCTTTCACCATGGTTTATTGGGTTATATTATAAATATGGTAAACATCAAGTCCATTCCCAAGATAGAAGATCATATCTCATTTACATTTTAATAAAATTTACACTTTATGAATGTTTGTTATAATATTAATGTTAAAGACATTTATCTCATGATTATAAGTTTATTATCTTGCATTGTTGGGCCTAACATTAAAAAGACCTCATGACGAGTAATTACATATATTCATTTTCATCAACCAGAAGCATATAATTGGTAATTATATGAATCAATAAGTGTTTATAATTATCACACATATTTTTTGTATTATATCATTAAAATTTTATTTTATTTGTATTAAAGTTAATATTTTCTTGTAATTTGATGTTTAGAATGCACTGTGAAGTTGAATTTTGTTAACTCTTCAATATATTATTTAGTTTATTATTTTGTCTTAAAAAATAATTTTCAATATTTTTAAAGTTGAAATCTATTGCAATTTCTAGATCTTATTTTGTTTTAATATTAATAAATAAATATTTCAAACGAAGAAATTAAATTGACACATTTGAAGTGTGTAAGCTAGAGAATCATTGGGGGGCATTTTTTTGATATTTTTCTAACTCATTTAAGAGGGTTGAAAACATGGATAATTTTAAGAATCGAACCCTATAACTTTATGTATTATCTTGGTGAATCATAGGGTTTATGCATAATTTGATAAGCTAAGATTTGAAGAAATTTCCATATAGGTATAAATTGATTGGCTATTTTATTGACTCTTTCAAAATAACTTATAATTATCCAGTGAAAAAAAGTAAAAAAAGATATAATAGCATAAAATTAAAAAATAAAGTGAATACAACTAAAATTTGAATTTTCTCTTTTAAATTGATGTAAAAAATATGATGCTTACCTGAAATTAAAATTAACATGTAATTTTTTATAGACTATTATTACATAATTATAATTACAAATTAGAACATAGCATTGTAAAACACAAGATAATAACAACATTATTGTATAAGGAAATTGTTGTAGCCAACACTCCCCATTTTAGTTAGAAAATGGAACCCCTTTTTTTGAGTTATGAGATAAATTTATACACTTCTAATCATTCCTTGAAAGACCCTTCAGAATGAAGCATGAAATTTGGGGTCTCGATTCATTCAAAACTTGTATATCCTTACAGTATTAGCTTGTGTTTGATTTAAAATGTTAAATTTTTTCATGGTGTTTTATTTATAAGAGATGTTCTCACTAGTATACTTTAGTTTCCTTTGTATGTAGGGTAAATCAGGGTAAAGATTAAAAGAGATTTGACATGTTATAAGTAAGAATAGCTCTAAAAACGTGTACTTGATGGCCAAATCTAAAAGATTTGTTTAATCTCAAGATGTTAAATTTAATCTCATGACTCAGAATCTTTGGAGGATAACTAGAATATTGATTTACTGCATGTGTCCAATCTAGATTGTTGTCAACCATCAGAGTGAGGTTTAGGATCAAATAAAATGTCTATCATCAAACAAGTTTTCAAACTTATATGGCATGCAATGAAACCGGTCTTAGACAAGTGTTAGAAATTGAAGTAGAAAGATAATGGGATTATTTGTGAAGACCAAAGTTTGGAGGCTTCAAAAATAAAGAAAACACTATATTTGGACACATGTCCAAGATTGATGGAAAGAAGTTATATAATTCTAAGTATTGTAGTGTATAGGTTTACTACTATAACCCATGTGTCTCTAATCGGTGGAGAGGATGTCTAGAGAATTAAGTTTAAAAACAATGTGGTGTACATGGTTACATTGATTAAAGAAATATGTCACAAATTGGTGGCTAAATGTTATAAATGATTAAGGTTAAAGAAGTTGATAGGGTGTTGAGCGCCAATTTTGGACAAGTGTCTAACATTGTTGTGGAGAATAGTATGAAGACATCATAGTTTCAAAGTCTTATGAGACATGGGCTCATCGATTTGTGATAAGTGTCTAAGATCAGTAACCTAACTATACAAACAATTAAAAGTTTGAAGACTCTACGGCACACGGATACAATGATGTAATCCAGTTGTCTGTAATTAGTGGTCCAACAGTATGTTAAGATAATGTTTTTTAAACCATGAGGAGCATGACAATTTCAATAAAGGCCATGTGGCATAGATTAAGAGAGTTTTAGAACTGAAGTGGTAGCAAAGTAAAATCAAGGTCAAAGTTTTAAGAGCTAAGTTAAATTCTTATCAAAAGAGCTAAGAGTTTTAATATAATTTAAAGTGACTGTATTTATAGACATAGTTAACAAAAAGTTTAAATTGAGAAACCAATGAATAAAGATGTATGATGAACAAACAAAAGACTCAATTTTAGAGCTATTTTTAGTAGAGGAAGTTTATAAGTCCTTCTCAACATTCTATTTTTCTAAATATTCTAAAACCATTTCTTTCCTATAGAGGACATTTGATTGAGACATGTTTTCAAACATTTTATGTGTCTTGTATATGATTCCAAATTTTGCATTCATATCAGTAGGACGAGAGTTTATAATGCCTAATATTATATTAAAAATTAGAATATGTTTAATATTTATGGATCTATTTAAAAATTAACAATGATGAAAATATTTCATATAGTATACAAAGTAACAACATAGAAAATTAGTTTAGTTACTTTCACAACTTGGGGTTTGAGAGTAAATTTCTCATATTCCTTGGGAGTGTGAATGGTAACCAAGTCAGGAAGTGGTGTCATGTGACTCTGTCACTCTACTTCCATTGAATCTCATTCCAATGTTATTTTTACTTTTAATTCCAAGAACACCCTGCATAGACAAAAGAAAATTATCAGAACCTCATTTTCCTTAAAAAAATATAGACACAAGTTGAGTGAACTAATTCAAAACAATATTAAATAATTCGAAAAAACTCAACCAATAAGAAAATCATCAAAAAATCATTTTTCTTGCAAAGTTCTTAGCACAAGCTCAACGAGATGCTTCAAAAAAGTATTAAATAACCCATAAATAAATCTCATAAGCAATATGAACATTGAAAATAATACTCACTTCTAACTATCTACTTGTAGAAATAAACATTCTAGTATAAAAAACAAATAGACTATATATGTGGGGATAATTAGGGATAAATGCATGAGAAAAGTCAATTGGGAAAATATATGAACTTATTCGTGTCATGCATCTAATGCACAAAAATTTGTTATCTTAGTTATAAATTTCCTATTATAAGCTATCAAAAACAAAATTTCAAATTTTCCCCATAAGCCTAGGCTTTAAAATAGGTAACTCTACTTTTACCTGGCACTAAAGAACATGTTGCATTGCCTTGTTAGGAAGATGTCCAAAAGACAACATATATCCATCCTTAAGATCCATTGATTTTACATGATGTGTCGTGATTTTTCCACTCACTATAACATGTACATTATTAGCCAATCATTATAACCCAAACAATAAATACAATCTTTATCTACAAAAATAATATATTAGAAATCCACACTACAATTAAAGGAAGGTAATTTGATATACAAAAGGAACAAATATCACAACCCTTAACACCAATTTCCATGATGAACCTAAGTATGTCATAACAATCCTTGCAAATATATCAACCTTACTATTAGCTTGAGATAAATATTGTCATCTATACAAATGAAAGATAATAGTTCAGAAAATGGAAAATCATTGAGGGGATACAACAAACAAACTAGTCCCTACTTTCTTAGAATGATCCCTATAAACACAATTTAGAGCAATGACTTGGCTTATGAAATTGCACATAATCCCCCATTGTTCACATTATATGCATAAATCTCAATAGTTTTCTTTGGGAAATTTCACCATTTTTAACTACGTAAGTCAATTCTCTAATCCCTTTTCACCTAAGGGATTTCAAATTTATACTTTTCAAATTGTGATTGGACAAATCTATGAAATATTTTGACCAACCTCAATTTAAAAAATAGATCTTTACCAAGAACATTATGTGTACTCATAGCATGAATGATTATTTTTATCTGCATAGGGGTCACACAAATCTCCACATCTGCCTATTCATCTTATGCAAGCTCCCGAGAAAGAACCTAATTTAGCTCAACAAAAAAACCACCATCATCAATAAATTACAAGAAAAATGAAATTACAATTTAGTGCTATTAAACATTGGTTATCCAATAAATGAGGCTTAATAATAAGGTGTAAAATGTATATTATATCCTTTCTAAAAACATTTACTTCATCATATCAACATGTTTGATGGGTTGCAATGACAAACATTATTCAGAATACCCATATATATTCACTTATAGAACAAAATGAAGAGAGAAAACTTTACTTAGGAACAAAAAGGAATAAATGAATAAAGTTGTAAAATAATAGCAAGGCACCCATAATGGTGGTGTAATTTTTTTCAGTGTTTTATCTTTGTGCAAGATGAACTTTATGATTATACATCATATTTTCATAGAGATCAAAGACTAAAAACTATACGAATAATCTTATATTCAGCATATCTCATAAGAACATTAAAAAGGCTATTATATAGCCATAGAGATAGAATAAAAGACTCCTTAGAAGTAAGATCTAATAACCCGAGATAGTCACGGGTAAAAGAAATAACAACTAACAAATTATAATGGAGCACTAACTAATATATTCCTAACATTCCCCCCTTAGTGCGAACATGGATAAAACCTATCTTTATACTTGCACCTGCTTTCATGATTAGGTTATTTTTACTGCAGAATGATCACAAACCCATCGTATGGTTTTCAAATGGTTGATCATGAACCAAAAATGGTGGTTTTCAATTGAAGTACCACAAACCAAAAAATGAAGTTTTTAAAGTTGTTTACCTAAAACCAAATCATGATGTGTCAAGTACTATTATCATCCCTCATCACATCTCACTGTAGGGAATAACATAGGAAATTCTACTGAAATCTGCTGCTTGTACACACAAAGAAAATGTTGACATAGTGGAAATGGAACATTGGGATCATATCCCCCTTCAATGTGAAATTTCTACGTATTGATAACAGGAACACTGTGACTAACACTATGAAAAACACAACAAAAAGCACACTGCACAAACTGCAAACACACATGTCACCAAACCTTCATGCGGCCTCGTTGTTGGTGACTGATGAGAGGTCATTGATTGACCTCCAACCTCCAATTCCTCTTGCCTCTGATGTCATGTTGCCAATTCAGCTTGATTTTGCTTTGAGGGTCAATTACAACTTAGACGTCACATTCCAACGATAATACGTCCGTGAGGTAATTTTTTTTAGTTTTTGGACTTCTACAATGACAATTTGTTTTGACTTTAATGATATGAAAACCACACGAATTTTTTGATAACAATATGATTTTTTACAATAGCTCGAATCAACAATTGACATTTTAAGTATAGTGACAAAGACTCCTTTATTTTTAACACTTATAACAATATGCACTATTTAACCACCCTATAACAAAATGACTCTATACTTTAACAACAAGACTATAATTAAAAATAATTATATTATAATCACCTAAATGGAAAAGACCATAAATAACTCAATGTAATCTAAAAAATCTACCTAAATAAATGAAATCTAAATAACCTAGTAAATACCACGAATTTAAATGTGTAACTCTAAAATAGACTAGCGAAAATTTGAACAATTTAAAGAAAAAACTTATACAATGACAAGGTTATAGAACGAGAAATTTCCTTTATTCTGTCGATAGCACAGACCTTCTTGTTGAATGCAAAACAACGTATTATGAGATTAAATAGTTTATGAGATGGGTGAATTCTCCAAGACGCAGTGATTTCTATACAAGTTTAAACAGTGCTAACTTGTTCAATACTACAGATGCTAGAATCTCGATGTAAGGTGAGTAATAAAGAGTGTTTGAAGATAATCCGCAGATTGGGGGCTGAGTATTTGAGTGGATTTATGAATTGAAATCGAAATACCTTCTATAAGTCTAATCCAAACATGTGACTTTATTGGTTGGATGTGTGGTTGAATTTATTTTTTCTGCATCATTTGGTATCAGAGCATGGATTTTTTTGTGATTAGGGTTCAGATTAAATGAATGGTTATTGTTGAAGCTAATATTGTTTTGTGAGTGTGTGTAGTGAAGAGTTACAATGAATATGAGTGAAGGGAAGAGTGTGAAACTAGTCCTTGACCATGGTTATAGGATGTCACCTTAGATGGAAAAATTAGTAGCAGAGAGATAAGAGGCTAGGTTAAAGCAAGTACATGAAAGGATAAAAGAACAAGAGCAATAGAGAAAAATAGCAAGGATGATAGAAATAATTAAAACATGCAACTAAATAGAGTTAAAGGCTATTAGGCCTCATGAATCGGGATTGACAGATAATGAAGAGGAATAACTAGCCGTAGAGGTGTTAAAGGGATTGATAGAGCTGATGAGGTAAAAGAAGAGCAGAAAATATGAAAGAGAGAGGAAAATGAAAGAGGAAAGGAGGAAGAAACAAGAAATGTGGTTTCAACAGGAGATCACAAAGTTGAAGTAAGACACAGAGCAGTTGATAATGCTCATTGAAAATGAGAGAGAAGAATAAGGAAAAGAGATAGATAGTGATGAAGAAGAGATCCAAGTGGCCAATCAAACAACTTCTAGAGAAAAGGAAAAGAAAGCAAGAATAAAGAAGAATGAAACATATGGAAAAGAGAATGAATAAGAAATAAAAGGAAGTGATTTAAGAGATGGTGTTGATAGATGATAAGAATGATGAAGAATAAGTGAAAGAAGCATTTTTAACTTCTCTTGAGGGAGATGAACATGGTAATGGAAAATTTTATGCAGTGAAATAGGAAGTAAAGTTTAAGAGAGAAAAAAATAAAGTGATGTCAAGAAAAGAGTAACCTAAAGAGTTAGCCAAGCCTCCCCTTTTTGAATCCAACAATGTGTGTAGATGTGTGTTTGCAAGTACAAAGAGTGAACTTGATGTAAACAATGAAAGAAAGAAGATAATAAGACAAGAACAAGAAGAGATAGGTGAATAAGGGAGTAAATTTGTTTGTGAGAGTTGGGAGCAATTGCAAGTAAAAATAGCAACCTTGGAGCATGCTTTACACAAAGAGGAATCATGAAGAAAATATATGTAAATCAGTTCTAGGATAGAGAAAGAGTATCAACAACAAGATCAAGAGGAAAATGTGATGATTGAAGAAGAGGAAAAAGATTATGAAGTACAGGAACCTACTCATGAAGATGAAGAGAACCATGAAGACCAGGAAAAGTACAAGATGAAATAAATGTGGAAATAGGAAGGTGAGGGTAAAGATCATACTCAGAGAAAGGATCAAGACACCAAGAAATTGGAAAAGGAAGAAGAAAATTGAATATTGGGGCTTAATCTTTCCTACCCCAAGAGTATAAAGCGGGAACATCAACTCCATATTTGTAAATAAGTCAAGATGTCATCAATGTTTGGTTTGTAGTTGTTTTCATAGGTCCTAGTGATTGCTAAGAGTCAATTAGATGTGATATTTTGGTTCTAGTATCTTCAAAATTCAAAAGAGACATTTTCCCTCCTAAATGCAAATTTGAAATTTTGGAGCCATTTTGACTAGGTCACGAGGTTGTTTAAGGCATTCTTGGATCTAATACACCTTTTTATGGATGAAATGAGGTAATTAGGGGTGGTTTTAAGTCTTCTCTTTGTCTAGAGATCATAACAAGTTAGTTTACACTCATAAGCTTAAGCCATCTTGTCAAAATTCCTCCAATGGCAACACTTCTGCATATGACCATGAGTTTAAGAATCTATATTTGGTTATATGGTGAGTGGAGGAGTATAAAGGAAAAATTGTAATTGATTTACCTTATTCCCATTTGAATGGAAATTAGGGTAAAGCTTCAAGGAGAAAAGATGGTAATGTTAGTGTATGCATTTTGTAACTGTGTGTGAAAAACAGGTGAACTGTTTCAAACCAATCACCATAAAAATTTTTATTTTAACTCTAAATAAGTTGAAATTTGGACCACATGAGTGCAATGTAATTTTGCAGATGGGTTTTTAATGGTTTCCCTTCATGTTTGAGTTATAATGCATTTTCCTAGATGGACTGTGAATGCATGCAAATTGTTTGACATAATGTCTATTTGGTAATGTGATGATAACTCCCGTGTTTTGAAGATTTATTTCCTAAAATTTTGAGGGTATAATTTTGACATCAATTTTTAGGTGAATTTTTTAATATTTGTATGATTTGATCTTTTTATGAAAAGTTATGATAAAATCTCAGTTGGAATGTTCTTAGACTTGGGTTAAGATCCTCAAATGCAGAGCAAGTGAAGTTATTTGGTACGAAGCTACTTTATTGGTTGGATGTGTGATTGAATTTATTTTCTCTGAATCAGTATCCTCATCCCCATAAAATGAATACATATCTAAAAAATGAAATATTGGAGAAATATTAAAATTATGTTGCAGACTTACCTACTATGCATTATCTTTGGTCTTCTTCATAATTATTTGAAGGACAATCTTAGTGTACTTAATCATATTTTATGTTGCTTTGGGAAATATCTTCTTCCTTCCAAATCTCCTTATCGAGTAAGATTCTTTATTCTTGTGATATTTATTTCCATTTTATATTTGTCATTATTTTCTTACAATTTGTTCTTTATTGTTTCTTGTAATTGTCGAATATGTTCTATACAATATCATGCATCATCACTCACCCTTTTTGAAATAGGTATTTACACCAAATACCAAACACCATTAGAAATTAGTCTATAAATAATTCAAAATTTCGACTTATTGATATATTCACTGAACTCTTGTTGGAAAATTCTACTTTTGGTAATGCCAAGTCCCATTGTTTGGTTTTCTCACCAAAAATACACCTCAAAACATTTCCCAAGGTCTTATTCACAAATTTTTTACCCATCCATTTGAGGATGATATGCATTATTAAATTGTAACTTAGTTCCTAAATTTTTCCATAAGGTCCTCTAGAAGCGGCTCAAAAATTTGGTGTCTCTTTCTGATGTAACAGTCAGTAGAATACCATGTAACCTAACACCTTCTTTGAGAAACAAATATGCTACCCTTATAGCAACATTTTTCTTCTTACATGTAATAAAGTACACCATCTTATAACATCTCTCTATAATGACAAAATATGCATTGTTACCTCTTTATGTGTTTGGTATCCCTAATAAAAAATACATGCTCAAATATGTCCATGGTCTTGTTAGCACTGGAAAGGCAAAGTATAATCCAATGTTTGTAGGAAAAAAATTAAGGAACCTGTGGGAATGCAACTTATATAAATCATGGTGAATATGGTTGGAACTAGAATCGCATGTTTGGTGAATTGTCTAAAATTAGCGGTCATGACATTGGCGAAAATGAATATTTTTTTGTATCAAGTTTTGGATGTAATGGCAAATGTACAATGCATTTTACTAAATGTATAATTTTTTTGGAGAGTAGAAAATCTTATGTGAATACCTTGTTCAAACTCTTGTCTCTTCTCTCTTTTCTATGTTGATGGCTTCGTGTTTAATTTTTTTTTCTACAATGGATTGCTTTTAAATCTCTAGAGTGGTGTTTTTATGTATATATACTTGATGTGAAGTGTGTTTTTTAAATTATCTGTAAATATTCTGCATCATTTATTAAATTATTTATAAATCTTTGGAGTATGAGTCCTCACACTTGAGAAGTGTGAGTTGTGAATACTCATATTTGCGAGTCATTTATTTAAATATTCTCACAATATGACTTGTGGGAAAAATCAAACTCAAAGTTAGTCAAGTCACTTTCGAGTAAAAGTTTTAAATGTGACAAATATTTGAAGTGCAAGTGTGAGGACTAACCACACTCATGTGGCATAATCATGTTCCTTTGTATTAATCATCCAATCCAGCTCAAGATTTGAAAAAATATAACACAAATGATCCTGCTTCTACATTTACTTTCACCCTTACATTTTGATTAAAAGTTAAATTTATTAGGTGTCCTTAGCAACATCAAAATGTTTCCACGTATAAATACATATGGATACGTGATGTAAATTATGTTTTATTAAATTATTTGTAAATATTATGCATCACTCGATATATGAGGATCAATGACATAGGATCCATTCTAGGATGAAGGTTTGACACACCCACATTTTAAATGGAAGTCCTCAGAATAGGCCTAGCGAAGTGACAAGTGTCATCCACTAAATGGTATTTGTCAACTTGAACATGTGAGTACTTTTAAAAGAAAAAATCATTGTCTCCACATCGCTACCCACATACATAAATTTCTTGTAAATACATCAAAATGTATTAAAGGTGGTGTATGATTAATAAATTTCCTTTCTCCATGTGGCATTTTTCCAGGTACCTTTGAAAGAAATGGCTCTGAGGCATGAAATTGAAAGGTTTCACTTTCTGGAACTTTAAAAGAAGTACAAGGGAATGTAAACGTATCTAATAACCATCTATATACACCCTATATAAGGGATAAAGACATAATCCCCATCTAGGGATTCATGTACTCGGAAAAGGTTTATTATTGTGTGTCCAAAACCCCACCACAAAATAAGGCTCTAGCCTCTAAAGGATAAATTTGAGATTTCAATTGTATGAAAAGTTTAAAACAATATAAAAGAAACCAATTATAGGATAACATAATATTTAAATAAAGTAGGTTAATACATTCAAAAATAAAATTACTAAAATTAATTTAATCACATTCTAAAACAATGCAATAAAAAATAGTTCATGGGTCAAAAGAAAGGGTTGGTTCATAATGTAATTATAATAAAAAACAAAAATATTTGTAATCAATTTTAAATTGAGTTGGAACAATGAGAAATTCACATATAATTGCATCATTCAAAATCAAAAGAGAATATAACCATGCTTGTTATGTAACTAGCCAATAACATGATAATTGCAAATGATATTATAATTAGTCATAAGAAACTATACTTATAAAAATGATAAAATCTATTAGGAATAACTAGGTCTAATATTATTGTTACAGAAAAATTAGAAATGACCATATATTATAAGTGTGTTAATAACTAAAACATATCATTTGAGATGAAAGAAAAAATTTTGGTGTTTGGAAACATTTTTTAAAACCCTAATATGCTCATAATATCTACATTTTCTCCTCTCGACATAACCCTTACCCTGTATAGGTTTTTACACAAAAACTTTCATATTTTATGATCTCACTCGTGAAAAATATTGAATTTTTTCATGTAGGTGTGTTTTTATGTACTCTAATTTATTTTGGGGGTTTTTGAGAATTTTGGTGTCCATACAAGTACTGTTAATGTTGATTGTGTATGCTAGGGAAAGAAGGAGGTCTAATTGAGACTTGGGTATGAGAAAAATTTGTGTTCTTTTTATCTTGCAAGATAATTTGAATTTTGAAATTTTTGGACTGGTATGAGAAGGTGGATTTGATTAATTTTAACCTCTATAAACCATTGGGAAGGATCCTAAAATATTGATCTAGTCTAAATCCTCCAAATTGTCATTTAGGCCTAATAGCCCTATTACTAGTTTCATGCCCATTCAGTCTTGATAAACCAATGGATCTATTAAAATTATATTTAGTTGTGATTATGAGATTAGGTGACAGTCATTAAAACATTGAGATAAAGTGATTCAATGTCAATCCTTTGAAAAACTAATAAAGTGGCTTGTAGCCTAATAGGCCTAGTTAGTGCAAAACTCAAGTTTGACATATAAATGGTTTTAAATCCTTGATTATAAGTATGTTTTAAAATGAGTATGATGTGAATAAGCATGAGAAGCCTTGAAAAAGGTCATTTTCATGCTAATCCCCAAAACATCATGTTAAACTAAAGATGAGTCTAACTTGTGATGTATTGTCTTATGGTATAAAGAGGAAACTAGTCAAAAAATAGTTGTATTATTTTTTAAGTGAGTTTTCATGATCTTGAATAGGGATATGAGAGTGGTTGAATGCTAATAAGGAACAAGGTGCTGAATTTATCCGCATTTACTCATAAAAACAAGTTTTATTGTCTAAGAAAAGATCTAGTTGTGGGAATTTTCAAAGACCCCTAATCAAGTTTTGTGTCACAAATCATTAGAGTTATGATGTTACACCATTTTGGTATTAAAATGTTTCCTAAATAAATAAATAAAATTGAAATAAGAACCACTTCATGATATTTTCTCAAATAAACTTAAATAGTTGTATATTACACAAGTACATGTTATCCAAAATTCACCCCTCAACGTAATTTTGATAACTTGCACAAATTTTTTAGACTTGGAGGGGTAGAAATGGTGAAAGACCATTAATTTGGATTTTTGGGGCTCCCTTTGGTTTATCTCTAACTTCCCTATCCAAAGAAAAATCCAAGGAGTTAGGAAAATTTGTAAAAATCTGAAAAAATGAAGTCAAGGGCCTGTTTTAGTGCAAATCGGGTTTGGGGGCTGCGGATGGAACCAATGCGAGTTGTACAAAGATTCATTGTAACAATTTTGGGGCAAAATTTCTAAGGAGATAGTGAAATGTAGAAAAAAATGGAAAACGGTGTCTGAGACAGTCAGGCCCAAAAAGGCCGAAATAGCCGCAACCAAAGGAAATGCGGAAAAGTGAAAGATTTTGTCTCGCATGGTCCGCGGGACAACTGGGACAAACGTACGTGCAGGTCTCAAAAATCCTAAAAACCTACAGCTAATGTATTATGAAGATGGCAGAGAAAAATTTCCCAAACAACCAGGACATGCAGACCTGAAAAGGTTGAAATGCCCGCGGGTGAGTTGAATGCGGGGAAGTCAGAAGTCAACTACCTACCTGTCCCAGTCAACAGCAGACGCGTGGGGATAGGAAAGCCCAAATTAGGTGACACAGAGAAAAGAGGCCTAGATGATACAAGTGCCATAGGGACATGAGTTCCCTAAAAACCCGCATACCCGCAACACAAAGGAAAAGTCAACGCCCATTCTCAAACCTGAAATGATCATAACTTTTGAACTATAGCTTCGTTTTTTTACAAAATTTGACTTTTCAGAAAGGGAACGACATCCTCTACACCAAAAAAATATATTTTAATGAGGGTAGGTTGGTGAAAATGAAAGAAACACATCCAGCTCCAAAAATTTAAATACTTAATCCCGTAAAATGCAAGAAATGCCTGGTAGACCCAAAACCGTTGCCTACACTCAGATTGCCATATCTTTTGCATTTCTCAATGAAATCACGCAAGGTTAGACTTGTTGGAATCATGACTCCAAGACTGATGCAAAAAATCAAGAAATATGGAAATTGATGAATTTTAATTATGATTTTAAGAAAAACGTGTCAGGTTTAGAATAATGTTTTAATTGGTAGTTGGGATGCATTCAATGAAGCATGGGAAGACATTTTTCACTGCTGCAAGTTATGAGACAATATGGAGACCCTTTGCAAACAACATACTATCATTTCACTCTATTTATGACATCTTGGAAGTGGTGGGAAGTCATATTTTAGGATTTTCATTCCTCCCTTTCTCTCTCCTCTCAAAATTCTATAAATAAGAATGTTGGGCTCATTGTAGAGAGAGGAGGAGATAGTTTTTGTGTAGAAAAACTCTTTCAAATTGGTTTTGTGAAGCCAATGTGCTGCCAGACCTTGTAGTGGACTCCTTGCATGGTGATCTAGGCCCTTACTTTGTAATAGATTGAACTATGCATATCAATGAAACATTAGATACAAGTTTGTGGATGTCTCTTCCCCTATTGTGTTTGTTTGCATTCTTCTTGCCTCTTTAACCTCATTGCAAATATATTTTGTCTATTTTATGCTCTTGCAAGATTCATTATCATTATGTGTGTATGAAATATTGTTGTGAATGTAGTTTCTAGACTGTGGAGAACTATTATCACCCTCTCTAGTATGTACTTTGCTTACATTTTTCACACATTGGAAAGCTATTCCCATTCCCTCATGTTCTAGTGCATCACCGCTTTAGTGTAGGGTTTTTTTTCATGAAATCTCTCTCCCTGGTCCCTTGGTAACGTTAGAATAGGATTAGGTAGTTTTGTCATACCTAAATTAGGATTAGATTATGGATAGATAGTCTTAGGAGTAGAAAACCAAACTTTCTTTGGAGGGTCTATCTCAAGACAGTAAGTCCCAGCAGCTTGAGAGATAGTACCCAATGTTATCACAAATTACACGGTAAATGCCTCAATCTACACATACTTGTACAATTCAGGAGGTTCTAGTGATTTTCACGATAACAGTACCCTTATGTATTATCTCTTATCTACATTTATGTTATCGAGGATTCACTCAACAGATAATAAGTTATGGATTTAAATAATGTAGACTATTTTGAATCACACACTTCATTACATTTGCAAAGGTCCTAATCACATATTACTATTTCATATTATTCTCGAGATATATAGAACTAAGGATTTACATCTATCTTTTTTCCACTTTATGTTTAATTTCTTTCTTTGATTTATGGTCTTGCACACATCACTCACCAAGTATAAATTCATCTAGCTTTTATCTAATCTTTTTTCTAGACATCATGATAAAGCACCTAACGCCCTCGTCTTATCTGTTGTGACCTGAAAACTTTTTATCCTACATCGCTTGTTTTTGTGTCTCTTTTATCTTTTTGCAATATTACTTTTGGATTGGTGGTTGATACCTTTATAAACTGATTTTAAGTTACATGAAATTTTAAAAAGGGAATTATATAAATACAAAGCTGGATGAGATACCATCAATAAAGGACATAATTTCCATACTTGGTTCTACTACCTACTTGACCTTAGAAAGGTTAGGTATCTTGAATTAGAAATATTTCTAAGAGACATCAAGGCTATTCATCTCAAGTATAACGTCTATCAAGGGACTAAATGGTTTTCTTTATACATGTATAGGACATGGTGAACTAGATTTCTTCCATCCACACTTTATAGTTTGGGAGAATTTGTGCATACCTAGTTACTTGCTTGGTATCAATTGCATCTTGCACATTAGATCTTCATAGGGATACGTATGATCTACACACATGCATTCACTAGAAAATAACATGGACTTATGAGATGTTAGTGCAGTGCTTAGTCATATTAACTAGGATCACTCTAATCGGGTGACCATCGGGTTTAGTCTGACTCCCCATTTTCAGGTGATTTAGGGCGAATTTAGTAGGATTTGAATGTGTTTTTGAAGGGGATTTAACCAATAAGAAGGTTTATGATTAGATTAAAGGATGTATTTTGTAAATGAATGGTAACAGGAATTAATTCATATATTTTCTAGTGACCTAACAAAGTGATCATTACATTCGAATATGAGACGAGTGAACAACTATTTACATAGGAAAAATAAAATTTTGACAATTTTTGTAGATGAAAGGTGCCAAGGAGAAATGTTAACTAATGGTAGCCTAGGAAATCCCTAATTATAATCCAAGTACCCTATTCCCTGCATATTTGATAATTCTAAATTTTAGTATCTAGGATTTCATGGCCAACAATTAGCCTGTCTACATTTTCCCCTGCTTAGAATGTGGTTTCCAGTCTTAGAAACACCATCGGGATCAATAGCCTCTTGTATATTAATTTTTTGCTTTGGTTTGATGTTATTGCATGCTGGGATTGTTGGGGAAAAAATACTTGGTATCGAATGATGTCTCATTGCTATGGAGTTATTGATCGGGAGTGATAGAAGAGTTTCATTGACGGGCGAATGGAAGATAGAAATTTTCCCCATTGCATGGCTAGGAGGTGAACATCTCCTCCACCTCTATTTTGGTGTTAGGGATTCACACTTGGCTTGATGATGGTCATTGTTCAATTTGATTGAAGGAAGTTGGAAAACTTGTTTTTTTTATTTGATGCGTAGGCAATCAAGTGAGGTTGTGAGGGAAGGAATGAGTCATTTTGATTGCCATGCTTTGCATTCAATTATATTTAGTATTAGAAAATCCATGAGTCCAAATGTAAATGAAGGATGGAAGACGAATGATATTTGTATTGGATGGGAAGTTCTTGTGATTATAACTGTGACACATTATTATGGATTCAAGAAACACCTGAAGGTCTTGCTTGATGAAATTGACATACATGATTATTAAGAGTATCACAATTTTGGACATGAAGATCTCCATTATTGAATGTATTATGAGTTTTTTTAAAACTAAAGGATTGGAGACATGTAAAATGTGTTTGTTAATGCAATACATTTGATGTAAACAAACAAGTATATAAACAACAAACATTTAGCGCTAAGTTTAGAATAGACTTAAAAAATAAATGTTCAATAAAAATGTACCAATATTTGTGTTTATTGAAGTTGAGTATCAAACTATGTTTGAGTTATAAATACAAGGGTTAAATAGTGGTAGCCCCTTGAATATTAGATCCATGCAAGGGGTTGAAAATGGAGGATTTTGAAGTCCTATTGTCAACTCCAAACATGTACTATGAAGCTTTCCATTCAGCCATGTATACACTCTTGGTAATGAACCTTGATAACTAACATGTTAACCAACTTAACTAAATGAGAATTTTGAGTCAGAAATATGATCTACATTTTATTTTCTTTAGAAGCTAGTATAGCACTAATATAAAGATATTATCCTATATTATAGTTTCCCAATAGTTTAGCTAATTTCTTGTCTCTTACATTGTCTAAAATGAGCTTAAAAACATTGAATATCTAGGACTTTAAATAGATATATGTATGATAGTTGTATGTGTGTGTGATGTGTGTGTGTATATATATATATACCATATATATATGGTATATGATATGATTATACCAAGGTGGTTCGCAAATATATTGCTATGAAATTTTAACCAATGTTTATGGATATATTAAGAAGTAATACCAATGGATAATATAGAAATAATATTACCAGATAAGTTTTTAATATCCTAAGAAATTAAATTAAATATATAAAATATGAGGGTTATACCATATGTTAATGGCCACAAATTATATGAAGGTTTTAGAAACTTATGTGATAGGAATAAATGATTTATCTAAAAATCCCCCATAAAGAGGTGAAACATATACAAGATCAAATTTTGTACATACTATAACAAAAGAAAGAAAAAAACAGAAAAAAGCCATGAGGGATAGATTCAACGTAGCTTTTTAAAAATATTACCTCTTTTGTTAAGAAATATTATATTAAAAGAAATGCAATATGCCCCAGGTGTCAATGTGCATGTGACAACCTTGACCCCATTTTTTTTTTTAAAAACAATGGGGTGTCACTGAAGGACCTTACACACACAGTGCACACACATACATGACATGGTATATATCATATATGATACGATATATATATATACTTTACATATTTTACATATGATATATATATATATATATATATATATCCCTATTCACAAACCTCTAAGCTTCAGGTGGAAAATATATTTGTATGCCTTATGTTCATGTGCTAATAAAACCTCATAACTTAGGTTTTAAGAATACTGAAGTGTGTGTATAGGCTATATATATATATATATATATATATATACCATATATATGAATCCTCCCTTATCCATGTTTGAAGATCAAATTTACCTGAACTTCTCATGTTCCCTAGTATTGAAATAGAAGTTTCTTTAAGAAAATAAGATCAGAGTGAAATGAAATTCATGAGAGAGGATAGAATAAGTTTTTGTATCTAGATGTCAGATTAGGGTTTCTGAGGTGCCCTGAGGTGATCCAAGGGATGGAGGCATAGATCCAATCCTAGGGCTCACATTTCAAGCTCTCCGAGTCTAGCCACTTTTTAGTTGACCACTTGACGTGTCCAAATAGGTGCATTTCAATAAACTGTTATGAAGAGGTTTTGTTAGATTTGATTTATAAGGGGATTTATGACTTAATATTGCCATATATGAGGGAACTTATGGGGTTGCACATTTGGGTATACAGCTCTTCCTTGTGCTAGGCCAATAAGGATTCATGGATTTGGAAATGCCAAATAATTCTCATAATTTTTAACTGATTATATTTTCTATAATTTAAATAAAGGGTAATAACTAATTTGATAGCATATAAATATCGAAAATAAAGTAATGATAATAAGGAGTCTACCAGTTTTAGGTAAGATGTAGGGTTCAAGCCTTTTCTACAAGTGAAATTGTAAGCGTGCTTGTTCAAGTAAAGATTAGTTCCATTGTGAAGATACAATATTCGAAGGAATGTCAATACTGATAAATGATACTGGTTCATGGTGAATTTGGACCACACTGATAATCTCTCTTAAACATATGTGACAGAAATAACCTCCACCCATTTGGTAAACCACTTAATTATAGTAATTGTTTTTGGTTATGACCATTAGATGAAGTGGGCGTCAGCATTGCCTATGAGTATCAGAGCCCCAAGTGGTTGAAAACAGCCAGGAATCTAGGTAGTGATGCAAATGTAATTGAATTAAGATTTTAAACTACTGGATTAGGTTATCCATGCTTTTGACATAGGACCCATTTGTGGACCTACTAACAAAATTACGTGTGTGTGAGCCTACGCAAATCCAGTATGGAGTTGACACGTATAAACTGTCACTACGAGTACCACATCAGATTGTGTTAGCACCACAGGTACCATCATCCTACAGGCTTTGCAGGAGGTTGTGATGGCAACCTCTGATGATACAAGGTTCCTGGTGAGAGTGGAGGAGTATGAAATGTGGCACATTAAGGGTTCCCTATCATGAGAATGGGAAATGTCGGGTCTCTACAGGTACCTATCTTGTAGATAATTATAGGTTGCATCAGAGCTACAAAGAGAGGTCTAGGATTCCACCAAAACTTCACATGACATGAAGAGAGATTCCAACAATAAGCCGGAGAGGCCTAGGTCTAGGCCATTAGATGTAGCTGATTATAATAGGGAAATTTTTAGACTCCATCCACCTACTTATTCTGGAGACATTGTTATATTTTAGAATCGAGGCAATGGCTGGTGATGGAATCTCCAGACTTGTTTTGTGTTCAAGCTTAATCCCTATGCAAGCAACACCAAATCTCGTGAATAGTTAGCAATATTTACTGAGAGATGGTATCTACCATGTTTTGTGGAGAATAGAGGAACAAAAGCTCCTAATATATTTGGATTTATAGTCATCCTGGGAGTTGTTTGAGGATGAGATTTATAGTTCAAATATATATGCCAAGACGGTTTATGCGGTAGTGATTGACGAGTATTATAGTGAATTTGAAACATGTAATGGGAGTAGTCATAGTCAAAAATGTTGTTTGTACATGGAAGTTCCTAGTTTGAGAGCTTATGGGATAATATGCACCCTCATTTAGATCATAGAGAAGATGCAAATATTGATTCAACATGGGATTGTATCCAAGTTCTGAATGACCCATCAAAGTATAGACAAACCTTCAGGTAGAACATTCTGGCTTGGAGCTCAAACTTACACCTGTCCTAAATGCTAAACTACTCCTAGGGAATTGAAATGCAACTATATAGATTCTAATCTAACTTTTCAAAGGAATCATGGTAAGACAGGAGATGCATAAGAAGTCCGAAATACTAATACTTACTTATATTTCTAAACTACTCACAAAAAAAGGGGATGGACACTATCTAACTCAAGGCTGACACTCCAATGGACCAGGGTGAGAAGGAGATGCATAAAATAGAAATCCTAATCTACAGAAGGTGATAACACCAGAAAATAAGGGGATGAGACACTTCTGAATAGAGATTTAAAATGGAGGTAAACATGATGATGAAGAGGGTCAGAAATGAAGACCACATATCTAAATTTTCATCGTTGAGATTCTCAATTTCATGATGTACAATAGAAACAAAGTTCTGTAACATAGCACATACAACATACTTTCAAAATGAATGAGAGGGGAGAGAGAGTACACAATAAAATGACTAACTAAGGCAAAAATGAGCCACAAAACTAATATTTTATTGCTTGGAGATCATGCACAAGATCATTATTACAAAGGTAGGAAGAAGATGTAAACACATTTACAGAATCTTGATTCCAAGGCATGAAACCCTTAGGACACTTGTGTAACACCAGAATGATGCCTTCTCGAATTTCTAAAGTATCGCACCATTTTAGACTAGGCACCATATTACATTATGTATAAATTTTAAGAGAGTAAGATGAAAAGACGGAAATTAGAGGGAAATTTGAATTCCTCATTTCTATCCAACCGAATAACTTCCATTTAATTTCTCTTGAGAAGTTATGATCACCTCTTACAAAATTCATGTCACCCCATAGCCACATTACATGTTGAAGAAGGAATGAGCGCCCATACTAAATTTAATTCTAGTGGTTGGGCTACTCTGGAGTAGTCCAGTTTACGTGTTTTTGAGAAGTTCTCCTTCTCATTTCTACCCTCTTAATTTCATGAAGGATGATTTTTTTTGCATGGAGAATAATGATATTTTGGTCATAGAATTAGATTTGCAAGGACACAAAGATCTGATATTTCTCCAATTATGACCGAAGATTTGGTCTTTCACAGAAAGTTACTATTTTCATTTGACACACAAATTTATCAGGCTCTACAGTTTTGTGGGTAGTTGACCATCCAAAACTGTCATCCTTTTACTTCACAACATGTGAGTGAAAGGGTTTAAAGTCATTATCAGCAGATTTTGATGATCTCCCATTACATGCACGAATTTCCTATTTGCTTGTTCCACGGTAAAATGTCTTCGCAGACTCCATGTTTTTATCTTCTTCACATCATGTGGCTTTTCTATAACATCTGCTTCATCATGCGACTTACTTCAGTTATGCACTGACATTAACAAATTCCGCCCCTTGTCCATTACGGAAACCACTCCTTAGTTGCAACGTTGCTCTTCACTTCCACAGGATGACTTAATAAATTCCGTGGTACATTGAGTTTCTCTATGTTTGCAAGGGGTGCAAAAATAGAAAATAAAAATTGGCTGATTCATAAGGGAACATCTGCCCACTAGATGAGATTGATTAGTAGACCTGAAGGCATTCATTGGGCATGGAGTCAACCTAATAGCCTAAAAAATTGATCTTATAATTTAGGACTTCAACCCTGTCAGACCACTTGATTTTACTGTTGGACTCTGCAATTGATTTGAAACTTTAAACTTGAAATCCCAAATACAATTTAGTTGCTCTACATTTGATTTTATGAGATGATTCCTCCACTGATCATTTGAACCTCCTTTCTTCAGTAACTTGGGAAACCTGATGGAAACTGTATAAAGATAACATCTTGAGAAATAACAAGATTGTCCAAAATCACTTAGGTAAAGAAACCTACACTACCAGTAAATACGATGTGCCAAAGGCACTTGGAGGAATTGAAAACCTAATCTACTTATATACAATGATGCAATGAAGTATCTTAATGAGAGGGTTTGAGATGAATCCCATTAAATGATTATTTGAAAATGAATTCCCATCAAGACATCATACATCTCAAAAGAGTTAGGTGCACATTGCAAATGCAGTGATGATGTATGGTCCACTCCAAATATGCATCAAATTTAGAGTGTCTACCTAGTTTAGCCATCGATCCACGTACCCATTTCAAGAGCCAAATCTCTGACCTTCAATGTCTAAGGCTCTAGCTTTTATATCAAACCAATGTTTGGTTGAATTCTAATATTTTTCCAGAGTGACCATGGTAGGAATTGCTATGTTTTCCTCTAGTTGCACCAATTCTACCATTCTAATTTCTATTTGATTCACGCCTTCAAATTCTAGTTATTGTGCTTAGTTCGAGTGAAGGAAAATCTAATTGAAAAAAGGAAGCCTATCTTATTTTCCATAAACCATTTTGTAAGGGAGAAGTTCCAATTGCCTTCTTCGTTATTATCCTGATCTATGCTAAAGAGTAATTTTTTCACTTTTGTATGCCACTATCTTTGATGTAATGTCCCTGGTTCTCTTCATGATTATGATTAGATTTTTGTTATTAGATTTTGCCAACCCATTACCTTGGGGTTAATAATTGGAGGAAGTCTTGAGATAAATTCCTAAGTCCCAAGAGCCTAATTAGATATTTTTGATCCCAAGAAATCTTTTAGCATTATCATGAGATACATTGTTTGGGGTACACAAAACCTTGTAACAATTTCTTTAAGAAATTCTGAAGATGGACTGACATCAGTAGTCTTCCTTCAATGGCATGGATTCCGTCCATCTGGTGAAATAATCCTTTGTTATTAAAACCCATTTGTGACCTACGCTAGATGGAGGATTAATCATACCAATGAAGTCAAGACCCCATTGTGTAAATGGATGATCTTCCTGAATTGGATGAAGTTGGAGATCCATCAATATTTTCTTACCAGTAAACATAACACATTCCTTACATTTCCTCACCGACTTGTGAGCATCCATGAACAATGTAGGCCAAAAGTATCATGATTTTATGATTTTCATGGTAGTGGCTCTACAAGAGAAATGTCCACCCAATAAACCATTATTGAACTTGGTCCGAATATTGTCACATTGCTCACCTTTAATGCACCTGAGCAACACTCCATTAATATGTCTCTTGAAAAAAATGCCATTAATCAATGCATATGGAATAGACTGCAACCTCAAATGTCTTCTTTATGCTCTGTTCAAGCCAAGAGGATATACACCAGTAGGAAATAACCTAGCCATATCAGTAATCTAGCTATGATCATATGCTAAATCTCCTTCATCCTACTAAAAATTAGGATCATGCAGAAACTCTTCATTCATGAGGGAGGTTTCTTGGTGTACCTAAGCATCCAAAGCCAACTGATAAAAAATTTCACTTCCTCTCAGTATATTTGTGGATTTGATGGCAATGCCATATTCCATAATTTTAGTCAAAATATTTATTAATATCTCAAAAATCGGTGCAAACTCGAATTCCAACAGGTTTTTTCTGCACTGGGACTACATTAGAAATCCAATTTGAATAGTCAATAGGCCTGATAAAGCCTACTGCTAATAATATTTCTAGCTCTGCTTTAACCAACAAGGTGACGCGAGGATGCATCTTTCAGAGATTTTATTTTATGGGCTTGGCATTTGGGTGTACAACAATATTATGCACCTCTAATGAAGAATCAAGTCCTGGCATGTTTGCGTAAGACCAAGGAAAGATATCTGTAAATTATCTTAAAATAAACACAAACATTTTCTATTCTATGGCTGAGAGTGAAGCTCCCAACTTAACTATTCTGGGTAATTCCTCCATGCCAATATTGACATTTATTGTCTCCTCCACCAATAGCTTGGATTCATCTTTCATACACGTAGGATTAGGGGGTAGATTAACATCCTCTTTTGTTGAAGGTGGCTCAAAAATATCCTCATCTTTAATTGGGTCAACTATTTTTTCTATTGATGTTTTTTCTTGTTTGTATACAAGCGCCTCAAAGAGGTTTTCAATATAGGACTTGGACTTTTTGCTAGGATTTTTTTTTAGAACTTTTTCCCTTTCTTAAATTTTTGCTTAAAATGACCGCAAAACTTGGCCTCCTCCCAAAAGTATGCATAGGTGTTGAGATGAATAGAGAATCCTTTCTTGTGGTCATTTACCATAATACTATCATGAATACCAAGGAACTCTCCAATAGCTTTATCATTCTGAAAGACGTCAATTGGCACATGTTTTTGTTGGTCCTAATTCACAAGTGATGGGTAAATCAAGTTTAGTTTTTGAGTGGAAAGGTATATAACAATAGTTAATTTAAGATGGTTATGTTATAAAATAAGTTCATGGAAGCAAGGTCCTTGTACAGACTACATCGGGAATCTGTTTCACTTTCGCATTCAAAATAACTATCTTCACGCTCACAAGAGATATCCTTAACCTCTGAGGGGTAAGAATCATATAGCTATGTACCAATACCATGCTTATGTATTTGTTAATTGCAATCCAATAGGTTATGTTTCTTAGAGTGTGGTTACATTACATATATATGTATGATTATAAGAAGGTGGTTTCAACTAACGATAGTTGAAGTATATATTATTTTGAAGCCTCTTTATGTGCCATGATAAAATTATGACCATAATCCAACACGTGTAATTATTAGTGAGATGTTTTTCTATGTTGTGAGTGTGGATCATGAAATCTAGCATGTCATATGAAAATGAGATTCTAATAAGAGAAAACATATTACAAAGGCCTTACACAGGGATGTAAAGAAAAATAACACACTGAGAAGAAATGCACAAACATACAATCATACTATGACGTTGTGAGGTATAGATCGACATTATATAAGCCATGAATATTGCCAGCTGAATTTTTACAAGGTTGCAAGATTTTTAATATGAATTTGCAAAGAAAAAAATGTTAGAAGTTTTCACCTAACCTGAGTTCTTCCATGTCATACATTGTCATGAAATAGAAGGAGATTAAAGGTAGGAATTAATGTTTTCAAAGAAATTCCTCTAACCAAAATGCCCTCTCATGGAATGCTAGGGTAGAAGGAGGTAGCACTACTCTGCTAGGTTCCTAAAAATAGTAATTTCCATGTTAATAAGAACATTAAAAGAAGGCCACAACATATTAGTGATGCCTAATGAAAAATGAAATTTATGAAGCTTGGTCATGATACAAGAGATTTAAGTAAATTTGTGAAGCTAGGGTTTTAATTATTTTTAGGTTATGTCATTCCCAACTTCTTTTCGAACAATAAAATAAGAATTCTCCATACCTGTGTGCTCGCTGGTCTCCAATGGGGTCATGTGGGTAGATGTGTGCTCTCTGGTCACCAATTCCAATCGAAACTCATAGGCATGGTTTGGGCTCAACAGTGGGGTCTTCGTATGAAGGAGGCGGGCAAAGGAAAATTGAATTCCTCCGTACCTCCTCCAATATATTAAACAAGGGGTTCGAACGAAGTGGGTTCATGTGACGGGGTGTTTGCGCTAATACTCCTTCACGCAAACCCACTTTTCGTATCATACATAGAAGCAACATATGCTACATGGTAGTTCGTGCGAATGGCCTTCGTACGAAGGGGGTGTTCGCATGAACACCCATGATTTTCTAGCCGACCACATTCCCTACTCACATTTTTAGGACAATGAGTGGGACATAGTAGCATGCATTGACCCTAAAAATAAAATATCAAGGAGAAATCGAAGATTTCAACAAGAGAAACAAAGGAGAGACTTACAACCAAGGTTGGGTAAGGTAACTCTTCCTTCGTATGATGGATTAGATAAGTGTTTTGCTAGATATTGGTTGCAGAAATTAGATACATTTCTTTATTTGAATCCAATGTATGAAGAAGAGGCACTCAAGTTTGTAATGTTGCATTTGGAGGGAATTGCACATGAATGGTGGTACCATGAGTTGATCACCCAACGACATGGCTCTATCACCATCCTTGAGGAATTCAATATATTTTTGACAAAAATATTTAACAAGATGGACCCGAGTATGCATTTAAGAGAGCTAGCCAAACTCAATCAATAAGGAACTCTAAATAAGTATATTTCTAGTTTTCAGAGGATTGCAGTAATGATGTCTGATATTAGTGAAATAAAACTTGTATTGTTGTTTGTTGAAGAGTTAGGGGAGGCACTAAAAGGAATAGTTAAAGACTTTAACCCTCCCTCTCTTCAAGGTTCCATTAAGAAATCCTTGGTCTTAGAAAGTTCATTCCCAAAAGGAATAAATTTGTAGTTTGGACATCAACAAATAACACCTTTAGGGAAGTAAAAGAACTCAATTGAGAAACCAATAATATCTCAACATGATAAGTAAGGGGTAGAGTTAGTGGAAAGTAAGGAAAGATAAAGGAATGAGAAAGAAACATGCAAGAAATAGAGGGAAGGAATGAGTTAAGAAGAAATAAATTATGCTTCCATTGTAAGGAACAACCAATCATCATTTCCAAGGTAATGGGTAAATTCACTACATAAGGTAGTTTCAGATGAAGAAGAAGATAAAGAGATTGTTGATCCAAAGAAGAATGAAGACTAAGGAAAGGAAGGATAAGTGGTTATCAAGGGTGCCACACTTACTACATTAGTTGAGCCACCTAGGTTTTATGCCTTCCGAGTTAGAGGATATATTCATGGGAAAACAATTACCATATTGATCGATAATGGGGAGACGCACAAGTTCATTGATGAAGATTTGGTTTCCAAAATGGAATTAAAAGAAGAAAAAATTTAAGGATTCAATGTGATTGTGGTAGATGGACATCCAATCACATGTAGAAAGAAGGTTCCACAACTCAATTTCACCATAGAACATCCTGAGGTAAAATATGAATTTTATATTATTAGTATTGGTGGATTGAATTTATTACTTGGTGTATAATGGCTGCAATATTTGGGTGAGTTCATCCGAAATTATCATACTATGGAGTTGAAGTTAAAAGTGCAAGACAAGGAAGTTTTTTTGCAAGGTATGAGGAATGGTATTCCTCAAATTGTGGCAGCCAAAAGTATGGAAATTTATTTCCAAGGAGGACATATTGCACATGATACGGATGGTGAGGAAAGAGGTATGTCATATTGTTTATTGCAGAAATCATATCATGAGGGAAATCAACCCATTGTAGACCGCGATGACATGACAAGGTATGAAATGAATGAAATAATGTCATATTTATTACTGCATATTCTGAATTATTTTCCTCTTGAGAAAAATGAGATGTTAGAGGTTGAAATCTGCAATATATAGTATGTTCTACCTTTGATGCAAATTTGTGTATATGCTCATCATGAGATAGGTATATGGTGGTAATGTCTATCTTCTTTGACAGGTACAAACGCTGGAAATTTGGAGCACTATAACATATTTTGTCTCTTGTGTATGAAACTTGGACAAATGAGTTTGGAATTGCTTGAGGGAAAGAAATTAGGGAAGGGAGGAGTGAAATAATCCACTTAATGAAACAATCATTCAAAGAAACTTAGCCCAATTTTTTTCCCCGATGGCTAGAGGGTGATAAAAAGGGAATCTATAGTCTTAATAAATTATTATAAAGTGCATTGAAAAAAATTTATAAAAATATCTGTTTGATTCATTACACTTTATTTATTACGCCAAAGGCGTTCCCCCTATGGGAAAGGCACTTCCGGACGTTTCTACAACTATATTAAATTTGACATCCGTTTGGATGTCTATTCAATGTGATTAGTGTTAGGAAGGATCCCGTGCGGGTCATGTCTTGTTCGACTACAGTTACGAATTTTTGATTGAGCGTGCACAATAAACGGACGGTGCAGGCATCAGATCCTGTGACATCGTAGAGAGAATGATGGAGCCAATGGACGGCGAGGGCGTTGCCACTTCTCACACCCAGAGAAGCAGGGTCCGAGTTCCCCACCCTCTGCGCAATGGGGCGGAACTCGAAAGACACTCTTAGCGAGCGAGCAAAGCTCGAGAGGTGTCTTCCCGTCGCTTTCAGAGCTTCTGTGGAGGTTCCCGTGCCAGTTATTCTCACGTGAGAGCAGCCTCCCGGTCAGGATATGGAACAACGCCGGCCATTGAAGCCCTTGTATTATTTCCAGGTCGATGATGTGCAGATGTCGTTGAACGTTTGGAAGGTGGATAGGATCTTGTTCGTCTGATTTGCGCCTTGGAGCAGGGGAACCTGGCCGGATCTTGGCAATTATGGCCCCGGAACAAGTCTGCCATGATTTTTTATCTCAGGTTTTATCATTGCACTAGGGGTTTGAGTGAAGCTTTGTTTTTGTCTACTGATAATTCTTTGCGGTCAGGAACAATTACAGACCAAACTATATTTGTGTGGAAGTATTTTAGATATATAAATATTTTCATGTTTGTACCCTTATCCACTCCATTCTTTTGTTAACTTTCCATGAGTATGCAAAAAACATAAACAGGCCCAGGCCATGTATACAGAGATTAATTTTAATAAGTCTTGTTGCTGCTGTTTTGGGTAATTTTTATGTCATGGTTAGGCCTCACGTTGGGCTGCTGTTGTACAGATTTGAATTCATGGTGCCCATTTAGAGGTATGCCCTGTGGAATAAGAACAAAAAAAAAAAGAGTTTTCTTTTCTGTATCTAACGATTTTAACAACTACTGGAGTAGTTCTGTTTGAAGAGAATTCGGTTTTCAATTGACACAGCTTGTGTGAAATAATTATTTCAAAATCCTACTGCCTGGTATGCTGTAGGTTTCAATTATCTGCTGGTTAGGGCTATGTTGAATGTATTGAATCCGTGCATTTTAGGTTGGAACAGAAAGCCCGAAAAAAAAAGTAACCACCATTTGTAGGGCCAGACCATGGCAGCATCAGCAATATTGTGGTCCTGCTGTAGGTGGCGGTGGCAGCCATGATTACACGTAAGAACATAGCCCATGCTCGCACGAATCAATATTCACAATTCCATGCATGTACTGTCTGTCACATTACAGACTCCACTAAGCGTCAAACTTTGGATATTGAAAGGTTGGTATGGACATTATGAACTGTAGTTAGTTTAGTTAGTAGTAGTAGTTGAGATGAGATGAAGGGCAGTGGCACCATTATCCAGTCCAGTTCCACCAACTAGCATTCACGACTCCCTCATAATTGCGTTAATATACACCCACAACATCATTATTCAAAATTATCAATACCATTTGGGTCAAGCAAATCACATTCATTAAAAGTGAATCAATCCTTAAACACCATTTCTGTTTCAGATCTTGTCGAGTTATAGTAAAAGTGTGCACTAGCATTATGATTAAAAAAGACATTTATTTTATGTCGTTTAAGATGTGTGTTCAACTTCAACTCATGCCCATCAAATTTATGATAATAGTGGTGGCCACGCTTGTTTCTTTTTGTAAGGATATTTGTGACAATAACCTCTCATTTCTACCTGTCCTTGGTGTCCCACACCCTCATTATTCATGGCATGGATCCCATGTCGTCCTTCATCCATGTTCCACAATTGAAACGTTGTGAGGTACCTTCACCACACTATAGTTTTAATCTTCTCATGCATCTATTAGAGTTCCAACTCCCTCAAGTGTGTCCCATGTTTGCAATTGTACATTTCACATCCTCGGGAAACTCTGGAAGGTGTCTAGAATTAGAGTTTAAATTTGGATTAAGCCTTGGTCATAGTAGGTAGTTTCTTAAAGTATCAGTTGTTAGGGAGCACCTAAATCTATTGATTCATTTTGTTATTGGCTATAAAATTATATAGTATCATCTAGAATTCAAAATGTATGCCATTCATCAGTATAAACTGATTCACAAAAAAGTGAGTGGATGAATCACACTCCTCACAAGTACTCTACCATCATTGTTTCCAGTTGGAAAACAATGGATGGTATCCAACAGAGCTTTTATTTCCCCAAAGGTGGGAGAGGAAGGAGAGAGAGAGACCTTTGTTGGAGGGCAAGGAGAGAGAAAGACCTTGGCTGGAGGGCAAGGAGAGAGAAAGAGCTTGACTGGAACACTTCTCATAGATGAGTGTATTGATGCCAGTGGGGTAGTTGGTTATTTTAAGCCAACTAGAGAAATACACTACTTCAACTTGATTATTGTCGATTCTGTACCACCACTTATCACTGGACAATCCATATTTTGAACCTGTTATATACAAAACACAATGGGACTGCTGCACATCCTTATGCTCAATCACAATGACACCCACAAGCCTGTATTTACAATCCCCTGCACCTTCATTATTATTCAACTCTAGAACTCGCTCCAACTTTAACTTTCCCTTTATTAGGTCGACAGTCTCCACACTTAAAAACAATGTCTGTGGGAGAGGTGAGATTGTTATTTTGGTTGAGCATTTTGGGTTACAGCGGCATGATTTACCGCCCAAATTGAAATTAATTATGTCTGCAAATGTAAATTGTGAGCGGAGTGAGAAAGTTGAGAGGGCTCTGAAATATCTTGTTGAGAAGGCTCTGAAATATCTTGATCAATAGGCCTGTGGTGTTTTGAGTGTAGAGACTACGGGCACAGTGAGAGCAAGTTACCCCAAATTCATATTCCTTGCACAGGGAATCACCCAAGCCCTTGACACAATCTTCTTTTCACAGCTCATCCGAAAAGAGACCGATACAACCGTCTTTACCAGTGGGATAAAGATCAGTGGGAAACCTAGGAATATTAGCATTAAATCTTGATCCTTTCAATCTATGTTGAAACAAGAAACGTATCAGATGTGTGAAGGGTGCGTTGAATGGCATGATGAGAATTAGGGTTGCCTTTCTGTAGTAAGGGCTTGAAATCCTTTCTCATGCCTTTCATTGCCAATATACATTGCAATGTCATGCATGAATAACCACTGTCATCCCCAATCTCAATCCTTGTGCATACAAAATGTCCCATATTTATTTATAATTGCCACAAAAAAATCTTGACCTCTATTTCTCAACAAATATCTATTGCCACAAAAAATCTAATGTAGCTCTCATGAGTCATAACACCGCTCCCGCTTTTGCTATTTATCTTACTCTCGCTATATGGTTATGATATTATGATCTCGTTGTGATGTTTTGAATGTAGCTCTCAGTTATTTGCTTATCATCAACGCCTCTAGTGATGAGATGGCTACTTCTATTGCCTAGTTCTCGTCTAGTAATTGGGCAGCAAGCAACAGAGCAGTTTTTCCATCAGCATTGCGTTCTTCGAGAGACCGAGATCCCTTCTTTATTGACACAGCCTAATTAAAAACAATTAAAAACTCTGGAGCACAAAAAAAGAATTATGTTGTGGCAGAAAACATGTCAGCCATGGAGGAGGAGAACTATCAGGTTTGGCCCCCAAAGACTAGTGCCAGAGGGGTGTGTCGTATCCAAAGCGGGCTTTCATCTGTCGTTCTTTTATTGTTTTTCTTAGTCTGGTAAAGACGAGAAATAGCCAAGGCCAACCACTCGAATTTCCTTTACAGGGGGTCATGGTAGGGAGCTGGGAGAGGGCAGGGCATCCCAACCATTGTGACCACCACTGAAGGTGGCCAAGGTTTAGGTGAAGATCGATAATGGATGGGAGAAAAGCTCTACCTATTGTTAGAGTAGTGTCTGTGAAAATCCAGTCGTTATCTTAAGATGGAGAGTGGTGAAAAGGAGAGTTAGAAGGCACCCTATTTTAAATTTAATACTAATATTTAAGTTCAATCCTATTAAAATTAAAATTTATAAAAAATGTCAAAGGGCTTTAGTCTATTGGTGTTGATATATGCCTTTCAATGAGCCCACCGGGAATCAAGTCTCTCTGAGTGTAAGCCCTGGAGCCACCCGATACAGAGAGTTAAACAGTTGAGGCCATGATCGTGCCCTGGGTGATTTTTACGGCGTGGATGCCCCTTACCTGCAACTTCTTCACTGGTGCAAATATATAGATAGGGGTGTCAATAGGCCCCTATCTATATGATTTCAGTTCAGAATGATCCCAGATTAGATCTATATGGTCGCTCGATACCATCTCGGTTGGGTTGTTTAGTTAAAATCTCATGATAAAAGATTTGCAAATGTATATGTACGAATTTAAAATAAATTTGAAATGTACAAATAAAACCTTTCAATGTAATGCTTCATCTATATTCCTACACTTACACTATTAATCACACCCCTTATCAACATGTTAACGACAATACAAAAAAGGTTTTTTCAAAAAAAAAAAAACCAACCAAAAAACTGATGCAGCTGGTTTGCTTTTGTTGGTTTCTTCCTTGACAGTTTTTGTTGGGCTCTTTTGTGATGTTCGTCTGGTTGTTTTCTCCGTTAGTGGTCGGCCGGAGTACATTGTTATCATTTTTGTGGCCGGACCACTGCGTGTTTGCTGTTTGATCACTGTCCAGCAGGTGTTTATTTGCTGTTGTATTGCTGTTGATTGTTTCTTTGCAGACTGCGTTCTGCACTTGGTCCTTATTGTTATATCAGGATGTTGATCCTTTTTTTCGAGCTTTATTTTCCTATTCTGGCTTCTGAGCCTTGCTGTACAAGGGTATAGTCCCTTTCAAAAAACTATTTGCCAATAATAAAAAAAACAACCGTCTCAGACACGTTGCAACAATAACATGATTTCACCCAAATAATTAAATACCCCTCTACATCAAATTACATATACCGTTCGGCGTTCACATTGCATTGTACACATAAGATTGCTAGTTATTAATACTGTGAGAATGGGTGCTGCGACCATGGGTGCTACGACCACGCTTGAAGAAATATCTACGAATGCACCTACATCATCTGGGTCGGAGGATGAACGCAAATCATGGGCGAATCATTTATTTGGTAGGGATGCTAGGGTGCACATAAAAATTATCCCAACATGAGAGGATGGCATGCCACAACTGGAAGTGCTAGAGGAGGCGGTAAACATAACCAAAATCAGATTCAAATGTGCAACTATTGGAAGATTTGGAGGGTTGAGAAAAAATATTGGCCATGTCAAAGAATGGTGCAAGAGAAAATGGGCTTGTAAGCTAGAAGTGAGGGCTCTTGGGAGGGAAGGTTTTCATTTTTTCTTCCTGGAAGACTCTGATCTGCAAAGGGTGTTTCTTGGTGTAGCATGGTTTATTGAGAAATCTTCCCTTACCATGTGTAGATGGGGGCCTGGGTTGATTCTAGATTTTTAGTTCCAAGAGTTATTCGTATGGATCAGATTTTCGGCTCTCCCATTGGAATTTTGGGAACCGGAAGTTTTAATTGGCATAGCCAGAGCCATGGGAGTACTCATTGTTGTAGATTCGGCTACAAAATCAAGGTCAAGATTGGTGTTTTCCAGTATGTGCGTCAACGTTCCTCTAGGTACGAAGGTTCCAAATGGAATAGCCTTGAATACCCCACACCATTTACTTGTTTAGGAGATTGAATTGGAAAAGTTGCAAAATATCTGTGAAACATGTAGGAGGGTCTGCTACGATGCCACAAAGTGCTGTCATGGTGAAATTATTAATCAGACAGGGAAATATCCCCATGAAACACACTGTAGACCGATCGCTCAGTTTGATGATTCCTCGTCTGAGTTTAGTGGGGGTGAAGGCGATAATGAGGATGAGTATGTTGTGGAAACGCATATACCAGTATGAAACCTTGAAAGGATAAGTTTTTATGCTGGAAAGCAGAGGTGTGTTGATGACGTGGTTGACGGGAAATATAGGTCTGACGCGGATAGCTCAGCAAAGCATGGTTGAGAAGGGAAACGGTTGGAAAATTCAAAATCTCAGAACGCATTTACTGCTTTGGGGGACTTTCTCATGCCTGCACAAAATTGTGATGGTTGCTTGGACGAAATCAAATTGGTTGAACGGTCAGAGGCAGTTTTGAGGGGGGAAGTTTCTAATGTTGTCATTTCAAATTTGAAACCTACATTGAATAACTTAAGGGTATCCGAGGATAACTATAATGACGTGAGCGGGACTCATTTGAATTGTAATTTGAATTCTTCCATTGGAGATAAAATGTTTAATAAGGATCAAAATATGGTCGGTGGGGGAATGTTGACGGAATATGGTAAGAAGATTGTGATGGATCTTAAGGATTTTTCAGCCTCCGGGAATGACGGAGGAGGGTGGATGACAGGGGTTAAATTTGACGCCCACTTATGCTTGTCAAACAATTTTCGAGTGACGGTAATTTTTCAATACTACCCTTCAAAAACACAAAATAATGTTATTTTAACTAATTATTCTATATTTATTATATTTTTATGATATAAATTTACAAAAAAAAAATTATAATAATTATTCAAATCTATATAAAAAATGACAGTCACGTTTGAAATATGCAAGTTGCATGTGACGGTTAGATCAGATATTTACAAGTATTTTACGTCCAAAATCACAAAAAACGTCTAAACGGCCGTCAAATTTAACCCCTAGTGGATGGTAGTCTAACCCAAGCATCAACGCACCACTCATAGTCATTCCCAGGGCTTTTTGTGAGACTTTCTCCCCACGGATCTTTGTCAAGTTATTTTGACGTTGTTATTTGTGGTGTAGACTGTCTCTGTTTCTCCTCATTGTTGTATGTGGTCTCTATTTGATTACCTCTTTTATTGTTTCTGTACTGTTGGATTTTTTGGTTCCCCCAAACCCGAATACTAACCTAATATAAAAAAAAGAATTTTTTAATAAAAATTACTTACATAAATTTATTAATGACTTGCTAAAAATAAAAGAGAAAAGATAAAGTGAAATTAGAAAAAAGAAAAAGAGGAAAATGTCACTTTATATTTTTATTTCCCCTAAGGGAAAAATGTGACCTATGTTGGGGATAATGCGAGGCTAAAAAGGAATTAAATGCAGATAAAAGTATGTGATTGGTGTTTATGGGTGGCTACTAAGCCAAGTGTTCATATAAAATCAAGTTGACTTGGCTTGGAGAGATATCTCTATTATTTTTATAATATTCTATTTTGTCTGAGCTCGAGAGGTTCTCCAAAAATAATTTATAAGGATGAAAACCCTCGGAGATTATATCTTGAGGACTACAAACCTCTATAGATGTGGAAGGAGAACATAAAATCTTCTTCTATATTGTGAGGAATGTCCATTCGAAGGTTTCCATTACAAAACAAGGAGTTAGTTGTGTTTTATAATAGTTTTCCAGCAGTATTGAGGATGAATGTTGCATATTTATACAAGGGTTTAAAGGAGAAGACTTGTTGTTGTATGTCTTCTTTATCTATATCCTTTTATAGGTGAAGAAACCTACATAGAGCATTTTTTGGAGGTGTTGGGAGATGATAAAAATCAGATATGAGATGATGTTCTAATTGCATATTTTTAGTCATCCAAATCAACCTTTTTGGAGTGGATTTTGGCTCTAAAACATCACATTTCTAGTTGTATATGAAGAAAATGGTTTACAGATTTTCCATAAATAAATAAACCTTCAATTGGACCTGAATTTGGTATTTTTCTTGTGCATTTACATTACGAAAATAAGTTGTACCATTTTGACGATGAAAAGTGTGATTTCATTTCAGTTTTGGATGATTTTCATCTCCTATGCAAGTCGCCATTGTTGTTTAAAATTATGATCTGCATTAAATTTTCATTGCATATTTCCTATAATATGTCTTTTGGAGTGTGATTTTCCTAAAATATGTCTGGGGTTGAAAATGTCCATTTGGGCACATTACAGATGCATTTTGGAGGGAAAACTCAAAATAACCCTTTAACACTCATCAAAGAACCTAAGAAGGTGGGAAAACATGAAAAAACACAAAAAATGCGTAATAAGACCTAATTCAACCCAAAACTATTAGAAAACAAAAATTTAATTATTTTATTGATCATTCACCTGCATCATGCCCCTTCATTAGATCTAAAGATTTCTTCTTTTCCTTTCCCTACCACTTCATGTTCACACCTTCCCCTTAAGATGATATAAACTTTGCAACCTCATAATTGTGAAGTTATTATTTGTAATCTCACTTCATCCCACCCCTCCTAAGACTTTTCCCTCATCCTTCTACCTTTCCTTCATGGGTCTAAGCTTCAACATATATTCCCATCTACTTTCTTCATGTGATTTCCCTTGATGAACATAACCAAAAAACTCTAAGATTTCTCTATCCACTTTAAAAGATACATTCCAATCTCTGCCAACCTCTATATCTGATGAGGCAATAATCACTTTTTCATCCTAGCTAGTCATTTCTCCATCCTCTTCTTTATCTTTCATGAGTATTTCCCTCAGTTCCCTTTCAAAAGTACACTTGGATGCCTATACTTACCTCTTCTCTAGAAACCTCCCAAATTGTCTCAAAATCCTCCTTTGATATCCTACGGAAGAGATTAGGATTGACCTCCACAAATTATTCCTTTTCCAGTTCTCCCAAGAAGTCCTCCTTATTAAATTTTTTTCACTTCTCTACCTACTTTGGACCCCTAACACTCACCCTCTCTTTCTCTTTTACCCTTGACTTCTTCTTAACCTTCTCCCCCTTCCATTCAGGATCCCACTTCGATCCTCTAAGAATAAGGAAAATATAATTATCTGACCCCTGGTTCTGTCAATCCAAAACCCCTTCTTTTCACTTTTCCCTCCACCTATCCCAAACACTTCATTTATTGTGGAATTTAGCTAGCCAAAAAAGAAACACATTATGATACCAAGTCTGATTAATCTCCTTGAACCAAAACAATCAAATAGTTGATGACCAAAGTGTCATATCTAAATCTCTGGATGTTTCAGAAGCAACAAACATATCGCAGCACTAGGAGACCACACCAACCATCTCCAACAACTTGATCTTCTCCTTGCATATGTATATCAAAAATATTGGGTCATAGGAAAACCAAAACAACACCCTTTCCTTCCTTAGTACCAATCTATTGACAATTTGGAATATAAAAATCCCAATTTTCACTTCCATATTCCCATGGATCTAAAAAAAATTATGTAGTTAGTTGTTCCCACCAAATGGTAAACTTTATAGTTGTAGAATCAAATAGTGTGAGAAAATTCCACTCTTAAAAATACTCAAATCATATTTACAAAAAATGTGATTGAAATGAATCCAAAATGAAAGATTTTTGAAGTCATTGAAATAATTATAAAATGCACTAAAAAGGTATACCCGACCTCTTAAGGAACACATAAATTATATGTATCTCGCAACCAATCAATCATTGTTTTTGTCAAATTTTCACCTCGAATGCAACTTTACCTATAATAAAATAAGAATCACAATATATTAAAGTAGACTAGGTTCATACTAGACTACCTAACCAAGATGGGATTGATATTTTAACAAAATGTGAAATTTAAGAGTTGTAGAATTAATTCCAAGATGCATTGAGCATAACTTTAGGAATGACATAATTCAAGGGAATCAATAATGGCCTTTTCTAACACTATATAGCCTAATGGATTAAAAAATTGAAATAGTCTAAAATTTGTGATTGATTGAGAGATAAGACCCACCAATTTCCTAATGTTGAATAAATTCCCACTCATTATAAAATTACCATTTCTATAAAAATTAATCAAATTAAAATTCACTCTTTATAACTAAATAAATATCAACTCTGCTTAATCATGTAATGTGCCAAATTTTAGTCTTTAATCTTGTTTTCTGCAGGCACTACATATCTCATCAAGGAATATGTTTTATATAAATTAGCACTTGCACCAAAAGGAGCTGCAATATTACAGTGATAATAAAATATGAGGGATCGTTCAGTCCTTGAAGATATTTCAAAAAGTATTGAAAAAGTATGTGTGATTAGGCTAGTAAGGCATGTAAGGTTTATGGATTCGTTAAAGTAATTCCAAGAGGCATATCCAACCATAAAAGGAAGGAAAAAACATATATATCTCACAATCAATTTATCATTCATATAAGTTATAGGGTGACCTCTAATGCATATTTTCCCCTATTATCCTAAGGATTGAAATATATTAAAGAAGACTAGGATCAAACCATGCCAACCAACCAAGGCGAGATTGATTCTTAAACATAATGCAAAATTATAGAGTTGTATAATCGATTCCAAGGTGCAATGAGCTTACAATACCAAGAAAGTCCATCATTTTCAGGCCTGGAGTAGAGTGGGTACTACCTCCGGTGGCATCTATGGCATCACCCAAGATGAAAATGGAGAAGTAGGGGATGGATCTTATCTAGTTCTTGCCACTATGTGTCCAGAGGGAACATGAAGTAGTTATAATATTTCGTGGGAAATTTCATTGATAAATGTAAGATAATTTATTTCGATTATTTTATTAGGGAATTATTGTGTTGCTAGCCCTCATAATTTATTGTTATTATTTTAATCCTTATTAACTTGCAAAAATGAATTTGCTGGAAAGAAGAAATAAAATATTTTTTGGTAGTTTTGATCCAAATAATATAGCATGTCTACTCAACATGTTCAAAATTTTAACCACACATATTGTGTACATGAATTAGTTAACAATGCAAAGGAAATCAAAGCTAACATCTAATAGCTTCAATATAATGCTAACTAGATCAATATAGCATCATGTTAATAGCTAAACACGTAATAAACATCAAAACTATGCATTAGAACCTTGAAAAAAAACCTCAAGCTAACATGTTAACATTTAATGCTCTGCTCTTTAGAAAGCTAAATCAATGAAATGGACCTAGGCTTATCCTTTAGATATAAAAGGGTTGATAGTTTTTTTTTGATCTAAGAGAATTGAGGATGGAGGTTCATCAAGTCATGAAAATAAGGCCTTTCTTGATTAACTCCATTGATCTTCACAAAATATCTTGAATGATTGAATGTAATTGAATGATGCTTAGCTCCACTCTAATGAAGAATTCCTTAGGATGTTGAAATGGCTATAGAATAGGCTCTATGATCATTTATGTGTAAGTAGAAATGTAGGAGGAGGGCTTGTTATATAGCCCAGTGGATAAACGTATCTCTACATCCCTTTACATGTGGGATAATAGAGAGGTTGGGTTAATTGTGGATAAGGAAGGTTTAGGGAGGGTTGAGTCAAACTTAGGAGAGTTTAATTTGTCCTTTAGTGACCCATGTGAATTAGGGGTGCACAGAATTAATCAAAGGTGATCAATTAATAAGGAGATGGGCATATTAGGCTATCTTAGAAGAGAATTAGCATGATTGAGGGGATAAGAAGGATTAAATTAGATAAATGATGGTTTATTTATCTAATAGAGGATGAAACTTAATTAATTAGAATTAATTAATTAATCTGTATAGAATGGGTTTTAATTAACGAAAGGTTGTTAATTGTCATTTTTTCTAGATAGAGGAGTCATTTAACTAGTGTAATGTAGTTAATTGATGACAATAGAAGATACAATGAATTCCATTTGACGATTCATCGTCATAATTGTGAGGAAGAGTATAATTATTGAAATTTAAGCATTTAAATTAGTTGGGATAGATTATATGTGTCTACATTTTCCCCTCTTTGGGGTGGCGCAAGTGACGTCACTTCAAAGATAGTAGACATGTAAAACATTTTGAAGGGGTAGAAGAAAAATTAGTAGAAGTTAGAGATGCTCCCTCTCGAGTGATGGGTTGACGAAGGAAGGCGAATGACGATTGAAAAAGATGAGGGAAATGGAAATAAAATGAGGGACAAGATGCCCCAAGTGAAGGAGAAGAATGGGTAGGGGAAGGATGCTTGAAACAAAGTGGAAGAATGGTGTTGATAGGAGAATGTAATAGAATAAATATGAAGAAGGAGAGGGAAGAACTATCTTTCAACCATTGCATTTGAATAACCGTATTGTCATCATATAGCCAAAGATCTATGTCATCAGTCCTTATTAAAGATATACACATATGAAAAAAGCGTAAAATGACATGAAAAGCCATAATACGAAGCTATTTTCCATTTCTAAAAACTAACTCAATGCAACACACAAAATTTAAAGCATTATGAGAAGTAAACAAGCTCATGTAATAGGGAAACAAGTACAAACACACATACTCAAACCAACAATGGTCAAGACTAATGCACAAATATTTTTGTGATCAAGCCGAAGATCCCAAATGTTCGTGATTGACGAAAAGGGTTTAAAATGAGGCCCCATGCAAATATATATGTGAGAGAAAGTGACAGAAGATGCAAAGGTCTAATCATAAAGCATTATACGTAATGAAATAGTATTAGATAAATAAATGTGCCCCAGAATACCGATGAAGCAAACATTCTAGCTTTGTAGATGGTTATAAAACTGATGATTTGTGAGTCATTTTTTATATGAACACTTGAAGATTCCAACAAGATATGGGAGAAGTACCATGTGCAAGACACATGTTTCAACCGTTTGTGAGTTGTTTACCTATTTTTGCAATTTTTTGCGTTTTTGACAATTTTTAGGATTTTTAATTGATTTTTTAATTTTTAATTTTTATATGTTTGGATTATTATATTGTAGTATAGAATAAATCATAATAATAAAAAAGATTCTCCGAAGAGCGAAAGAAATGCCCCAAAGAGAAGGAAGAAGCACGAGGTGGCAAGTACTGCCCCAACGTAGTGAAAAATTCATAAAATAATTATTTAATAAAAACAATTATTCGTTGGAGTGTGTAGAAGTAATATCGTGTAGAAGCAATAAAATTTTCCTAGTGAGAAGAAGCGAGTGCTAGGTGGTAAATAATGCCTCAGCACAGCGAAAAATTAAACAAAATAATTATTCAATAAAAATAATTATTCACGAAAAGCAAAGGAAGGATTAGAATGAGAGTGGTGGTCAAAACACGCTCTTAGGGCATCACGGTGGATGAAAATGGCTAGACATACCCCACACAAGATGGGGTAAATCTTTATTATCAGTTCATTTGTTCGAGCCCCTGCCGAATGAGACCGTGAGACCTCTGAGAGTGACAAAGGTGATGTTGAGAGCATGATCCCACAGGAGACGCACAGACCGAGTTGAGGAGTATTCCCGACATGCAAATGATTGCTCCTTAATGATTAGTTTAACCTTGACTTTTCAATTTCACGCATTTATTACTTTACTAAATGTTTTTAGCCCTACGAAAGGTTCATGCCTGCACCCTTGGAGGTGTAAGTGTCCTAGAGGGCACACAATCACTGTAATAGTGTGTGTGTGTGTATGTGCACATATCATATTTTACCGATGCATACACGCAGGTACCAAAACTTATGTGCAAGAGCTTGGGGGGGAATAGACACATGCGCCTATGTGCGCCAAAATGGCTACGCAGGTGCCTTAGAGTACGCACGCACACACACAAGGAAAAATGGTCAGGAAAAGGGTGTGCATACACAAATATGTACGCACAAGCACCATAGAAGGCATGTACATGCGCCATGTGTATATGTACCAAACAAGGCACGCACATGCCTAAATGGGTGCACTGACGCCAAAAAGGGAAGAATTTCCCAATGAAAAATAAAAATATAGGAAGAAGTATATTTTTAGAGAAGTTATTTATAGATGAAAGTGAAAATTAGCATACGGTAGAAAATAAAAGAAAAGAAATGTTAGTGCCTAACACATGTTGTGTTTTGTAGAGATGATTGTTGGTGTTGCATACTAGAGAGTGGCATAGTCACATTATCGAGATAAAGGTGAGCCTACCTCGGTGAGATCTTCGCAACATTGAGTTACTGTTAGAGGTTTTTACATCAGGACATGTGTCCCAGATGCCATCTATCACATTAGATCATGGCCTTTTGACAACATTGATAGAGCGATGGAGCAGTGAGAGTAAGTGCTTCTTTCTCCCTACAGGGAAGATGAATGTTACTATGAAGGATGTTTGGCATATTCTGCATGTCCCCATTGTTGGTTCCTTGATTGAGTATACTAGTGAATTTGGACAAATCACAAAGGATATCAGTGATTTTTTCTGCAGGGACGACATACCCCACCAGGGTATGACAATTTATCTACATCACCAAATTTCAGATCCTATTATTCATCGGGGACCCTTATATCTGATGGCTCTTATCAGTGGGTTTTTACTCACTGATAAGACATGGAATTTATTTCCATTGGGCCTAATTACCATTATTCACAATCTATACAGTGGCGAGAGATATTGTTGGGGTCAATGTATATCTGACACATCTATACTAGGACCTTAATTTGATCACATACCATCGTCAGAAGATGGTGGGACCTACTTCATTATTACATATTTTTTCGTGAGACCACATAGCCATTAGTCATCCTGTTAGCATACGACACGTGTGAGCTCTGAAGGAGCTGACAATTATGGGTTTGGTTCCTGTTGGGGATGATATCTAAGGGCACTTGGGTGATACATATTATTATCGCCAAGATTTTAATGATCTACAATAGAGAGATATTATCTAGAGGCCCTATAGGCATATACAGTTTCCGCAGGATGGGGTAGAGCTCAGTGTTTTCCTAGTGGAGAATTTTCTCATGGGAAGCCGTAGCTATATTACAGAGTTTTACAGGGTTAACCGATGCCAGTGGAAGTTTGGTTTCATTCAGGGTGTTCCCCATCCCGATATGTGGTATGCCTGCTATGATGCCAAGAGACAGACCATGGGCCCCCACATTCAGATAGCTAGAGTGAGGGATAATTTTGAGAATATGATAACACAGGTTTGGGCCCCATTACGACAGATGAGGGACCCTAGGACCATATAGGATTACCTAACTTGGTATGCCACATTTTTACTCATTGATTGACCATACCAAATGGTGCATGGGTTGTAAGTGTGAGACCACCACAAGAGATTCCCTACAGTAGCGATGAGGGTAATGATGTAGAGGGTGGTGATAGGGGAGGTGATGATGATGAGGATGGATTTAATGGACAGATACATGACAGTGGAGATGGAGGATAGGGTCCATTACAGGGTATTAGACCTAGGCTACAGAGATAGAGGAAGGTCCTAGTGATACAATAGGTATTTCCCATAGCACAAGGTCTGAGACATAACCCTCCTCACAGTCTGCCAAGAGGAGGAGAGGGTAGAGGTGACAGGGCTAGTTAGTTTCTTTGTAGCAACAACTTCAGCAAGTCACAACGTCCAACTTTAGGTCGCAAATGAGAGGGACCAGGCCTAGGCTCAGATACATGTGCTTACAGCTAAGTGGGAATAGGTCAGAGCTCAGGTCGGTCTGGGAGGAGACAATGTTGTTTGGTTTCAACAGGTAGGAAAGATGGCCTCACAGATGACTTAGATTATGGGTCTGTTACAGCAGTCTCATGTATAGGTGTAACAGTTGACTGTAGAGAGTGAAAAAATCTGAGATGAGTGAGTAGTGGGTTAGGATGAGGTTTCCAAAATATCCACGGAGGTAGCATCCTTCTGATGTACAGATGGGACTGTGGTGACACCGCATATGCATAGGGATTTAGTAAAAGCTAAGGGTAGAGCATCTTACTACCTCTCTTTTTATTATGAGGTTGTTCTAGAGGGCCAGAGGTCACTGAGCTATAGCCAGTAATCGATTGGATCAGTGAGGTTACCGAGGTTGTTATCATCAGGTAGATCAATCGAGAAACTGTGAGGGCAGTGGATAGGCCAGCATAGCTCGCAGGTTATGGGTCCTCCCCCATCTCGCAAACCAGGTAGTCCCCATGAGGGTTCGAGTTAAACATGACTCCTCTATGTATTTATAGATTTGTATGTACCTTTTGATACATGGCTCTTATGAAGGCTTTATTATTTTTGACCGATATATATGATGTATCACTTTGATGTACACCTCTAATGATTTATTTATTATGAATTGTGCCCTTGAAGCCCCCTTTTATACTGATGATGTATATCCTTTTGAGATAGACATTTTACACATGTATATATGGACACTTGATGTTGTACACTACCATGTTGTGATGTATCTTATGATGATGGTTATTTTTTATGGATGTTGATTATATCATGATGTTGTATAATTTTATTTCACATGTTTGTATGTATCATGATGGATGTTTTGACGATGTATCCCATGTGTTAGATTTATGATATATCCTTAGATGATATCATATATTGTGGTCATGAGATACTTTATTTTACTCTATTGGGTACAAGATGATATGATGATACATTTTGATATTTGCAATCCCTCTTTCCCCCATTTGATGATATGATATGTGATGATTAGATTAGCATACATGTATGATTTGCATTCAACATTTTATTTTTATATGATGTATAAATGATGTTATATGTGATGATATATATTGATATATGATGATGTGATAACAAAACTATGTACGTGCAACAAGAAAACACAAAAAAATGTTACAAATTCTACCAAATATACACATACCAAAACAATACGAACTAACACAATTATATATAATGATCGACAAGTATATAAAAAAACACTTCATATATACAAGTAAGAATGAATCTAATAAAGAGATCAATTTAAAACAACAAACTATACAAATGTACAAGAAAGTAAAAACTATAAAAGCAGAAAATATAGAAACCAATAAAAAAACAAGAAACATGAAAAAGGAATAAAAACAAACAAACTAAAGCTATGTTTTTGTGTCATTATTTTCTATGTGTTTTTTGTATTGTTGTTGGGATATTTTGCGAAACAATTTTCTATTGTTTTTGTGTTTTCTGTTGAGTTTTTGTAAATGCTTTTGTGATTTTCTAAGGTTTTTCGAAGCTATATATAGGAAACCAACAAAACATGGATGACCCCAGCATTAGCTGGGGAATATACAAGGGAAGGTGCCACGTGCTATAAAAATGAAGATGAAATTGTGAAGGTGTCACCAGTGTTAGAAAAGGAATATAAAAAATCCAATCCCTTCACCATTTACAAGAGGAGAAACAACTAGATCAAGGCTTGACAGGATGGGATCACAAGAAATATCGGATGTAGGTGTGGAACTAACCCTAGAGCTAAGTAAAATTACGTCCTAGATGTAAAATGCTAGTGAACAATGAATCCTCCCAAGGCACCGAAAGTCGATTTTCACCAAGGGACCTATCCAAATCACCACAATTTCATGATTTTCACATTTGGATGACCTATTTTCTATTTTTATTTTTCTCTTTTTTGATTTTTTTGTATTTTGATCCTTTTTTACATTTTTGTTTATTTTTTATTTTTGTGTCATGTTTAAGCATAGAACCACTTAAGGTGCATAGAATTCATAGGCTCACGGAGATCATCTTCATTAGGGTGAGAAATTTTTTATGCTTTTGTTCCATAAATTTCCACAATGACGTAAGGTCCTAGCTAGTGTGGTTTGAACCTTCCTCTCTTCTCTCTCTTTTCCCTTGTGTTGAACTGATTCTCTTTCATGAAAAAATATCTGACCTCAAATTGACGAGGTATGATCTTCTTGTTGTAGTTCTGAGAGACTCTATTTTGATATAACTTTAGATGGAAAAGGGCGCGGATGCGATTTTCTTCTAGGAGTTCCAATTCTACTAGCCTAGCCACTCTGTAATCCTCATCTTTGTCCAGATAATCCCTAAGACATATTATCAAGGATGGAAGCTCTATTTCCAATGGGATGATAGATTTCGTTCCAAACACTAGAGAGTAGTGTGTCGCACCAGTAGGAGTGTGAATAGAGGTCCTATAAGCCCAGAGGGCTGAGTGAATTTTCAAATTCCATTTGTGACCTATCTTACTCACCATATTTTCTATGATCTGAACCAATGTTTTGTTAGTGGCTTTAGCTTTCCCATTACCTTGAGGGTAATATGGCATGGACCAATTTAATTTTATTTGAAATCGATGACAAATATCTTTCACTGTCTTGTTCTTGAATGATTTTCCATTGTTAGTAACTATGGCCGCAGGAATGGCATATCGACAAATAAGGTGATTCATTATGAACTTTGATATCTGACAACCTGTAACATAGGTAAATGGAACGACCTCTACCCCCTTAGTGAAATATTTTATGGCCGTGATAATGTGGGTATGACCATCAGATGAGGTAGAGGTGAGATTCCCTATTAAATACAGCCCCAATTTGGAAAATGGCCATGGTGTTGTAATTGGTTGCAATGGATGCGACAACGCATGGATGAAATTCCCATATTTTTGACATAAAACACATTTCCTGACATGGTTGCAGAAATCTGTCTCCATAGTAGGCCAGTAGTAGCCTACCCTTAACAATTTCTTTAAAAGGACCATTCTGTTCATGTGGGTGCCACACACCCCTTCATGTACCTCATTGATCACTTGGACCAACTTTTCTACATCTAGACACAAAAAAAGATTCCCATCACGTCCACAACAATAGCTCATACCTCTTAGGAGGGTGTAATGCGATATTCGGGGGATAAGGCTTTATTTTTCAGATCGGGAGATGTTAGGAGGAAAGGTAAATCTTTGTAGGTAGTTAAAAATAGGGTCATACCATGGGGAATAGGGACCAACAACTTCACATGTGAGGCATGATTCCGACATGTCATATGCATGTTGACATAGATTTTCAACAAAAAATGACATATCATTATTTTCTAGTGGAATTTGGAGCATAGAACCAACTGTTTCCATTACATCCGCAGATCTGTTTTGTGCTCTTGGAATTTTTTCAAAGGTGATGCACACAAAGTATTCTTTCAGAGTTTCCCCCAATTTCTTGTATGGGATGAGCTTATCATCCTTGACCTTGTAATCATCATTGAATTATTTGATAATCAATTGTGAGTCGCCAACAACCTTGACATGGTGGATATTCCATTTGATTTTCAGCTTCATCCCAATGACGAGTGCTTCATACTCTATTATGTTTGTTGTGAAAGGAAAGACAAGATGGAAATATTACGGGATAGGATCTCCTGAAGGAGTGATTAGTACTACTCGTGCCCCTGAACAATGGAAATTGAATGATCCATGAAAGTGGAGCTGACACATGATAGATTTATCAATATACATAAGTGATGCATCTGGCAGCTCCAGACTTACAAGCTCTATTCCAGGTGAAGGTGCTTCTGTTAACTGGTCAGCAAGCACTTGTCCTTTAACTGAATTGTGGTGCATGTACTCAATGTAAAATTCACTAAGCTGAATGATCCAATTATCCATTCTACCTGTAAGGGTGAGTTTTGACAATAGGTACTTGAGTGGGTCAACTTTAGGTATAAGCTTGGTTTTATTGTTCAATAGGTAATGAAAAAGTTTTTGAAAGGTAAAAACAATAGCCAGACAAGCTTTTTCAATTTGGGGATAGTCGATCTCATAGGAAATTAGGGTATGAATAAGGTAGTACACATCTTTCTCTTTTTGTCTTTGGTTATAATGTACAAGCAAAACACCAATAGTGAATTATGTAGTAGATATGTATAGTAAAAGTGGCTCACATGGGGTTGGAGGCATGAGGATAGGTGGATTGCCTAGGTATTGTTTAAGAAAGGAAAAGGCTTGTTTTTGTTTTGTCCCCAAAAAAAAATCAAAATCCTTTTTTAATAGATGAGTAAAGGAATAACATTTGTCAACAAGCTATGAAATGAAGCGGCAATTGGCTTGTATTTTCCCCTATAGGCTGAAAATCTATTTGATATTCTTGGGTGGAGGCATTTAAGTTATTACAGTGACTTTGGCTAGGTCTACCTCAATCCATCTCCTTCAAAAATTTAGGGTGGTCTTCTCTTGTCATGGATTTTCAGAGGATATCGTCTACATAGTTCTCCATGATGTCATTCAACATATCATGTAATATTATTGTCATTTCCCTTTGATAAGATACACTGGCATTTTTGAGGCTGAAGGGAATTACCTGATAACATAATGTTCCCGAAGGGGTTGTGAAGGCTATATTGTGTTGATCTTCTTCCACTATCTTGATTTGATTGTAGCCTGAAAATCCATCCATAAGAGATAGCATTTCATAACCCACAGTTGAATCGACAATCATGTTGATGTTGGGAAAAGGGAAATCAACTTTCGTACATGCCTTGTTGATGTCTCTAAATTTTGTGAAAATTATGATTCCAACAGGTTACTTTTATACCGGTACTATGTTCAATATCCATTCTGAGTATTCAATAGGTCTAATGAACCCTGCTACTAGAAATATTTCTAACTCTTCTTTAACCAAGACAGCCACCCAAGGATGCATTTTTATTATTTTCTATTTAATGGGCTTTGCATCTATGTGCAAAACTAAGTTATGCACTACCAAAGTTAGATCCAAGCTTGGCAATACCATGCCAATATATCCATAAATCCTCTGAGAATCAAAGTGAAATTTCTCTTATGTTGAGAGCAAAGCTCCTAACTTGACTATCTTTGGGTTTTCTTCTGTTCCAATATTCACATCAATGGTTTCTTATACCAACATTTTTGACATATCCTCCATACAAGTAGGATTAGGAGGAAGGTTGAGATATTCTTCCAAGGGCGTCTCTATGATATTTTCACCCTTAGCATGGTCACTTTCCTTTCTCATTGATTTTTCTGCTTGTTTTTTAGTCAGTGCCTCAAAGAGGTTTTCATTGTGTGACTTGGACTTTTTCTTTTGCCAAGAATTTTCTATGGAAATTTTGCCCTCGCTTTTTCTTAATTTTTTTTGACCAAAAAGCTCATCTTCCTCTCTAAAATAGGCGTAGGTATCTAAGTCAATGAAAAAACCTTTCTTATGATCTCCAATAGGAATTTTATCACGTATCCCCATAAACTTTGTAATAGCCTCATCCTTCTCAAAGAGGTCCAATGGAACATGAAATTTTTGGTTCCAATCGACAAGGGAAGGGGACAAAAGGTCAATTTAAGGCTCAGTGGGGATTAAGGTAAGGGAAACGGTATCCATGAAAAGGTTCATGGAGGCAAGATCCTCATATTGGCTACAATGGGAATTTGTGTCGCTATCTAAATAATCAAAACTATCCTCGAGCTCAGAACATGTAGCGTCTTGGTCATGGGGTGAAATCCATAGGGTCGAATGTCGATACCATATCTTTCCATTTTGAAATGTTGAAGTGGAACTATTTCTATTGGTCCTTGCTCGTTCTTTCCACATCTTAGGCCCTTGTAGTCCATAGAATATATCATTCAGCTAGACTTCTCATATTCAGGGATTTGGTAGTAGGTCGGTTGAGTGTCCTCTTGGACCCAAGTTATAGGTGGATCCAACAATTTCTATTCTTCAAGTAATTCCCCAGGTAAGAATGTTCTAATAGTTTGTTCATCTCTAGGTTGTTTGAAGTGATAATTGGACATTCCTCTTGTTTTTGGTGATAAAGATAAGTCTGAAACAAGGAGATCTTGTTGCACATTATATTCCCCATAACCATATTCTAGAATTTTCATCTCCCATGAGTTGAAGGGAGAAGTAGATGTAGAATCCTGTCGAGTACAATTTTTGAGGGAGTCTGAATCAAATCGTGATTCAATAGCTTCCGATTGAAGGGGAACAACTATATCAATGAAAGGACATGCATATGTACCCTTACGTGCAAAGGTATTAAGATATTTGCAGTGAATGAAAGGTTTTGTATCTCCTAGTATTGTAATAGTGTGTCCCTCATGTTTTAACTTGATGTACTGATGGAATGTTGATGGTATGACATGCATGGCATTAATCCATGGGTGACCAAGAAGAATATTATATGGAAGTTCCAAGTCTAAGACGTGAAACTTGGTATTGTGACAAATTGGTCCTACTTCCATTTGAAATGTGATTAATCCAGCTGACTCCCACTCCACGTTATCGTAAGCAGTTATGGTAATTATATGGGGCTCTAGATGTTCCTTTTCCTAGTTGTTTAATTAATTCCAATGTGCATATATTCAATCCCGACCCATTGTCCACAAGAACCCGTTTTATTTTTCTGAGTGTAACAAATACCTCTGTATACAGGGGAAAATTATGTGTGGCAAATCTTTATTGGTGATTTTCTTGTGGTTAAATGAGATGTGTTCAGTTAGTGCAATGTTTTCCACTACAATTTGTGAATGTGAAGGGTCTATTTCCATTGGCACTCCTGACCCCTGGAGAGTTTTGTATAGAATGTCATTATGTACATTTTATATTTTAAGAATATATATAATATTGAAATCCTGGTGGATGTCTTCTCAAGTTATTCTAAGATGTTGTATTGACCATCCTGAGGGGTAGACGGAGAGGGTTCTGGGATCATGAGACGAGTGCAACTTGTTACCGTAGTGCAATCTTTTCCCTTGATCCTAATGGTATTCACATGTTCATTAGAAGAGTGGACACATCCAATGAGTGAGTCATAATGATTATTGTCACTTTTATTTGCTACATAGATAGTTTGTAGATTTATATCTTTGGGATGACTCTCCTTAATCAATATTTTTCTCATCTGATTTACCATGCTTAGGGAATGGTTCTTTAAATATTCACATATTTTTGTTTGGCGTTGGATTTATCTTTGGTGCATAATATTCGATTACTCCTTTATCAATAAGATCTTGAATATAATGGCAAATTCTTAGGCACTTTTCTGTCTTGTGTCCCTTTACACAATGAAATTCATATTACTCATGCTCTTTATACCATGAAGGGTTAGGAGTGTTGTCATTAAAGGGTCGTATTGTAGGAAAAGTCACCATGTGGAATGCATCCAATTGTTTCAGTATTACATAAAAAGACTCATTAAGAGGAGTGAATGTTCTATGTTTTGGTGGTGGTTGAATTGGTCCTTTGGTAAGTTTTAAAAGTTGACGAACATGAACCATTTTAACTCATTTGGAATTAATGATTTTGTCTCCCACCACGTTTTTGCTCTTATGAAAGATCTTTGGCATTTCCTATTAGTTTAGCATTTTGATTGTCTTTGGAAGATGATTTGATAGTTCCTTTTGCAATGAAGGATTTTTCTATTTGTATTCCCTTTTCAATCACCTCTTCAAAGGTGTGGACACAATGAATCTGTAAATTAAAAACGATGTTTAGAATCAGACTAGGTATAGAGATGCTCAGAAGCTATTTTTCAGGAAATACACAAGGGAAGTGGTTGGCTATCCCCGTCCATCTTTTTAAGAAGCTTATGAATGTTTCATTAGGATGTTGTTTAGTACTACACAGGTCTTCCATAGTTATTTCACTCTCTACATTTTTTGAAAAATTTCGATCAAACCTTTCTGCTAGTTCAGGTCATGTGAAGATAGACCCACCAGGTAAGTGAGTGAACCATTCTAAGGCTTGTCCCCCTAGAATCTTTAGAAAGAGTCATATGAGGTATTGTCACTATATGCCACTTCTTGGAATTCCATGTAAAAATATTTCACATGATCTCGTAGGTCGCCTTTCTCTCTATACTTGTCAAATTTTGGCATGTCAAACTTTTTAGGAAAGGTTTGAAGCATCCTATCTTTATCGAATGGATGGGGGTATAGCTCTTCATTTTGCAACATTTTTCTATGCCCAACATTACTTTCTTTAAGGCTTGTAAGCATTGCTTTCATGGATTGTATTTATTGTGTAAGTAATTTCACCTTATTAGGAGAATCAGGAATATATACACGACCGTATTCTGCATTTTATCCTTCCTGGTTTTCTATGTGTAGTTCACTATTTTTGACCTTAGGCTTCTCCTTATATACATGAGATATTAGCAAAGATAATTTTCAACTAAGGTTTTAGATTTTTTGTTGAATAGTGACTTCTTCCTCAAGAGGTTCTTCTTCTTCTTCATTGCATGGGATTTGTTCTATGTTTTCATGTTCTAGTCTAACTCTATGTGGCATCTTGAGGAAGGAAATTTTATAACCCACCATATGATCATTTCCTACGTTGGATGTGGAAGCAAGCCCATGTATTAGGATGTCTTCCATGTTAATAAGATGTTTTTCTTCCTCATTATCTTCATTCATGGGTAGGATTATCTCAAGTTCTGTAGGCATTATATCTCCTAATTCCACCACTCTCTCTAGCACCTGATCTATGTTTCTCTAAAGGAATTCATCTAATAAGGCGGGGTCAAAATCAAACTTTGCACATGGTGACCCTAACTCATCACCACTATGATCTACCATCTCCTCAAATTATTTCTCAACTGAGAATAGAGGCCTGATATCATGAGCAATAAAGGGATTCGACCCTTGTTTGTTTGAGTTTTCCCAATTTTGTGTTTGTTTCATTTCAAATTCCTTCCTTTTGGCTCCCAATCTTGTTTTAGGGTCCATGATGTGTGAGATTTTCACTAATGTGTTTTTAATTTGTTCAAAATGTATTTATCAAGCCTAAGTGAAATGTCAAAAGAATGTCAATAGTTCAAAGTATAATGAACATAAAAGGATCAATGTGACAACGTGATTTTTCTAAATGAATAAGTCAAAAGTGACAAATAAGATACTATCACACAATGTTTAGTTCCAAAACAATCAGTGAAATGATATACTTCCTAAGTCTATTTCCAAATGATAGTTGGTGTTTTAAAATAAATAACAAAATGTCACCAGTTATGTCAAGTTCAAAGAAATGAACAAGGTGTTAGTAATAGAAAGAAGTTAATGTAATCTCCAAACATAGTATAGTAAAAGCTAGGTTGAATCCAATCAAGACCTATATCGCAAAAAAATGGCAGTTACGATTTTGAATGACACAACAATACCACCAAGATATGTTAACCAATTTTTTTGAAAAAGTAAGGTATTAATATCAAGATGATATTGATATAATGCGCATAAATAGTAACAGTCAAAAATTTTCAAAATCAAGGTAGTAATTGGAATCAAACTAAAGATATAATATACCAAGGAATTGTTAGAGTGTGTATAACATAACATCACAAAATAGATATTTAGGCCAAGTTTACAAGAAACAAGATGTAAATACAAAAATTGTAGTGACACGATATAAACAAGATAACAGTTCAAAAGAGAATCAAGTTGATGAATCAAACCTAACTACAATTGACAATCTTGACTTGGGTATCAATATTAAAAAGGCTATCAATGATATGAAAATGTCTCCACAAGCTTTAGATGTTTAATAACTTAGCCACAAACATGGATGAGTGTAAATGAACGCAAAAGTGACGAATATAATCAATTAGCAACACAAGAGTATTCACTCATCCTCTGATAAAAAAAAATTCAAAATAAAGTGAAGGAACTTCAAGGAAGTAAATAAATTGGTGTTGAAGATATTTTGGCCTCACTTCTGGAAGAGTTTCACCTCGCCTTCGGGTGAGTAAAGCAAAAGTAAACCTTTACAATCCTCTTGATGAATGAAATACTTTTTGAAATTTGATGGACTCTCCCCTTGTTTGACAAACAAGATTACGACTCCAAAACATTTCTCCCTTTGCGATGGCTCTCAACACAAATTGGTTTTGATATGGTCAAAGTTGGCTCCTGGTCAAAGATAGCTTCCCATGTGGTTCAATCAACTAAGTGTCACAAGTTATTTAAAAGTGAGCTCAGTTTTCCAAGGTTTCCTAAGGATTATCCCAGATTTACTTTACCCCCTCCAAGTACAGTGAAAAATAAATGTGTCCATTGTGTACTCTCACTGGGGTCATGATACAGATAAATTTGATGCTAAATCTCACAAATGGTACAACTAGTCAAGTGGGTCATGTGGAGTACTTACTGTTTCGTCGACAAGGTTCCCTCTTGCGTGTACTACTTTAGGGTTCCTATAACCACCCCCATTGTTATAACTTAAGGTGTTATGCCAAAGGGGTTATGTTCTAGTTGAGCGGATAGGGACGTACCCTTTTTTGAAACCTACAAATATAGTGTGATTTTTGTGGTGTGTTTTTTATCTTATTTATCTTAATGTGGTTTTCTTGAACACATTTTGGCAACTTACATGAAAACTATATTAGTAGTTTTGTTTTGTGTCGATTTCCCCTTTCTTTGAAAAATGTTTTAGGCCTTGCACGACGGATTAGTAATTTTCCATACACACAAAGAGGACAAGTGTCCTTTCTGATACTCAATATCACCATAGAATGTAAGAGAAGAGCATATGTGATGTAAGAACCAAATAAGAAATAAAAACATGGAAAATACTTAATTCAAACGCGACACATGTTCAATTTAACCAAATTTGACATTCCAAATGTTTTTCAAATAAAATGAAAGAGATAATAATTGTTTATGATTCCAAAGATCACCTAAAAGGTGCGATGGAAGAACATATGTGCTTTACTCTTATGATTAAGCATGCAATGTTTATCCAAATTTAATAAAATTTAAACAAAAGCATGTAAATATACCCTGAAAAATAGAAATTAATTAGAATAAACTTGCAATATTTTATTATTTTAATGACACAAGCCTTTCTAAATGTTAAAATGATATTCAAAATCAGACTTTGGTACCTGCACGTAGATCAGGGTGCATGCGCATAGATCACGGCGCATATGAATAGATTAGGGTGCATGCACATTTGTGTTTGGAAATCAAAACAACAGAGTGCTTACGCGGCTAGAGACAAGTATGTTCTTACTACAACACACTTGCATGAGTGGATGGGTGTGTGCACGTGTCAAGAAAAACATAAGGTCAAATAGATATAACAGAGTGTGTGTGCTGACAGAATGGTTTCTATGCCAGGAAGTTGGTGCACACGCAGATAGGCAAACCAAAGAGTGTATGCATGAGAAAAAGGATTCATGCACTACTGTTAGGGTACCTGCGCGAGTCTGAAAGAATTGACAAAAATAGGGAAAAACAAGGTACAATACTACAACAATGTGTGTGCATTAAACAGAGTACATAAGTGTGCTAAAATGAGTGCCCGCATGTTGCTTTATGTGCTTATGCACCTCTGGAAAAATGTACTTGGCGATGATGTCAAAATAAGGTATAATGACATAAGAAAACTTTAAAAAACTCCAATTTTAAACATGTTAGCTCAAAATTGACAATAATCCATCAAAATTAAACCCCTAAACAAGATTCAACACATGCAAAGTTAGCAAAATCATAAGAAATTTAACATTATTTCACACAAGTTCATATCAAGGGTTAGCCAAATATTGAAATAACAACAAAAATTGAACTACAGTGCTAAAGGACTAAAAACTCGTCCCACCAGGCATGCCAAATGTGTACATGAATTAGTTAACAATGCAAAGGAAATCAAAGCTAACACCTAATAGCTTATATACAATGCTAACTATATCAATAAACCATCATGCTAATAGCTAAACAACTAATAAACATTAACACTATGCATTACAACCTTGAAAATAAACCTCAAGCTAACATGCTAACATTTATTGCTCTACTCTTTAGAACGATAAATAAATGAAATGGACCTATGTAGATCCTTTAGCTATCAAAGGGTTGATAGTTGTTACTTGATCCAAGAGGATTAAGGATGGAGATTCATCAAGTCATGGCAATAAGGCCTTTCTCGATTAACTCCATTGATCTTCACAAAATAGCTTGGATGATTGAATGAAAATGAATGATGCTTAGCTCCGTTGTAATGAAGAATACCCTAGGATGATGAAATGGCTATAGTATAGGCTCTATGCTCATTTAGGTGTAAGTAGAAAGGTAGGAGGAGGGATCCTTATATAGCCCAGTGGATAAAAGAATCTCTACATCCCTTTACATGTGGGATAATAGAGAGGTTGGGTTAATTGTGGATAAGGAAGGTTTAGGGAGGGTTGAGTCAACCTTAAGAGAGTTTAATTTGTCCTTTAGTGACCCATGGGCATTAGAGGTGCACATAATTAATCAAAGGTGATCAATTAATAAGGAGATGGGCCTATTAGGCTAGCTTACAGGAGAATTAGCATGATTTAGGGGATACGAAGGATTAAATTAGATAAATGAGGGTTTATTTATCTAATAGAGGAGGAAACTTAGTTAATTAGAATTAATTAATTAATATGGATAGAATGAGGTTTATTTAATGGAACGTTGTTAATTATCATTTTTGCTAGATAGAGGAGTCAGTTAACTAGCGTTATGTAGTTAATTGACGACGATAGAAGATAAAATGGGCAACCTTTGATTATTTGTCGTCAAATTGCGAGGAAGATTACAATTAGTACAATTTAAGCATTTAAATTGCTTGGACTAGATTATAGGTGTCTACATATACCAAGCTCTCACTATGAAAACATCGTCATCATCTATGAGTTATATTGAAAGCACTTTGTAAGTTGATACCAATAATGCAAAGTCAATAGAATAAGATGTGGCATATCATTCTCCAATGTTTTTGTAACAAGACAATAACCTAGGTCAAAACTTGTCCATAACTATCACTACACGACAAATCTCTCATCTTGTCATATCTTATTTATAAAAGAATAAAATCTAATTACATCAGAAGGCATGCTCCCCTCGCTAATATTGACAGCTGTCAGAAAAATGACTAGTATTGCTGCTTGCACATACATTGAAATCCAATGTTGCAAGTTTTGGTCTAGATTCAGCTTGCTCGGGGTGCATCCTGCGAGGAGTTTCAGACTATTTCAGGTCAGGAGAGGGCTATCCTCCACACAAAATGCATCACTTTTAGAAAGGGGCATTTTAATACTTAGTGTAAAACTGGAGCATTTTGTGTCGAGGATAGCCTCCGGTTTTCAGCACCAACAATTCTTCAGTTGCGGGCAGAGCAGATTTTGGTCAATGAATAGACTATTCATCGTGGATATTCATTTCAGAACCCGGAATAATTGAAGCAGAAGTTCCCACGAAATCACAACACTGGAGACACCGTTTGATATCTGCTATTCCCAGCATGAAAAATGGGCGAAACCGATGATGGTCGTGCTTCCTGTAAATCCCTCTTTCAAAATGGCCGCTTACGCTCTCGATATTTTTGACAAACAGCGGAGGTTCCCGTCTGGTGCCATTGACCCATGCATGCAATACTAAATTTACCCTATTTATTCCGCTTTCCAAACTATTGCTAGCAAATTACACGATGGGGAAAATTGCAGTCGGAAATCAGCAGAACTCATATGTCCTTTCTTATTTGTGTTTGCGAGGGTTGGATCCACCGTGGCGATGGGTAAAAACGTTAATTTTTCTTTTTACTTGAGGGAAATTAATTAATCCCCTTTTTCTATGAAAATGTTTGTTCTCTGTTATGGCATCGACGATGGATTCTCTTCACAGTAAGTGTAATGGTTGGAGCATTGCCATAGACTGCCACTATTAGACCTAAATAAATAATAAATAAATAAATGACATTATGTTTGGGCACAAAGGTGTGGCCTAAGTGTTCGCCAACCACTCATCCAAGTTCTAATCTTTATCTTTACACAATCAATTGAAAAGACTCGCCTTGCACTTACGCACCAAGAATTACCGCAACATCTTTTGTTATGATATTACTAAGATCTCTCTAACTCTTACTCAATAATCCTTACACTAAAAGTTAACCTTAAACAAAAAAAATTAGTTTTTACATTTTAATTGTATCCATTGGCGAGCTTATTTCTAATTACACATGCATGTTCTTAGTGAGTACATATAACTAACAATTGTACATGAACGATACGATGGAAACGCCGAAGGGGATCTATTAGAGGAATTATATTGGAGGGAGAGAAAAAATTGGAGAGGAAGATGGGTGAAGAAGAAGGGGGTACAGGGTGGAGAAGTATGAGGGTGGGAAAAGTAGAGAGGAGAAACAATTTGAAAGTGAAGCGTACAAAAATGACATGACATTTATGTCAATCCTTTCAGGAGACATGGGTTGTTGGCTTGAATGATGCAGAAACAAAGTAAAGAGATATTGTCAACGTAAGGAGGGGTAATTTTTTTTTAGAAAGTGAAACTGTGTTTGAAGGTTAAGCCCTTGCATAAATATAGACAAGAATATGTGAATTGGAAGTAGCGTGTGAATTAGGTGACGAGCTCATGCAAAGTTCTACTCATCAACAATAGTGACAACATTTTCATTCAACAATCACTGGAAAAAGGGACAAGTGTGGTGTGTAAATGATTTTAATTGTACATGGGAAAGTAATCATCAACATGGGACATGCACCGCCTCCCTTTGAATTGGGCTCGAGGTGGAGAAAATAATGTGAAGAAGCCATGGGAAGGAGGAAAAATTACAAAAAAAATACAATAGCTTTGTTACATTAAACTTCACCTAGAAATGTTAAGGAATTAATGTGATTTATGTTAGATTTTTTGGAATTATGGTTTTATTAAAAAATCTTCGGAGAGAAAAAAGTAAACAAGGAATAACTTATCCAGTTGAATTTAATTGAAGAGGTGAAATTGTACAACTTGTTATGTTGAATATCATTACAAATTTAAGTGAGATTACAATTTACAACCTATAATTCCTAGAATTACGGTTTTGTGAGAACATTCAAATTTGTGGCATTATAAAGGAAAAAGAATTTGCATGACACCCTATCAGATCAAATTTAATTTTGAATCATGGAGGATGGTGTGCAATATAAAGGACAGGTAAGTCATCACATTTCTCACTCGTAGAAGGATTTTAAATAGCAAAAAATATATGTAGTGGGAAAATTTATGATGGAATTGAAGGAGGTCACTGAGGAAATTATTTGGACTTTGCTATCTAGGATGGGAGGTTTTATGGATCAAGAATTTATGGTGCAAGGTTATTTGGAGAAGATGTGGCCCGGGGAAGAGAAAAAAATGTGAAGAAGCCATAGGAAGGGGAGAAATAATTGGTGTAAGTGGAGCGGAGGGGAAAGCATGTAACCGTATACCGCTGGAGCATTTCATAGTATGGGAAGGCTAAGGCTAGGGCCTTATGGAGAGTATACATTGAGGTAGGGGATATGACTGGGGTTATATGGGGCTAGCATTGTAGGATATGACAATACACCTAGCATGACCATTGTCACACCCAAACAATTTCCCTCCCCTTTATATTATTTAGAGTATGCCTTCAACGTAATTGTAATTCTTTACCGATTTTTTAGTGTCAGGATTTAATCATTATGTGTAAGCGATTAGGGGATGGGAATAATACCACTAGAAGAGTGAAAACCAATCATCATGTATGCCTACCATAATGTTGGACAAAAAATAGTCCATATATACATGCGATTGACAAGCGGATGATAGAATTAAATTTTATATAGAAATCAAGAATCCCATATCGCATACGTGAGATGCCATGTTTGACATAAAGAAAATCAAAGCATTGAATCCCAAGGCCTTTTTAGCACTCGATGGATTTGGCATAGTGATGCAAACTGTGAAGAAATCAGAGGTTTATTTAGGCCCCTTAGAGGATGTCGTGCATGTACGTCAACCTACTCTGCTCCGTTGTACTGCTAAAATGCATCAATCTTGGCTAGCCTCCACCCATATACATTCCAGTTATAAGTACTGTAAATAAGCAAGTTGCATTGGAGAGTTATTTCAAATATTTGTAATTATTTTACGACTGAAATCAAGAAAAACATGTAAATGACCATCAAATCATCATATGTAACTTAGATATTTTGATAGTGACCATCAATTTTTATATACATTTGTATATAAATTCTAAAAATATTTGTAAATATAAATTTAAAATTATATAGTAAATATAAAATGATTAGTAAAAATAACACTATTTTATGTTTTTGAATTGTAGTATTGAAAAATTTATAGCCACCTAAAAATTGTTTGACAGACATATGTGGCCATCAAATTTAACCCCAGGGTCTGTGTGCAACTATTGGCATGTCACCTATATAGGAATCGGAAGGATCCCAATATTAAATAAAATAGTATGTGTAATGCCCCGTTGGGCATCGACTTCCGTTTCTGCCACCTTGCCCCCATTGCTTTTCGTTGAACGTTTATTTGAGCTCCCTTTTTTATCGTCAGGTGACTTTGACCTTATTGCGGAGTTATTTTGGAATAGTTTCTTCCCTTCTTTCGCTTCGTCTCGCCATCTCGTTCTGTCGTAAGTGCGCTTTTGTTTCCGAGGGTCATTTCTAAATTTTGTCTAGTGAGCTTATCATGCTTTTGATCGGTGAAATGCGTAATGAATTTTGTTGCTAAAAGTTCTAATAGAATATTAAAACCTTTTCAAGGCATTTGGGCATGTTAGTAGTCTTTTCCAACCTTGGTTTACGTGGAAGGGGAGAAAGGTTGGGTGGTGGCGCCTTTGAAGGTGGGGACTATTTTTTTTTATGTTGATGGACCCTTGATAATTTCTAAAATTAATGTTTTATATACCAGCCTTGTTTCTCCTGACAAGCGGCCTATCCCCAAAGCGTGGGCTCCAAAAACAAAATAAAATGAAATGTATTATCCTTGTGATGTGGTTAGTTGGCGGATGGGAGGTATTACTTGTCAATTCTTTAATGAAATTTTAATTTCATGTTTGGCGTGAGACGGTGGGAGACTGTATTTTATTCTTTTTGGTAGGGGTCTTGATTGGTAGTGGTTGAAGCGCCTTTTCTCCCTGGTTGGTGGCAGACAACATTGAGTTGGATGGTTGGCTCATTAATTGCTTCCATGGATCCCTGTCGTGGCCTGCAAAAAAAATATCTTGTTGATCACCGGCTCCAGGGATACTGGAAAGAAGCATGGGTCGACTCAATGGAGCTTGACTATGAGTCAAGTTTGAAAATCATGGAGGGAGGGGTGACTCCCAGTCGTTGTATTTTAAAAAAAAACAGCCAGGCATTGGATGATGCGATGGGTCAACATGGACTGAGCTAAGTATGAGCTCACGTTGGAGAGTAGAGAGTTGCAGGGCGGAGTCACTGCCATGGGTTTGTTTAGCCTGTCCAATGATCTCAAACTATTTACACTTCATGCCATAGGATCCAGTGTGCAATATAAAACCAAAGCGCTCCAACTCAACAAGAAGAGCAAATCCAAATGAAACAGAAGGTAGAATCATTCCACTTCGACGCTGAAGGAAGTGGTCAAGTTTGTATATGCTTCTGAATGGTTTGCAGCCTCCTGCTCCCTTCCTCCCTGCTTGTGATTTCAGAGAAAAAAATAATAGTGGGGTGCATGTTTTTTTTAATTTTTTTACAGTTCTTTGTCTTTTTTTTCATTCCCTGGATCTTGTGTATCCTGCGCATGCCAAGTTTAGTTTTCCTGCGTGGAAAAGTGACGGTGGAGGAAGTTTGGTGGGGGATAGCATAGAAAATATTGTAATATACTCTTCCATCAGGTTCTGGCCACTTCTTTTGGATCTCAATCTCCTTGTGTTCCTCCCTAGACACGTGCAGCTAGAGCATGGACCAGTTCTGTCTCCTGATGCTTAGGATTTCATGATGGTGGAAGGAACTTTTTCCTAGGCTCATACTGTAACCTGCTCAAACCATGATGCCTGTTCACGTGAAGAGTTCTATTGTATAGTCCTTGTTTGGCTGGGACTTTGTTATTTCGTCCTATTTTCTAGTTGCCTTGCTGGGAGGATGTCATTACCCTTGTCAAGCTCCTAGCACTGGTTGTGTGAATGATGGTAAAGACAACTAACCATTTGGGACACATGTGGGTTTCTTTTCTGTAGATCCTTCTATGCTCATTCCGCGTATGTGTCATCCCCTAGAAACCACATCTCTTGGAGGCACCTTATCAGATAGTTTATCTTCCTTTTGGTTTTACTCTTCCGCATTTTACATGCAATACAGGGCACTGCAACTGAAGGCTGGACTGAGCAGGTTGGGCATTGTTTTTTTTCTTGGTCATTTATGGTGGGAGAGGGATCTTAGCTCAGGCCATTTGTGCAGATATTTCTATCAGTGCTGTTCTAGAGACCACCTTTCCTTCAGGGTATTGCGGATCTATGTTTTGGGGAATCCATACCCTGGCCGTAACCTGCCTGTGTAATATTTTGGCTATGAGAACAGTGCGGACGACCTAGTAGACTGGAGGATAGTGGAGTGTGGGCCTGAGATGCTGATGCAGACCCTATTCATCTTGTGCTCGACGGCGGGAGGTTATTCAAGCATGATATTCTCTATACCATTGCTTCTTATGTTGTTATTTAACTAATTCATTAAATAACTCTGCTCTTCATATAAATGTCTCGTGTGATGGTATGTTGTTTGGTTTCCACTTCCCTTGCTCTTTCGTATTTTTTTTTTCTGGCGTTAGAAATGATTGTGCTGGTTGAAGCCTTTTATATTGTTTTATGGGTTTTAATAAATATTAGTTGGGTGAACTTTGTTCTTAAGACTAATAAAACAAAAGAGGTGGGGGTCCTGTGATGAAAATTCCTAGTTCTTTGTGATGGTCTCATGACTTGAATGTTTTATCAAACGTTGTTTTTTGACTCAACTTTATAGTTCCTGTTTTGTTTTTATTATTGTTTCGGTTTGAGATCTGTCCTTCTGGTTTATGTTGGGTATTTGCGAACTAGTGATTGAGTACTGCGAGTGCATTGTGTATAGGTGAATGATGCTATTCCTGTCTCTATCCTTTTCTTTTAGTTGTTTTAGGTTCTAGTAACCCTTCCCGGTTGGCTTAGTGTGTGCTTAGCTTGACTGATTTTTGAATTGAGCCAAGTTGATATTACTCTCAACTAGGTTAGTTGCTTTTGTTATTTTTAAATCGCTCGAACAAATATTTTTATTCTTCAAGCGTCATGTTTGATCTTCATAATTTGATATCAATTCATGTTATCCGTTTGGAGATTGTTGTCTTTGGAATCACCTTCTCTCCCTTGGTGACTGTTGTATGTTTTGAGGAATGTAGTTGATCCTATGGAATGTCTCCTTTAGACGTTACTCACATATTTTTTTGGATAGCTTAAAATGTCAGAGGAAATACTCTTTTTCTTACCTTAATTTTGTTTCACACATGTTGGAGGATACGAGATCTACTTGATCATTATTGAGGAAGTTTTCAAATCTTAAATCGGGATGTTGGTTTTATGCATAAGAAATTACTCTACGTTTTTCTCTGTAAAGATGTTTAAATTTCATTCTCCTGTGACTTAGAGGTTGGTGTATTTGGAAATTCATTGGTTGATTGGTTTTCGTGATGGTCGTTGTGATACGACTTCCTTGCTGTCATTTTAGTAGGACTGGTTATGTACTGGGACATCCAGGCCAAAGGTTACGCAGAGGACAACTTGAAAGTGACGACAGGAGCCTTTGAGAAGCTATGGTATCTCGCCACGTGTTCTTCATCGCAATGCATTGAGTAGACCGAATCGGCCGAAGCAGGAGATTTTATAATGGGATATGTTGGGACAAAGGTACACACGGTTTGTCGATGGACGTGAAAGACCGATTCGGCTTGATTAGAAGCAAAGTTTAACAGAACGTCATTGTTAGGATAGGTGAAACTTCAAACAGCCATAACTTGTGCGTTTCATCCGGGCTCTGATCTTTCCAAAATTGGATTTATTCTGGAACTGACACGACATCCTAACTGCCACAGGCACTAGATCATCTTATTTTTAATAAGTAGATATATGGTTAAATAAAAGAAACATATTCTCCATGTCAGATTGAATGCTTCGGGATCTTCCCGTGGCAAATGACAGATAACGCTTGCCAGACCCAAAATAACTTACCCACACTCAGAAGGCCATAAATTTTGCATTTCTCAACGAAATCTTCTTGTAATTGGTTTTGTTTGGAATCGTGGCTCCAATCCTGATGTAAAAATGATGGTCAATTATTGTAGATTTGGTGAGAGATTCACTATGAATATTAACTTCTCCTATGAGAAAATGCCGAATTCATAACAGTGTTAGTGCATTTGGTGGTTTTATTTTGACATTTAAGAGGCTTTTGGTCAACTCATTCTAATTGCTCTTGCTTTAGCACCTGGGACATTAGCCTTTTGCAAGTAATCAATAATGCATTTTACCTCCATTTGATGCCTCTTACAGGTTAGATGAAGGACAGATTTCGGGATCTTAATGTTATAGCTTCTCTTTTCGTTCTCATTTTTCTATAAACTGGACATGTTGGCTAACAAATGTAAGGCAGGAGGTAGTTTCCTGAGTAGAAAAGCTCTATCAAAGATTGAGAAAATGAAGCACGTGTAGAATGTGGATTGCAGGCCCTTGTTGTGGACTCCTTGCTATGGTGATCGAAGGTCCTTATCTTTTGTTTTAAAACATTAGTATTGAAATTGTGCAGACTATTTCGAAGGCATTAAAATACAAGTTTGTGGATTGTATCTTCCCATGCTATGTTGTTGTTATTCTTCTTGCCCCTTTCAATTTACAAGAAATATTATTGTCAATAGGATTAAATTACTTGTTTTGACATGCGTATCCTTCATTGATCATTATGTCACTTCTTCAGAATATGATGTATGTGAACTGCAAATCTAATTGCTAATTATGGAGAACTGTGAATCACCTCTTCTAGTGTGCACTTTAGCTTACCTGTATGGTCATGTGTCATTTGGTAGAGACTATGTTCTCACATCTAGCAAAAAAAACTGATGAAACAAATATCACCGCTTTAGTGTAGGCCCACATTTTATCAACATTCTCTTATTGTGGTCAATCCTTGGAAATTTAGATTAGAATGAATGATTAGTTTCCTGCAAGATAATAAGATTGTGGCAAATAGTTTAGGAACTTGATTAAGAAAGCTTTCTCTGGAGGTCTATCTAAAGTACCAAGTCCCACAACTTGTAGATAATATACCCATGTTATCTCTTCAACTGAAGCCCGAGTTCAAACCATTAATATTTCTTGTATAAACACAAGACCCCAATGAATTCGGTGATTAATAACTAATAAGCTTGAATGATTTTTGAATTGAGCCAAGATTTGACAGTCATGTACTCTAAAACTAAAAATAAAAGTTGACTTTTGTTTTTTTTAAAAAGCTCGAAGACATATATGTTTAAATTCTTCAAGCGTTGAAAACATGATTTGATCTTCATAGAGCCTTGAGAATCTAACTACATGTTCACCATTTGGAGATAAGTAAATCAAGTCTTTGAAGCAATCCTCTTACTCTCCCAATAATTGGTTGACTGTTGTATATTAACATTGAGGAATGTAGTTGAAAATCTTCTATGGAAACATGGCTTTTAGACATTACTCCTAACATGATTTTTTTTGGAATAGCTTAAGAATGTTAGAGGAAATACTTTTTTCTAAACCTTGATTCTGTTTCACACATGTTATGAGGATACGAGATCTGTTTGATCACTATTGAGGAAGTTTTCAACTCTTAACCAGTGTGTCCTATGTGTGTGTTTTATGCGTATGAAATTACTAACTAGTGTGGGTCCGCGTCCTGTGGAAAGCATGTATTTAAATGGTTGTATTCCATGGTGACCTAGAGGTGTCATATTATCTTTAAGGTCAAAAAACTCATTGGTTGACTGGTTATTGTGATGCTTGTTGTGATACGACATCCTTGCTGTCATTTTAGGTAGCTAATGGTTATGTGTTGACCAGAAAGGTTGATGTCAACCTGTGTTGACGGAAAATCCTTTAGAAGTTATGTATCCTGTGTTGTGCTCTTGTGAATGATTGAGTAAACCTCCTGTAAGATTGATTATGGTTATGTTTGGTCTTGTCAAGTTTTTCCTTTTTCTTAAGACATTCTCTTGATTAGAAGAAAGTTTAATAGAAGGATTATTAGGATAGGATGTGGCCCATATGGGGTCATTTGTGTCTTTCATCCCTTTTCTTTCCAATTTATTTATTCTGTACTGACATAAAATTAACTGTTATAGGCACATCATCTTAATATTATTAAGTCGTGTTGGTTTAGATATATTCTCATGTCGATTGATTGTTCGGGATCTTCCAGTGGCATAGTGAATCCTTGGCTTGGTGAACTAACTTAAACAAATAGGGACAGATCACATTTGAAACTAATTTTCTTCTTGTAATTGTTTTTGTTTCGAAATGTTATCTTGTTAAAATGATGGTCATTATTGTGATATGGGTGGAATTCACTATGATGTTTATCAACTTCTCCTATGAGAAAATGACAATTAAATAGAGTTAGTGCTTTCCTTTTTATTTTGACATTTTATGCTTTTGGACAACTCTTTAATTGCTCTTGTTTGGAGTATGATTTGGGAAATCTATAATCTGAGGTGGTTTTTTTTTACCATAGTTGCGAATAATTCCAAGTAAGGTCCCGTAAAAATTTCATACTTTTTTGATTTTTTTTTCAAAAGTTACTGAAATTTTAGTGTTTTTCTTAAAATCACTCCCTAGGCTGAAAATTGTGGAATTTTTCAAAATAATTAATATTTTCAGAAAGCTCTCAAGAAAATATTAGTAGTATCTTCTCTATGTTTTTTCCTATTCGGCCGAATTTGGGTCGAAACCCTAAAACCTAGGTAGGGTTTGACATCATGGCGGGGCCTTCCACAAGAGCCAAAAAGAATCCAGTCACTCTGGGTAAAACCCCAGATAAAAAGGGCATAGTAATTAAAGAGTTGGAATCATAAGGGGTGACTCCATATTCCTCAGCACTAGGGTTTACCTCGGTTGATCATAAGGTGATCTAACTGGAGTATGATTTGGGAAATCTACAATCCGAGGTGGCCCTTAAAGGATACATTAACCAAATATATCAACGATTGGATGATATCATGCATCATTTATAGGGTAAGCAGTCTATTTGAAATTAGTTGAAACTCAACCAAGGAGGATCTTTAGTTCAGAATAATGGTAAAGTAACCAAGTGGGATAACTTTTATAGCCCAATCAAATTCCAACTTATTTGCGACCATAGAAGATGATGCCGAAAGTGGAGATACGTAAATTTGATGGGAAGGATCCACTGAATTAGATAAATCAAATGCAAAACTTATTTGAGATACACCAAACCCCATCGGGACAAAAGGTGACCTTAGCATCCCTATATCTTGAACCAAACCAATTCTTTTGGTATCATTCGTTATGTGCTCAGATGCAGAAGAATGTTCTCAGTGTCACTTGGACAGTTTTTACTAAGGAGTTGCAATTGCATTATAGTTTCAGTGTTTTAGATACTAATTTAGTCAATTAGCAACATTACGAAAAATAGGATTAGTCAAATATTATGTGCATCAATTCCAGAACCTATCCTTAACGGTGGAGAATATTACAGAAGGGAACCTGAAGGATCTATTTCTTGCGGGTCTTAAGGACCAAATTGAGCATGAGGTACGTATGTTTAATCCACTCGAGATTTTTGATTCTATTATCATGGCACATAGAGTAGAGGAAAAATTTATTTGCAGTAGGAGGTATCCTTTCACTAAAGCTAGAGACAATAGTACCTCTTCCCCATCATTCACTCGGCCAATTAGAATTAATCCTCAACAAATGGAACAAAAGAGAGTAAAAGGATTATGTGTTAACTGTGACACCAATTATGGACCGGGACATAAATGTGCTGAGAAGAATTTGTTCTATATTGAAGGAGGAAATGAGGATGACGAGGAAGATGAAATTACAGGAGAGGTTAAGGAAACATTAGAAGATGAAGTAGAGGATCACCAACCTACAATTTCCTTTCATGCATTTTCAGGTATTAGTACTCCTCAAACAATCAAGGTTATTGGCTATCTCATAAAATAGAAGGTGACAGTTCTTATTGACTCAAGGAGTACTCATAACTTCATAAATAGTAATTTAGTTGTCTGCCTCAATTGTTTTCTTTACCTAACTCTAGAAATCCATGTTATGATTGTGGATGGTGGGATAGTCAGGTGCACAACAAAGTGCCATAGTATCAATATTTCTATGGGGAACTACATGTTAGACTCGCCAATGTTTTCTATTTCTATGGGAGGGAAAGATATTGTTTTGGGTGTCCAATGGATCACAACCTTGGGTACCATAGAGATGTATTTCCAAGAATTGTTCATGCGATTCCATTCTAAAGGAAGAATAATAAAATTGAAAGGGATGGTCGCTAAGTCTCCACATATTATTATCTCTCATCAGAAGCAGAAGATTCTTAGAAAAGGAGTAGATAGATTTGTAGAAAATTTATTTTCCATAGAGGTACACAATACAAAGTCTTTAATGCCACCCAATCTTCAGAAGAGTTTTTATTCTCACTCGTCCATTTTTTATGCAATTCCAAAAGGACTACCACCAGTTAGGGATCATGATAATGCCATCCAGCTGATTCCAGGGATCCAACCACCTAACATTAGACCATACCAATACCCATATTACCATAAAAGTGAGATCGAGAAAATGGTGCAGGAAATGTTGAAGGAAGGAATCATGAGGAATAGCCAGAGTGCATAATATTTCCAGTGGTCATGGTACATAATAAGGATGAAACATGGAGGATGTGTCCAGATTATCCAGTCTACTAAACAAGTAGACCATTAAAGATAAATTTCTTATTCCTGTAATTGATTATTTATTTAATGAATTGCATGGTGCTATTTATTTCACAAAGTTGGATCTTCATTCGATGTACCATCAAATTAGAATAAGAGAGGAAGATGTTCATAAAATTTATTTCAGGACTCATGAGGGCCATTATGAATTTTTGGTAATGCCCTTTGGTTTTACAAATGCTCCCTCAATGTTTCAAAGCTTGATGAACACTATTTTTAGGCCATTTTTAAGGAAAATTGTATTAGTTTTCTTTAATGACATATTGATTTATATTAAGACATGGGAAGAACACTTGCAACATATGGATAAAGTGTTGGATGTTTTGGATAAACATCATATTTATACAAATCCATCCAAATTTTCTCTTTTTGTATAAGAGGTAGAGTACTTGGGTCACGTTACATCCCATCAAGATGTCAAATTTGATGCTCAGAAGATCAAATCTATGGTGGAATGGTCAAGGCCCAAAAATATCAAATATATTCGAGGGTTCCTAGGACTAATAGGGTACTACAAAATATTTATGAGGGGATATGGTAGAATCACAGTCTATTCACTGCATTGCTAAATAAGGATTCCTTTCATTGGATGGATACATCCACTAAATCCTTTGAGAAGTTGAAGGAAACCATGTGCACCACCCCAATTTTGGCTACTCCCGACTTCTCAAAAACCTTCATTATGGAGTGTGACGCTTCAGGATCAGGATTGGGATAAATTCTAATGAAAGAATGAATACCAATTGCATTTAAGAGTCACCAATTTTAAGGAAAATATCTTCTCAAACCTGTCTATGAGAAATAAATGATGGTTATTATTATGCTGTCAAGCAATGGAGGATCTACCTAATGGCTAGACACTTCAAGGTGAAAATTAATCATGATAGTCTCATATAATTTTTTGAGCAAAGATTTTCATCTGAGGAACAATAAAAGTGGGTAACAAAAATTTTGGGTTATGATTTTGAAATCATATACAAAAAGGGTAAGGAAAATGTCATAGCTGATGTGTTTTCCAGCAAGGACACATCCATAGATGCATTACTATGTGCAATATCCATGTTGAAATTCGATTGGGTAGATGAAGTAACATTGGAATGGGATAAGGACAAGGATACACAATCTCTAATATAGAATATCAAGCAAGGCTATATAACATCTAACAAATTCGAGTGGAAAGGTAATGCCCTATGGTACAAGGACATGCTATACTTGTGCAAATATAATGAGTTGAAGCATAAGATTCATATAGAGCTTCATGCATCGCCTATTGGAGAACACTCTAGGTTTTTGAAGAAATATCATAGAATAAAGAGATAATTATTTTAGGAAGGACTCAAGGGTGATGTACAAAATTTTGTATCAGAGTGTTTAGTGTGTTAACAGAACAAAAATGAAACCATTAAGACACTAGGTCTATTGCAGCCATTACCAATTCCTAGCCAGAGGTGGGATGAGCTCTCAATGTATTTCATTATAGGGTTACCTTGTTTAGAGGGTAAGAATTTTATTTTGGTGATTATGGATAGGCTCCCAAAATATGCCCATTTTTGTGCCATGTCACACCCATTTGGAGCCAATACAATTGCAATTGTTTTTTTGGAGACAATTCATAAGCTACATGGAACCCCAAAGATAATTGTAAGTGATCGTGATCCTATTTTCACGAGTAACTTTTGGACAAAATTGTTTTCATTTTTGGGTACTCAGTGAGCTCACAGTTCATCTTACCATCCTCAAAATGATGGGAAAATGGAAGTGGTCAACAAATGCTTATAGGGGTATCTATGTTGTTTTGTATCATATAAGAAGGAACATTGGGTTAAATTGTTAACACTTGCAAAATGGTGGTATAACACATCTTTTCATACCTCTTCTCAAATGACCCCATTTTTAGAATTATATGGTTACCATAAACCATTTATCACTTCTTCCTTGAGGATGTAAACTAAGGTCCAAGATGTTGAGGAACACATATAACATCAACAACATGTTTTCGCTATTTTGACGGATAATTTGGCGTTGACACAAAACATGATGAAACAACAAGCAGATCAACACTGTAGTGAAAGACATTTTGAAATTGGTGACTGGGTTTTTATATGTTTGTAGCCTTATAATTAGATGTCCCTAAAGTAATAGAAAAAGGACAACAAACTTGTTCCTTAATATTATGGTCCTTATCAAGTTCTACAGAAAATTGGAAGTGTTGCTTATAAACTAGAGTTCCCTCAATATTCATGCATACACCCAATATTTCATGTTTCCTGCCTGATGGAGGTTATTGGAAAAAAATTTACAACCCAGAAAGAGCCACAAGAACTTGATGAGGAAGGAAGAATCATTTTAGATCCATAGAAGATTCTAAAAACATATACTAAGAGGCTGAGAACCAGAGACATTACTGAATATTTGATCAAGTGGAAGAATCTGAGCATAGAGGATGTGACCTAGGAGGATCAAGGTTTTTTGTACTAACATCATGGATTATTCAACGTTGAGGACAACATTGGTTTGAAGGGGAAGGGCATGCTATACCCTTAACCTATTTCTTGTATTAGGATATGAGTAGCCAACTTCTGGCTTACCATATCATTCTATTATGTCATTTATACTTTCTCATGCTTAGTAGGTCAACCTTGGTGTTGGCCATGACATATGAATAGTATTTATAGGGGTTAGTAGGTAGCAATTGAGTATCATATTGATTCTTATTGCATAGTTTGGAGGTTTCTCCCTCGAGGTGGATAAGTTATTCTACTCGAATATTAAGATCATTTATCTACAATATTGTGTTCTTTGGTGTTCTATTGTTTCTCATAATCTGAATTATAAAACTAATTGCATTACACATATGTTAAGAGTGCGTAATGAATTATAATCAATAATAGTTGGATGGCATATCAACATGTCATACTCCCACTCAAATAATCACCACTACATCAAAAAGCGCACTAACAAACCATGGTTAAATATCTCTGATTACACGACACCAATAGGTTATATCTCCTTCGTCCATGATTGATTCCTCATCAGGAAAAATACTGGTTCGGCATACTTAGCATTTCATTTACAAGAAGAGCCACATTTTGATGCACTCGCGATGAAATGGGTGGATTTACTTAGGAAGCAACTGCAACATCTCCTCATCTTCGAAGTAACTGAGGTAGAATGCGTACTCCAATCCGTTTTCCTATGATGTTTCTCCCTTAATCAGATTTTTGAAGATGTGGAGTCTGACTTCTAGTTGAAGTGGTAGTTTGTTGAATATTAGGAGCCTGACTTCTAGTTGAAGTGGGAGTTTGATTTTCTTGTTTCTAATTTTTGGGAGGAAATCATGGTCATGGATAAAAATACTAAAATATCCTATTAATAGACTAGAGTTATCTTTATGTTTATTTTATTAATAAACATGTGATATTTAGGTTACTTGTGGTTGAATAAAACTTTTACAAAGAGGTGCACAAGTTATAAATATGTGCGTGGATTTACTCTTTTGTATATGAAAGAGAGAGAGAATTGAATTGTATTCCTCATGAATGATTAAAGGAGAAGGCTGGTTTGTTTCTAGTAGATGTAGCCCACATTGGTTGAACCACGTTAAATCTTGGGTTTATCTTGTGATTGCATGCTTATTTATTTCTGTTTTAATTCTGTTTTATTACTCATCTATTTTGCGATCCTAATAACTGGTATTAGTGCAAGATTTGTTTTGGTAGAATAAGCTGATAGGAGGATTTCTTGTTTGAGTGGGATAAATTGAAGAAGATAACAAGTTCAGGGTTGAGAATTTTCATGGCAAGAACTTTTAGCTATGGAATATGTAAGTGGAGGAGTACCTATATCAGAAATATCTTTATCTACCATTAAAAGGGAAAGCTTTGAATCCCTTAACTATGGAAGATGAAGAATGGGATGTTATTTATCGGAAGGCACTGGGAATGATACAGTTTTTCCTAGAAGCTATGGTAGCTTTCAATATTTCTAAGGAAAATACAATGATATATCTAATGGGAAATTTGGGTAAATTGTATGAAAAAACCTCAGCCTCCAATAATGTATTTCTCATGAAAATTTTGTTTAATATGAATATGTTAGAAGATGATTCTGTAAATGATCATTTGAATGAATTCAACATGGTTATTAATAAATTAAGCTATGTAGGAGTAAGCTTTGATGATGAAGTTAGGGATATTTTAATTTTTATCTCATTTCTTGAAAGTTGGAATACTTTGGTTATGGCTATGAGTAATTCTATCTGTCGTATATCATTGTTTATTCGTCCCAAGGCTTTAAAGGCAACATAACTAGCATGACAATGGACGATTCAAGTGTGGCATTCCTCTCTATATTTCTTGCATGTTTTCCTGCATAGTATCATTGATTTACACATGTAAGTGAGTAATACACGTCCTCTGCAAGCTTATTTTATTCCATGAGTACTTATCAATGTCTTAAATTTGTATTTTGCACTCACTATATAATGCAAGATATGAACACTAATTATTGCTTATGAATTATACACGAGATTAAGGAAAAATATTAATTCAACCCAATGCAATTGATTTTATTAAAATTAATATTTTTATTAAATAAAAATTATGTTTAACGAATTTTTTTAGTTTGATATCATCTCTTAAGGAGGAAAATCATCAAGTTCTAGGGAATTCTTGGCAGGTTTATCTCTAGTACCATGTATGAGTCATGTAAAATTGTTGGAACAAAATAATGTGCATCTTAAATTAGCAGAAGAGGTTCACTCTTGGGTATCTTTTCACATGCGCTCAAGACATGTTCCTAGCTCTGAGGATTTCCAATCTAGGGATTTGTTGCAGTGGCAATACATATTGAGATGAGGGTTGTATACACAACAACTACAATCAGATTGCTTGGACACTATATCCTTTGTGCATATACTATGTGGTAGCAAGAGCCTCAAGACCAAGGAAAGTATATTCATATTTCCATACAATATTAAAAATTGATGTATCTAATGCTATTTTAGCTACTGACGAGGTATATGCCCAACTTTGTGGCAAGACATACTTGGTCATATGAGTGAGAATTTGATGAAGATTTTGCATTCATAGGGAAAGTTGTCAAAGCTGAGAAACATAAACTTGGACTTGTGACATCATTGTGTGATATGTTGAAAAAAAAGCGTGTGATATTTATCAAGTGTTCCATGCTAACCAATAAGGAGCACAAGTTAGAGCTATATACAAAAAGAAATGTGCTTATTGACCGGCTAAAACCACCTTCTCTTGCAGCATATCATGCTATTGATGTTAAAAAAATTGATGATGCTAGCTAGGCAGGTATCGAATGACTGTAACATAGGTGAGAAACATGATGGAATATAGAAAACTTTGAAGAAGTGGTACAAGATTTGATAGAGAATCAAATGGGTTTGAAGTTGAAATGACTTAGATCAGATCATGGTGGAAATTAGCTGTATACAATGCTAAGTTTAATAACGTTTGAATTTGTAGAATGGAATTCATAGAATAGAATAGAATGGTGTAGTCAAAAAGATTTGAACATGACTTAAACAATTCAGCCATGTAATTTCGGAAGCTTGATATTTTTTTAATGGCTCATTTATTCGCCCTTACATAACTATAGTGGGAGTAAAAGCTAATGTAGATGCACTGACTAAAGCTCACTTGCACTCCAACAGAGGACCTGCAATCCTGCTATTACAAGGTGGAATACTCGACGTTGCTTAGACTCGGTAAGGAGATAAACTATCAAGATCATTCTAAGCAGTTTTAGAAATTTTCAATTCCACTCGTGTACAGTATGATTCAACAGAGAAAAGAAATCATATACATCCATACATGCTAAGCCACAACGAAATTTACTTTCATTAAATATCGCATTTATGCATTTAAAAAACAGGTTGTGAAAAATGGATCACCTCACCTTATCCACTCAGGAGTACCCCTATTCATCCACAAACACAATACCAAGTATGTACAGGGAACTAAATACAGGACCAAGATAGTAGGAAAAGTTTGAGAATTTCAAGGCCACCTGTTCATTGATAAAAGATAGTATCCCAAGTTCTGCAAAATGGACAGTTGAAAGTCAACGGAATTTTTTTAGCATCAGATCACTGGCAAATTTTGGTGTTGATTCTGTAGATCAAAACCAATTCATTAACTAACAAGAGCCTCAATATCCAGAAAATAACGAGAAGACGGTTCTAAAAGGAACAAATCTAAACCTCCTCATGAATGATTGGGATCTAATCCTACAGAGAAATACAATTGTCGAGCGAAGAAATGGTGAAGAATCAGATTAACGTTACCTCAAATGTTATGAAAATGCAGGTAGTTTCGAAGAAGAAAAGTGCAGAGTCAGGGTATGGATAAGCACAATGGTACAACATGGATCATAACCAAAATCGGGATTTGGTTCATGTTCCTATATCCCAAAGAGACTATGTGTAGAACATAGTGGGATTAAATAGTTGATGCATATACTGCAAGTGTGACAGAGACATCGTTTATCTCAAAGTTGCAAGGCTTGTTGTGAAACAAACCTAGTTCGCATCAGGAATCCGAGCAAGGTATAGTAATCCTTACACAATTAATATTTGTGATCCTGTATATATATCTCTCAACATTTTTTCCATTGGCGACTGTTTTAAGTTTGGTAGCTATGAGATATGAGCTTTACATTTTGAACACCACATCACATGCAAAAGACTACTTTTCTTCATGGTGTAATTTTGTGCCTTTGAAATATATATGGAAAAGCAATATGGATATTGTGTCAGGGGGAAGGATAATTTGGTGTGCGGATTGAAGAAGAGCTTGTTTGGCAATATAAGCAGATGAAACACCCAAGGAAGAATGGTAAAATTAACTAATCCTATATTTGATCATAGGTTTATGATAGAACATAGTGACTCTAGATGTCATTCTTGATCACT